>CM046449.1:70633620-71215957 GCA_025506515.1 Flaveria trinervia | reverse complement strand
AGTGGTAGTCGTAGGGGTAGTAGTAGTGGTAGTCGTAGTGGTAGTCGTAGTGGTAGTCGTAGGGGTAGTCGTAGTGGTAGTCGTTAGTGGTGTCGTAGTGTAGTCGTAGTGGTAGTCGTAGTGGAGTCGTAGTGTAGTCGTAGTGGTAGTAGTGTAGTGGTAGTCGTAGTGGTAGTCGTAGTGGTGTAGTAACCGTAGTGGTAGTCGTAGTGGTAGTCGTGTGGTAGTCGTAGTGGTAGTCGTAGTGGTAGTCGTAGTGGTAGTCGTAGTGGTAGTCGTAGTGGTAGTCGTAGTGGTAGTCGTAGTGGTAGTAGTGGTAGTCGTAGTGGTAGTAGTCGTAGTGGGGTCTAGTGGTAGTCGTAGTGGTAGTCGTAGTGGTAGTCGTAGTGGTAGTCGTAGTGGTAGTCGTAGTGGTAGTGTAGTGGTAGTCGTAGTGTAGTCGTAGTGGTAGTCGTAGTGGTAGTCGTAGTGGTAGTCGTAGTGGTAGTCGTAGTGGTAGTCGTATGTAGTGGTAGTCGTAGTGGTAGTCGTAGTGGTAGTCGTAGTGGTAGTCGTAGTGGTAGTCGTAGTGGTAGTCGTAGTGGTAGTCGTAGTGGTAGTCGTAGTGGTAGTCGTAGTGGGTAGTCGTAGTATAGTGGTAGTCGTAGTGGTAGTGTAGTGGTAGTCGTAGTGGTAGTCGTAGTGGTAGTCGTAGTGGTTCGTAGTGGTAGTCGTAGTGGTAGTCGTAGTGGTAGTCGTAGTGGTAGTCGTAGTGGTAGTCGTAGTGGTAGTCGTAGTGGTAGTCGTAGTGGTAGTCGTAGTGGTAGTCGTAGTGGTAGTCGTAGTGGTAGTCGTAGTGGTAGTAGTCGTGGTAGTCGTAGTGGTAGTCGTTAGTGGTAGTCGTAGTGGTAGTCGTAGTGGTAGTCGTAGTGGTAGTCGTAGTGGTAGTCGTAGTGGTAGTCGTTAGTGGTAGTCGTAGTGGTAGTCGTAGTAGTGGTAGTGTTAGTGGTAGTCGTAGTGGTAGTCGTAGTGGTAGTCGTAGTGGTAGTTAGTGGTAGTCGTAGTGGTAGTCGGTAGTGGTAGTCGTAGTGGTAGTCGTAGTGGTAGTCGTAGTGGTAGTCGTAGTGGTAGTAGTAGTGGTAGTCGTAGTGGTAGTCGTAGTGGTAGTCGTAGTGGTAGTCGTAGTGGTAGTCGTAGTGGTAGTCGTAGTGGTAGTCGTAGTGGTAGTCGTAGTGGTAGTCGTAGTGGTAGTCGTAGTGGTAGTCGTAGTGGTAGTCGTAGTGGTAGTGTAGTGGTCGTAGTAGTGGAGTCGTAGTGGTTAGTCGTACGTAGTGGTAGTCGTAGTGGGTAGTCGTAGTGTAGTCGTGTGGTAGTCGTAGTGGTAGTCGTAGTGGTAGTGTTCGTGGTAGTCGTAGTGGTAGTCGTAGTGGTAGTCGTAGTGGTAGTCGTAGTGGTAGTCGTAGTGGTAGTCGTAGTGGTAGCGTAGTGGTAGTCGTAGTGGTAGTCGTAGTGGTAGTCGTAGTGGTAGTCGTAGTGGTAGTCGTAGTGGTAGTCGTAGTGGTAGTCGTAGGGGTAGTCGTAGTGGTAGTCGTAGTGGTAGAGTCGTAGTGGTAGTCGTAGTGGTAGTCGTAGTGGTAGTCGTAGTGGTAGTCGTAGTGGTAGTCGTAGTGGTAGCGTAGTGGTAGTCGTAGTGGTAGTCGTAGTGGTAGTAGTAGTGGTAGTCGTAGTGGTAGTCGTAGTGGTCGTCGTAGTGGTAGTCGTAGTGGTAGTCGTAGTGGAGTCGTGGTGGTAGTAGTAGTGGTAGTCGTAGTGGTTAGTCGTAGTGGTAGTGTAGTGGTAGTCGTAGTGGTAGTCGTAGTGGTAGCGTAGTGGTAGTCGTAGTGGTAGCGCGTGGAGTGAGTGGGAGTCGTAGTGGTAGTCGTAGTGGTAGTCGTAGTGGTAGTCGTAGTGGTAGTCGTAGTGGTAGTCGTCGTGGTAGTCGTAGTGGTAGTGGTAGGTATGTAGTGTAGTAGTGGTAGTCGTAGTGGGTGTAGTGGTAGGCGTAGTGGTAGTGGTAGTGGTAGTGTAGTGGTAGTCGTAGTGGTAGTCGTAGTGGTAGTCGTAGTGGTAGTGTAGTGGTAGTGGTAGTGGTAGTCGTAGTGGTAGTCGTAGTGGTAGTCGTAGTGGTAGTCGTAGTGGTAGTCGTAGTGGTAGTCGTAGTGGTAGTCGTAGTGTTAGTCGTAGTGGTAGTCGTAGTGGTAGTCGTAGTGGTAGTCGTAGTGGTAGTCGTAGTGGTAGTGTAGTGGTAGTCGTAGTGGTAGGTAGTGGTAGTCGTAGTGGTAGTCGTAGTGGTAGTCGTAGTGGTAGTCGTAGTGGTGTCGTAGTGGTAGTCGTAGTGGTAGTCGTAGTGGTAGTCGTAGTGGTAGTCGTAGTGGTAGTCGTAGTGGTAGTCGTAGTGGTAGTCGTAGTGGTAGTCGTAGTGGTAGTGTGTAGTGGTAGTGTAGTGGTAGTCGTAGTGGTAGTCGTAGTGGTAGTCGTAGTGGTAGTCGTAGTGGTAGTCGTTAGTGGTAGTCGTAGTGGTAGTCGTGTAGTGGTTAGTGTAGTGGTAGTCGTAGGGTAGTCGTAGTGGTAGTGTAGGGTAGTCGTAGTGGTAGTCGTAGTGGTAGTCGTAGTGGTAGTCGTAGTGGTAGTCGTAGTGGTTAGTGGTAGTGGTAGTGGTAGTGGTAGTGGTAGTGGTAATGGTAGTGGTAGTGGGTGTGTAGTGGTATAGTGGTAGTGTAGGGTATGGTAGTGGTAGTGGTAGTGGTAGTGGTGGTAGTGGTGGTGGTAGTGGTGGTGGTAGTGGTAGTGGTAGTGGT
Organism: Flaveria trinervia; assembly: GCA_025506515.1. NCBI lineage: Eukaryota > Viridiplantae > Streptophyta > Magnoliopsida > Asterales > Asteraceae > Flaveria > Flaveria trinervia. Next base: position 71,213,141 of record CM046449.1, on the reverse strand, counting down.
AGTGGTAGTGGTAGTGGTAGGTAGTGGTAGTGGTAGTGGTAGTTGTTAGTGGTGGTGTGGTAGTGGTGGTGGTAGTGGTGGTGGTAGTGGTGGTGGTAGTGGTGGTGGTAGTGGTGGGGTAGTGGTAGTGGTATGTGGTTAGTGGTAGTGGCAGTGGGAGGTGGCAGTGGGAGTGGCAGTGGGAGTGGCAGTGGGCAGTGGCAGGTGTGGTAGTGTGAGGTGTGGCAGTGGTAGTGGTGGGGTAGGTAGTGGCAGTGGTAGTGGCTAGTGGTAGTGGCAGTGGTAGTGGCAAGTGGTAGTTGGCAGTGGTAGTGGCAGTGGTAGTGGCAGTAGTGGTAGTGGCAGTGGTAGTGGCAGTGGTAGTGGCGTGTAGTGGCAGTGTAGTGGCAGTCGTAGTGGTAGCGTAGTGGTAGTCGTAGTGGTAGTCAGTTTGGTAGTGGTAGTAGTTAGTGGTCGGTAGTGGTAGCGTAGTGGTGGTCGTAGGGTGGTCGTAGTGGTGGTGGTGGTGGTGGTGGTGTGGTGGTGGTGGTGGTGGTGTGGAGTGGTAGTGCCAGTGGTAGTGGCAGTGGTAGTGGTAGTGGTAGTGGTAGTCGTAGTGGTAGTCGTAGTGGTAGTCGTAGTGGTAGGTTAGTGGTAGTCGTAGTGGTAGTCGTAGCGGTAGGGGTGGTGGTGGTGGTGGTGGTGGTGGTGGTGGTGTGGAGTGGTAGTGGCGTGGTAGTGGCAGTGGTAGTGGTAGTGGTAGTGGTAGTGGTTGGTAGTGGTAGTAGTAGTGGTAGTCGTAGTGGTAGTCGTAGTGGTAGTGTAGTGGGAGTGTAGTGGTGGTAGTCGTAGTGGTAGTCGTAGTGGTGGTCGTAGTGGTGGTGGTGGTGGTGGGGTGGTGGTGGTGGTGGTGGTTGGTAGGGTAGTGGCAGTGTAGTGGCAGTGGTAGTGGTAGGGTAGTGGTAGTCGTAGTGGTAGTCGTAGTGGTGTCGTAGTGTAGTCGTAGTGGTAGTCGTAGTGGTAGTCGTAGTGGTGGTGGTGGTGGTGGGGTGGTGGTGGTGGGTGGTGGTGGTGGAGTGGTAGTGGCAGTGGTAGTGGCAGTGGTAGTGGTAGTGGTAGTGGTAGTCGTAGGGGTAGTCGTAGTGGTAGTCGTAGTGGTAGTCGTAGTGGTAGTCGTAGTGGTTAGTGTAGTGGTAGTCGTAGTGGTGGTGGTGGTTGGTGGGTGGTGGTGTGGTGGTGGTGGTGGTGGTGTGGTGGTGGGGTGGTGGTGGTGGTGGTGGTGGTGGTGGTGGTTGGTGGTGTGGTGGTGGTGGGTGTGGTGGGGGTGTGGTGGTGGTGGTGGTGGTGGTAGTGGTGGGTAGTGGTAGTGGTAGTGGTAGTGGTAGTGGTTCGTGGTAGTGGTTAGTGGTAGTGGTAGTGGTAGTGGTAGTGGTAGTGGTAGTGGTAGTGGTCGTGGTAGTTGTGGTAGTGGTAGTGGTAGTGGTAGTGGTGGTAGTGGTAGTGGTAGTGGTAGTGGTAGTGGTAGTGGTAGTGGTAGTGGTAGTGGTAGTGGTAGTGGTAGTGGTTGTTAGTGGTAGTGGTAGTGGTAGTGGTAGTGGTAGTGGTAGTGTAGTGGTAGTGGTAGTGGTAGTGGTAGTGGTAGTGGTAGTGGGTAGTGGTAGTGGGTTACTGGTACTGGTACTGGTACTGGTACTGGTAGTGGTAGTGGTAGTGGTAGTGGTAGGGTAGTGGTAGTGGTAGTGGTATGGTACTGGTAGTGGTAGTGGTAGTGGTTAGTGGTAGTGGTAGTGGTAGTGGTCGGTAGTGGTAGTGGTATTGTAGTGTTAGTGGTAGTGGTAGTGGTAGTGGTAGTGGTAGTGGTAGTGGTAGTGGTAGTGGTAGTGGTAGTGGTAGTGGTAGTGGTAGTGGTAGTGGTATTGGTAGTGGTAGTGGTAGTGGTCGTGGTAGTGGTAGTGGTAGTGGTAGTGGTAGTGGTAGTGGTAGTGGTAGTGGTAGTGGGTAGTGGTAGTGGTAGTGGTAGTGGTAGTGGTAGTGGTAGTGGTAGTGGTAGTGGTAGTGGTAGTGGTAGTGGTAGTGGTAGTGGTAGTGGTAGTGGTAGTGGTAGTGGTAGTGGTAGTGGTAGTGGTAGTGGTAGTGGTAGTGGTAGTGGTAGTGGTAGTGGTAGGGGTAGTGGTAGTGGTAGTGGTTGTGGTAGTGTGTTAGTGGTAGTGGTAGTGGTAGTGGTAGTAGTGGTAGTGGTAGTGTAGTGGTAGTGGTACTGGTACGTGGTATGGTAGGGTAGTGGTATGGTAGTGGTAGTGTAGTGGTAGTGGTATCGGTAGGGTAGTGTAGTGGTAGGGGTAGTGGTAGTGGTAGTGGTAGTGGTACTGGTAATGGTATGGTAATGGTAATGGTAATGGTAATGTATGGTAATGGTAATGGTAATGGTAATGGTATGGTAGGTAGTACTGGTAATGGTACTGGTAATGGTAATGGTAAGGGTAATGGTAATGGTAATGGTAATGGTATGGTAATGGTAATGGTAATGGTAATGGTAGTGGTAATGGTAGTGGTAGTGGTAGTGGTAGTGGTAGTGGTAGTGGTAGTGGTAGTGGTAGTGGTAGTGGTAGTTAGTGGTAGTGGTAGTGGTAGTGGTAGTGGTAGTGTTGTACTGGTAGTGGTAGTGGTAGTGGTAGTGGTAGTGGAGTGTGGTAGTGGTAGTGGTAGTGGTAGTGGTAGTGGTAGTGGTACTGGTAGTGGTAGTGGTACTGGTACTGGTAGTGGTAATGGTATGGTAATGGTAATGGTAATGGTACTGGTACTGGTAATGGTAATGTAATGGTAATGGTAATGGTAATGGTACTGTAATGGTAGGGGAATGGTAATGGTAATGTAATGGTAATGGTAATGGTAATTGTAATGGTAATGGTAATGGTACTGGTAATGGTACTGGTAAGGTAATGGTAATGGTAATGGTAATGGTAATGGTAATGGTAATGGTAATGGTAAGGTAATGGTAATGGTAATGGTATGGTAATGGTAATGGTAATGGTAATGGTAATGTAATGGGTAATGGTAATGGTAATGGTAATGGTAATGGTAATGGTAATGTAATGGTAATGGTATGGTAATGGTAATGGTAATGGTAATGGGTATGGTAAGGTAATGGTAATGGTAATTGTAATGGTTAATGGTAATGGTAATGGTAATGGTACTGGTTAAATTGGTAATGGTATAATGGTAATGGTATTGGTAATGGTAATGGTAATGGTAATGTAATGGTAATGGTAATGGTAATGGTAATGGAATGGTAATGGTAATGGTAATGGTAATGGTAATGGTAATGGTAATGGATGGTATGGTAATGGTAATGGTAATGGTAATGGTATGGTAATGGTAATGGTAATGGTAATGGTAATGGTACTGGTACTGGGAATGGTAAATGTATGGTATGGTAATGGTAATGGTAATGGTAATGGTAATGGTAATGGTAATGGTAATGGTAATGGTAATGGTAAGGTAATGGTAATGGTAATGGTAATGGTAATGGTAATGGTAATGGTATGGTAATGGTAATGGTATGGTAATGGTAATGGTAATGGTAATGTTAATGGTATGGTAATGGTAATGGTAATGGTAATGGTAATGGTATGGTAATAAATGGTAATGGTACTGGTAAGGGTAATGGTAATGGTAATGGTAATGGTAATGGTAATGGAATGGTAATGGTATGGTAATGGTAATGGTAATGGTATGGTAATGGTAATGGTAATGGTAATGGTAATGGTATGGTAATGGTAATGGTAATGGTAATGGTAATGGTACTGGTAATGGTACGGAATGGAATGGTAATGGTAATGGTATGGTAATGGTAATGGTAATGGTAATGGTATGGTAATGGTAATGGTAATGGTAATGGTAATGTAATGGTAATGGTAATGGTAATGGTAATGGTAATGGTAATGGTAATGGTAATGGTAATGGTAACGTAATGGTAATGGTAATGGTAATGGATGGTAATGGTAATGGTAATGGTAATGGTAATGGTAATGGTAATGGTAATGTATGGTAATGGTAATGGTTAATGGTAATGGTAATGGTATGGTAATGGTAATGGTAATGGTAATGGTAATGGTAATGGTAATGGTAATGGTAATGGTAATGGTAATGGTAATGGTAATGGTATGGTAAGGTACTGGTAATGGTAATGGTAATGGTAATGGTAATGGTAATGGTAATGGTAATGGTAATGGTAATGGTAAGGTAAATGGTAATGGTAATGGTAATGGTAATGGTAATGGTAATGGTACTGGTAATGGTAATGGTAATGGTAATGGTAATGGTAATGTAATGGTATGGTAATGGTATGGTAATGGTAATGGTAATGGTAATGGTAATGGTAATGGTATGGTAATGGTAATGGTAATGGTAATGGTAATGGTAATGGTAATGGTAATGGTAATGGTAATGGTAATGGTAATGGTAATGGTAATGGTAATGTAATGGTAATGGTAATGGTAATGGTAATGGTTAATGGTAATGGGAATGGTAATGGTAATGGTAATGGTCATGGTAATGTACTGGTAATGGTCTGGTAATGGTAATGGTAAATGGTAATGGTACTGGTAATGGTATGGTAATGGTAATGGTAATGGTAATAATGGTAATGGTAATGGTAATGGTAATGGTAATGGAATGGTAATGGTAATGGTAATGGTAATGGTATGGTATGGTCAGGTAATGGTAATGGTAATGGTAATGGTTCCGGTAATGGTAATGGTATGGTAATGGTAATGTATGGAATGGTAATGGTAATGGTATGGTAATGGTAATGGTAATGGTAATGGTCAATGGTAATGGGAATGGTAATGGTAATGGTAATGGAATGGTAATGGTAATGGTAATGGTAATGGTAATGGTAATGGTAATGGTAATGGTAATGGTAATGGTATGGAATGGTAATGGTAATGGTAATGGTAAGGTAATGGTAATGGTAATGGTAATGGTAATGGTAATGGTAATGGTAATGGTAATGGTAATGGTAATGGTAATGGTAATGGTAATGGTAATGGTAATGGTAATGGTAATGGTAATGGTAATGGTAATGGTAATGGTAATGGTAATGGTAATGGTAATGGTAATGGTAATGGTAAGGTAATGGGAATGGTAATGGTAATGGTAAGGTACTGGTAATGGTAATGGTATGGTAATGGTAATGGTTAATGGTAATGGTAATGGTAATGGTAATGGTAATGGTAATGGTAATGGTAATGTATGGTAATGGTAATGGTAATGGTAAATGTAAGGTAATGGTAATGGTAATGGTAATGGTAATGGTAATGGTAATGGTAATGGTAATGTAAGTAATGGTAAGGTAATGGTAATGGTAATGGTAATGGTAATGGTAATGGTAATGGTACTGGTAATGTAATGGAATGGTATGGTTATGGTAATGGTATGGTAATGGGTTGGTCTGGTATGGTAATGGTAATGGTAATGGTAGTGAATGGAGGGGTAATGGTAGTGGTATGGTAGTGGTAATGGTAATGGTAATAGTAATAGTAATACTATAAAATGACATATTAATAATGGTATAATAATAATAAAATTATAAAAATAATAATAATAACTAAGAACTAATATAATAATAATAATAATAATATTGTATTAATAATAATATTTTGTAAAGTTATGAAATAAAAAAATATTTCAAACTTGGTTTTAGTTAAGATAAGGGGTTTGTTTTACCATTTTGTAAACTTTAAAAGGTAATTCTGTGCATAAAACAATAACATATAAACTGCAAGCGCCAATGTGTAATTTTTTTAAATTACAACCAACCCCTCGCCCATTTAACCCCGTAAATCTGGTCAAGGAGCCGGCCATGCTTCGCCGAGCTCCGGCCCCTCGGAATCCACCAAAAATAGATAATAAATCTCCAAACGTTCTTATCGCTTCGTGTTGTGATTCGAACACTATTATGAGCCTTAAACGCCTTTAAATCATGGTTATGAACCTATATGAAATGAGTAACCGTCGTCTAACTATTATAGAGCCGTTAAACAATTAAAACACTAATAAAATCCGATTGATTGAACTACATGATCGTCTAAACTATACTTAAACTATACCAATTCAATTGCATTTGAAACACATACAATACTCGTTTGATCCCTCTACCATCGCAACCTGCAACTAAGGAGTTCAACGCCATTCCAAGTATTCTGAGCTCCAATTGATAAGGGGCTACTCTCCAACACTCTCTGAGCTTCACAAAAATTAATTTGGATTCATCACCATTTACACCTCAAAAAATCTAAATTGGTCGCGACGGACATTCATCTTCATCGGCATTCTGAAAAAAATCGGGTAGATTACACACATCTTTACATTTTTAAACATGTGAACAAAAGCCCTATGGGAAATTGTATAACAACATCGAATTTATGTCACTTTTGGGATTTCGATAATTAGGGTTCATATGTTATTGGGGATTGTTTCGTATCTATGGTTTAAATATAAGGACCGAGCCACCTAACATGGCCATGGCCCTTGGTTCGCTGGTAACACTCATGAGTCTAAACAAGAGGTTCCTGGTTCGAATCCGGGGAACCTCATGTTCTATTTTTGGGGCCTTTTGGCCTTCAACATTAATTTTATATTTTTTTAATTATAAAAAGCCATTTTATAAAATCTGATAATTTAAAATACTTTAGTTATTTTCTGTAAATTAATTTCTTAAAAAGAAATACTTTTACACCTTTCTTTCATTTAAATTTCAAAAAATATATAAATAATTTATTTTTATAAAAAACTATACTTAACCAAAACTTTGTTCCATAAATGTGATTATTTCGAACGTTAAAAATTATTGTTCGATTATTTTATTAGACTTTATTTAACCTTTAACAAATTATTATACGTGTTATGATTTTTATATAAAACTTTATATAAAATATAATAATGTTCTTCGATATTATAAATATAAATGGTTCCATTTGTTAAACCATAACATTTGACAATCCCTAATACCACATTGAACCTAGTCTTCGTTAATTAATAAAACTTAAGAAACTAAACCTTGTAAATATATCTTTTTGGTACTTGTGAAGGATTTGCGTTAGGGCGTTATTTAATATTTCTTTAATCATCATTTCTATACTTCCTTTGCAAAGTGAGGATTTCTATACCCCCTTTTCATATTTCACCACTTTAGGGTGAAACATGTACCTATAACCGTTACACCTGTAAAACGTGATTCTTGTAAACTTATGGTAGTTCACTTTGTATGTTGTGGTTAGTTGATCTTGATTGTAGCTACCATGTAATGTCGATTTATGTACAATCATTAACTATTGCTAGCTTGGTGACGTAATGATCTATGGGCCTGACAAGCATGCTTGTTGATCAAGTACACTTTAGCTAATCGTATATACTTGTAAACGTTGAGACTGGATAAAACTGTCAAGGTTTGATTGTGCATTCTGTCTTACATCCCTAGTTACTTGTTCACTAATTCCTAACATGAATTGCCATCTTTTATATACTTATGAATGAAAACTATGGGAAATCTCACTAACTATTGTTGACCTTTTTTTTAAAATGTTTCAGGTAAAGCGCAAGTTTGATTGACATTTGAAGTGCTTTCACTCTAGGAATGGACCTAGTTTAAATAAATGAAATAAATTGGCTATTACATCTTATGTATCCTATTTTTTTATTTGAAAGTTATGATGTAATGTTACCGTTGAAACTTATGATTATATATTTGGATTTAATAATAGCGGTTATGTGGTGTGACGATAGAGCTCTCACATCTCGACGTTTCCCCCATCAAGGTTGGGGTGTGACATTTTGACTTTCAAGAAAATACTTTTTTGAGAAAAGTAACACTACTTTTTTAGAGGTGGGACCGACATTCGGATTTCAAAGTTTATCCTCTTTTATTAAACTTTATTTGAAATCCTTTTCACATATAATCCAACGGTTTCCCCCTCTTTTACCATCTGCTTCTTTCCTCCAAACCTAAAACACTAAATTTCTCTCTGAAATTACTTTGTTTCATCTTTCTTATCCTTAAGCTCTCTCGCAAAATGGCCAATTCTCTTCACAGAAATGACCCGAACTTTACCATGCAGTTACACAGGCAGCATATCAGGCTGCTCTGTTAAGCTCTGAGAAAGATCCTTATTTTCTTAGAGGTTTTCCGTTTCTTAGCGTTGTCAAACTACTTCACCTCCATAACCATTGATCCCCCACCCTATGAGGATCATTTGCTAGAATTCTGGAGACCTGCCAAGAGGTCGAATGGATGGGGAGAAGGCACCGTCTGCCCCACAGGCAGGGGAGAACAGTCTTCATCACTCCCGCCATCATCAACATGCATCTTTAGCTGGATGTGATGAAGGTGAGGTGTTCTTCCCAGATGAAGCTGTAAATCATTCCTTTGAGCAGATGGTTATTAGGGAGACTACTTTATCAAGACCATTAGGAAAGGGAAGGTGTCATCCAAATGGAAATTCCTGCTCCATGTGGTTATCCACAGCTTATCAAGCAAGCATGATGGATGGGACTAATTCCTGAGGATCTCTCTTTCATTGTCCATGGGATGGTTCAGGGGGTCAAGTTCAGGTATTCTCAGTTTGTTTATACTAATCCGCTTGCAAACATGGACTCCTTCGAATATTACATGTTCCCTAGATATGTCCAGTACATTCTTTACTATGAACTGGGCTCACAGTTAAAAGAAATAGATAACATTCTTAAACGGGACAAATGAAGCCTGACATATTTAAAATATTAAGAAAGCCCACTCTTGGCTTCTCTGGGGTAGAACAGCCTTGTCCCAAAAATGTTAGAGCTTATTGCTCAAGGTGACAAACTAGTAGCACCAGCTAGTGTTGAACCCATACCTTTAGCATCCCAACCTCCTAAACAGTCACAAATGACCCTCACCTACCAAAGAAAATCCAAACAAACCTCTACTCAGGCTATTCAGTCTGTGCAGGTCCCTATACACTCACCCATATAGGAAGAAGTGGACACTGGAGCTCCCACTTCTCCTAAGGAGCAGACCACTCCCATGTCTTCAAGGATCAGTGCTGAGGTTCGTCATGCTCAGCCTGATGAGCTCATAAGCCCAAATGCCTTAAGCCGTCACTCTGAGTCTCAACACTCAAGTGATCAACCTTCAGGGGACAGTTACCATCCCCAGCCTTTAGATCTTAATCAACCAATCCCCAACCTTGACTTCTAGACTGATGAAGATCTAGGTTTCAGTGAGTACCATGATTCTCTCTTCTTTTCCCCTACTCAAAGAGAGATGAGTGCTTCTGAGGCTCCTATTTCTAGCCCACATCAGTCACCTACTACTGAGGTGGGCACTTCTGAACCTGTTCAGGATGTCCATATGGAAGAGGCTCTCACTTTAGAAAGTGATTACATCATTAAGACTTCAACCATGGCAACTCAACCCACTGACATCTCAACTAAGATTGCCAGTGAGCAGAAGAAATCCAGCAACCAAGAACCTGAAGCTGGTGGTGAGAGTGAGGACTCTGGTCCAATCATCTCATCCCCTAATGATTCTTCTAATGAAGATGAGGAGAATCTAAGACTAAAACTGTAAAAAATGTCTAAAACATGCACCTATTTAGTCTCCAAGGTCAGTCACCTTGAATCTCAAGTGACTACCTTGCAAAACAGGGTCAATGATTAGCAACTTGAGATTCATATCATAAGGACAAACTAGCTGGGAGACCTTAAGAGGAGCTCAACCAGGAACACAAGAACCTGTGGATGTGATTGACCTAACTCCTGGATCACCTATGCAAGTGGGTGATGCTACCAAAAAAGGGAGAAATTCATTACAATCACAGAACCTGGAAGTTCTTTAAAGAGTATGGACACTGAGGACTCACCATCCTCACTTGCAGTTATGCATACTCAACAACTTCCTCAAGTTCACATTGATATGGACTAGATAGACTCCTTAATACAAAGTCTGTTTGAGGAAGGGATACCAAGGGCCATGTCATCTCCACCATCTTCAAATCACATCATTGGGTGGAGGTATGATAGTTACAAAAGAGCCCTAATCATCATTAGAGTTCAAGAGCAGAAGAGATCTTCAACTTTCAAACCTTGACCTTCTATGAAGGTCTGGATTTAGTCAACATGCCACTTGTCAACCCAGCCCAATCAAGACAAGCTGACAACTTGGCTCAAAGAATCCAAGATCGGATCACTACAAAGTTCAGTATTAGAAGAAGACTAAGGCAATCAGGCAATGTCATAGGTCAACTAGATGTTGAGCCAGACCCTAAGATTAGTTTCATAGGGGAAACCTTGAATGAAGGCCCAGTGACAGAACTTAAGAGCCCTGTCTCATCACCAATAATTGCTGTAGAGGTCAATCCCCTTTTTGAGACACCTGCTAGTGAAGGTGCTCCTCAACCTCTCTCTGGCCAGAGCTTGGAAGCTACACCAAATAATAAAGCCAAAGTTTTCTCCACCCTGAGTCACAAAGGTCTGTGAGTGACAAAGGGAAAAGAAAAATGACTTCTGAGGAGGTTAAGGAGGAGAAGAGAGAGAGATGAAAAGGAAGCTGAGGGAGAAAGTTCCTCTTCTAAGTCTGTAAGACTCATGGAGTCTGCTATCAGCGTTGCCCCCAGACGAGATACTCAGAATAATGAGTTAAGGGCAGTCAGAATAAACTACCTGCAGACAAGGAACTATGACATAAACAATGCATTTCTCTCCCCTTGGAGGAACTAAATAAACTGGTGACCTGGAAAGGTCAAGGGAGAAGAAAGAGGCAGAAGATGCAGAGCTACTAGTACAAATCAAAAGACAGAAGAAAGAAAATATTGTACAAGCATGTGCCTACTCTCTCCAATTCAAGAAAGCCCTGCATATAAGGATGTGGTTCAACAAGAACCTTAGGTAGATAAAGAAGAAGAAAGGATCAAGATGATCAACTACCTAAGGGCCACATGCCTCTATCAGACAGAAGCATTTATTCCCTTATCCTTTGACTATATTGAGTTTGAATATCTCAAACAACTTAAACTTGAGATAGTCAAGGAAAGAAAGACAACCAAAAGAAAGCTAAGGGAAGAAGCTGCTAAGTCAAAAGCCATCATCCAGAAAAACATGAAGAAATCTGCTGACAGGAAAAGGAAGATGAGCTTCTTGAAGCTGTATGGATTCTCTAGAACGAGACTTGGCCCCATGTCTCTATCCAATATGGATGAGCATATCAGGGTGATCAAGCAGAAGATCAAGAGTGGAGAGTTGGTCGACTTACATTCCCTCCAAGTCAAGCTCCACCTGAAGTGGAGGTTAAGGTTGAACAATCAGAGATAACACAACATGGACCTCCTACTGAATCTCAGCAAGCTTCATCTTCTGATCCACAGCAGGGTCAGACTCACCCTCAATCTAAACCTGTGAGGGTGGAATACCCAACTGAGAAAGACAATAAAGATCAATCAGGTGCTGCAGGCCAGTCTTCTTAGTTATAAGTAGTAAAGAGAAAGAAAAGGATGGCTTCAAAGCCAAAGCCAAAGAAGAAAATACTGCATCCTTTTCTGAACCTCAGGCTGAGTCAAAACATCCTAAGGATGTGCAGCCAGAGGATGCTCCATCATCTCCCATTCTAATAGCTCCTCTAGCATCAGAAAGAACCATCCTATCTTGGACATACACTACAAATCCAGAAAGGTGTCATGTCATTAGAGATCATGGCATTGAGAATGTCTACACTTGGCAAGACATGTTTCAGTTTCCTCTGCATGATCTCTTTGACATGAGAAGACAATTTGATAGTCTGAAGGATCCTGATCATCTTATGAAGAAAGGGTTGGTTATTATTCTGATGAGGACTGTTGATATATGAAGTCTTCAAGTGTTTTGGTAGCATCAGCCTACGGAGAGTTTGTAGAGAATATTTGAAGAGGCTAAAGCAGCCAAAGTCTTTATGCATGCATGCTGCACAAGTATTGAAGAAGAATACTTCGGAAGTTTAACAGAAATATTCTAAATGTAAAATCTTCTGAAGCCAAGACCAATATCTTCCGAAGCCAATACCAATATCTTCCGAAGCCAAAGATGAAGTCTTCCACAGCTTAACTCTTGAAGACAGATTTCTTCCAAAGACTTTTAACAACATGTTTTATCTGATGTATTTTTCTATAAAGCTGGACCTTTTTTTGTTGTAACTTTGAAACGTCACCAACTTACATGAGTTGGTGAAAAGGTCCATGATGTTGGTAACTGTACATTGAGGTCTTAAGTGTGTAAACTTTCTACTTTATGTACTTTATCCTTTTTGTAATAGATAAGGATGTGAGTTATAGCATGTCATAGTCACAAAGTCAAAAAGGAAATCTGCCTTTTTGACTCTTCAATTGATTTTGTTTTGTGTCTAGTCAATTGTATCCGGCTGGCTTTCATAGTATGGCCGGCTTTCATAGTATGGCCGGCTGTAGGATGTAGTATAAGTATCTCATGTTCTTGTAACTTTCCTTTATGCTTTGTAGACTTGTATAGAACATTAGAAAGCAATATACTGCAACCTTGAAAACCATCTTCTTGTGTATCTTGCTCTTGTGTTCTGTCTCTTAATTACTTGTGTTCTTAGTGTCTTTACTTGTGGTTAATCCAGTTCACTATTTGATAAAGTTTAGTTACTCTCCTCTTTGTGTTGTTGTGTTGTATTTGACCACCCTTCAATAGTCCTGCATAAAGGAACTGAATAATTTAAAGTTGAAAAGTGGAGCGGGGCCTTTTCGCAATATATCTAAGATGGTGGTCAATTTCAAAAACCCTAAAATATTTCTATAGGCACTAACATGTATAATTAATATATATATATATATTTAAGTTTTTGGTTGATTTAGAATATTTGTTTATAAACAAAGTTATTACTTACTTGATTATCAGTTTCTGATTTTGTATCGTTAACTAACTAAGATTGGTAGGTGATTTGATATTAAGATATTGATAGCAACATGAACAAGAAAATCTTAAAAGCTCGTTCCTTTATTGTCGCTTAAACCAAAAGCTAAGATATTGAGGTTATGTTTAGACAAACCCTAGTTTAAACTTGTTAGTTTTTGATCTTGTAGAATTGAAACCCGAAAGTAGTTGTTTTCCTATTAGTTAGTAAATTTTTTCAAAGTTGATTGCTTTTTCGCAATTGTGTTTTCTAAAAAACACTCAAAGTTCAATTTTTATATAAATGTCTTTGTTTTTTGTTTGTTTGAGTCTAAGTTGTTAAACACTTTCTATCATCTCCTTGTGCAAAAGACTTTACTTACCATAATACAATAAAAGTAGCTTAGACAAATTTATTAACTTATTTTTGATCGAGTCCCAACAAACAAATCACTTGGTACCTACTATGATGCTACATGTGTATAAACCAGTTATTTAAATATTCCTAAACTGAAGTATATGATTTTAATATAGGTTCATCTAATTGTATGAATGTGATAGGAAGCCTATCAATATTTTATCTCTAAAGTCTTGCAAGCAAGTCATTGAAATGCTACCTTTACATATAAATACATATATATACATATATATACATATATTTACATATATATATACATATATATAGGAGAGATCTCTTGAAAACCATGTTATAAATAAAACCAAGGGGTTACATATATGTAAATGCGTGTTACAAAGTATACAACTAAGAGTTACATATATGTAGGGCTAATATATATGTAAGTATGTGTCATCAAGTGAACAACTAAGTGTTACATACTTATACATCATACAAGTTACATATATGTAAGCCTTTTCGTCATAATCGACGTTCCTTGGAGTTTATATAAAAATATATAATTACCTCAAAAAAATAATGTTCAATTTTATTAAAATATACTTTAAACAATTAAAAAGTTAAATCAATTATAGATTATGTGATTGCATAGTGGTAGTTTTCATGGTTTTTAGTTATAAATGTGGTTTTCATTTGATCCCTCTCCTATTATTTAATATATATATATATATATATATATATATATATATATATATATATATATATATATATGTATATATATATGTATATGTATATGTATATATATGTATATATGTATATATATGTATATGTATATATATGTATATGTATATATATATATATATGTATATATATGTATACATATGTATATGTATACATATATATTATATATATATGTATACATATGTATATGTATACATATATATAATATATATATATATATATGTATACATATGTATATGTATACATACATACATATATATATATATGTGTATGTATATATATATATACATATATATATATGTATATATATATACAGAGAGATAATTGTAAAAAGTAGAGAAAACCAATAAAATCGGCCACATAATGTATAAATCTTTTATCACCACCCTTTACATTTGTGTTTGTGTATATATAAATAAGTATATGGATCAAATGAAAAATCGTAACATGGTTTTACATTTTCTCCACATATTGGTTACATATACGTAAGCGTTTTCATTCGATATAGTATTACGTATATGTAAGACTCTTCATTATTGTATTTATGTTCAACATATATGTAACTATAACTTAAATTACCTTTTAACAATTAGAATAACAAAAAATATGATTTATGTATGTGTGTGTCACTAGAGTGTGTTGTTAGCAAGCATGTCACTAAAACCTTACTCATGAAAAGTGTGTCACTAAAGTCTTTTATTAGTACAAGCTAATTACCCAAGTGTGATCGTATTTGCTTATATCATTGTATGGCTATGGTATGTCATAATTTCTCTCAAGTCCACTATTATTTTTATTCATGTAATATGATTAGCAAAATTATTTTCATATATTTTAAAGAAAACTAGAACACTTAACAACATAAAATTTTAATATGCATGTGTTGATGACTACCTGTAACCTTTCGTATTTTCGTTAATTAAAAGTTAGCTTTGTTATGACTCTTGTAAGGACTATTTATGCCATTTTATGAAACCTAGTGGGCTATTCATGTTTCCTTATTTTTTGTTAAGTTACAAGTTTCTAAAATAATTTAGTAAATAATTAATAATAATAATAATAATAATAACAACAACAACAACAATAGTAATAGTAATAATACTTCTAATTTTAACTTTGTTTATTATTAATAGTCAAAATTAGATAATTAATAATAATAATAATAGTAATAATACTTAAAAGAATTAAGCAAATAATAACTTACTAAAATATTTAAAACTTGAAATTTAATCAAGTTTAGGGGGCTTTTATCACAAAATTTAAACTTTAAATAAAAAGTTTTTAGCATAAAATAAAAAGAATCCAAAGTCGAGGGCCAAAGTGTAACTTTTAATTTTACAAACCTAACCCCCACCCATTTTCTTTCCCGCATTTCCGGCCATCTCGCCGGCTACCTTCGGCCAATTCTCCGGCTAGCCCCACAACATCTGAAGTGAATAAAGGCTGGCATTCTAAGTAAACATTTATGTTAACTAAAATTTTTAGATTGAGAACTATCCATGTGACATGGAAACCCAAATTTAAATATTCCAGGTAATAGGGTCTTACATGGGTTTTAACTAAAAGGTCATAAAATTCAGGATAGGAACAACAATATGGTCGATCTCAATCCATCAAATATGAAATAAATGACAACTAACATAATCGGTAAGTAAGATTTTCTTCAACATATCACTGATTGCTTAAATTAAAGCTTACAAAGTAGGAAAAATGATAAAATGTTACAATGCAAAGCTTTAAAATAACTATTTATACTAATCCACCATGTTTAGTTCTAGCATCCAGAAGTTCTTGCCTAACCGGTTGTTTTCGGGACATGAAAGTTTTTGCATATCTTAAAATTTATTTTCCAAGCCTTAAATTTTAATCTTAGGTCATATCCATAGACACCAATGATTATTAGTGTTTGATAATAAAAGTTAAAGGGATGGGTTGTGATGATAATGGTGGTGGTGGTGGTGTGATCGTGCACAAAACTTGTGTTGATGTGTCATCTAGGATGGGACATGATGATAAAGGTGGTTGATCTAGTGATCAATGATGCTAGAAAGGACAGCAACAACAATAGTTTATGGTGCAAACGATGTTGAGGGGGTGGGGGATGGTGATAGTGGTTTAGACAACGGTGGCGAGTGGTGGCATCGGTGATAGGTGGGAGGTGGTGGCAATGATAACTTTTTTGTCAAGGTTAAAAGAAGGAAAGAGGCTGGTAAAGTTCTAAAACTTCGAAACCATAGATGCTATATAAGCATACTACAAGACCATTTATCCGTGTAACTAACAGAACAATATAATGGTTATATTTAAAAATTAGGTTAGAATCATGTGTATTACACGGGTTAGATAAATAAAATATTAAGTTTTTAGTAATGAAAATGTAATAATTATAAAACAATATGATTGAAATTACATATGAGTAGTAATATAAGTAATATAACAATGATATCATTATTTTTAAACTTTTGTTTTTAAACCCTAATTGCATTTTTAATAAATATTTTATTGCAAAACAAACCGTTTTAAAAAAATATCAATATTAAAAATTTTCTTATTATAACTCCTAGTTTTAGTTTTTTATGTTTTATAAAAAAGTCATTTAAAAGGATCTTTTATAAAGCATCTCTTTCTTAATTTATTAAAAAATAATTTTTAATCTCAAAAAAAATTAAATAATATTATAAGTATTTAAGCTAATGTTAGGGACCGTGTACGGACGAGTACTAACTGATTTACGTATATACCAACTCAAATAGTGTGGAATCCTATTTGATTGGCGATCCAATCAGTGAGAACACGTGTAAAATCAATCCAAGAATGTAACTAAACGTCAAGACGATAGTAGGACGATTTATAGCGATCTATGAACTTGGAACAGGTGTTCTAGGGTCTCTGGACGGCTAGGGTACGAGTAGGAGTCAAAATATTGAAAGTGATACGTTTTTTCCACGAATTAAGTGGTATTTATAGGTTACGGTTAGTCAATCGTATGACTGGACCATTAGCATGGTTCAGTCGTGCGACTAAAGCATGCGACTGCGTTAATCACAGGACTGAAGGTTCAATCGTGCGACTGAGTCATCCGTATGTCTCAGTCGTGTGACTGATCCAGTCTCCTGGTTCAGTCGTGCGACTGGTCCATTAGCATGAAGTATTCATGTGTATGAACCATTAGCATGGTCTATGGCATGAAAAGTTCATAAGACTATGTTTGAATATGTTTCTCAATCATTAGTTGACTAAGATCTATTCAAACCACCTCAAATCTATATAGTTGGTTCAATATACGTTAATAAATAATAAACATAAAACATACACTGAAACATTAAACATTAAGATCAACAACCACATATTATGTTTCATTCAACTCATTCATTTCATTACATTTAGACATGACAAACATATTACATTAAGATCGTAAACTAGGTACATATGTATCAACAAACTCCCCCTTGGACCTAGTTTCCTTCATCGTCTGGCATCCTTCATTAGCTCGTCAAACTTCTTATGCCTCTCCTCGACTGTGACTCCAGCATGTATTTCGAATGCAAAACAGAGTCTTATCACGTTCTAAAACGGGAGGGCTTGTACCATATCATGCGTATCATAGAATAATGGCCACTTGTATAAAGTATAAACATCACTAGCTGACAGGTTGGTTAGCCACATTAGGTCAAATACCCGGATGGTCTCCATTTGGCGCTCTTTCTGCAAAACTATGACCGTTTCTCCTGTTCACCAATCATAATACCACCACTTGAAGTGGGGAGTGAAGTCCTGTGGCATTTCCCTCATGGGAATCTTTGACATGGTGCACGGAGGACTCCACTTCAACACCACTTTGGGTTTCCTAGTCCTTGGGTCCACCTATGACCTTGAATATACCTCGTAGGTTGTTGAGGCTTGAATTTAACCCATTGAGTATGGTATTCTTTATTCAATGTAGCTTCAAACCAGCCTGACATCTTCCTAGGGTCAGCATACAACAAGTTCATGTGTGCCAGCTGGTTGAGCTCAAAACCAGGGAGAGTCTTCAGATCATGTAGGAATCTGAAGAACTCAATTCCCTTCTCCCTCTTCACTACATATACATTAAGATCCTCAAAATAAGCCCACGCTATAATCCTGCCAGACATCTTTAGATGCTTCTTTACTTTGTAGAGCTTACCATAGGCACTCGGCTTTGGCACTGTGCGTTGGGCACGGATCTCTGCAAAACAAGCCCCATTCAGCCTTTTTGAGCTCAACATCGGTGTCCAAGACTTGGGCTTGGCTTTCTGATTTCTTGCCTCCTTCTCCGTCGTATCCAGTTTAGAATACATATCACTGTCGAGAGTATCCCAAAAATTAGGAACCACATTTCCCTCTCGATCAGTATATTCTAGATAGTGTTGTGATGTGACGTCTTCAATCTCTATCTCATCAACATCATTTAGCTCGTCATCACTAGCAACATCGACATTAGGGGCATCCTTAACCATTTCATCCAGTTTTAACCGGAACATCTCTGTGAGTTGCTAATCAGTGAGGTCGTGAATAATTTCTCCTTCTTTGGGAGTATAGCTTACTGACCTCCTGACAATCCTTGTAGATCAAGTATCATAGTGAATTGAGACTTGATCTGCTGCAGGGGAGCAACATCATATTCATCCAGCTGAGATGGTTGATCTGCTTGATTTAGAACATGTAACACATCATTCATTAGTAAATAATCAAGACAGTTAAATAACCAATATATACATAAACATTCAGTACATGAGTTTAATACATGATTCAATTAAACAAAAGTTCAAAATACATAAACATCTAATCATTACTTTGCTCTTGAATCATGGGTTCATCAGCTGGTGGGGCCGAAGACGAGGCTCCTTGATGTTGATCCTTCTTTGATCTTCTCTCTCTGGATTGGGTGGTAGTAGATGCAGCAACATCATCACCCTCCTCATCATCTTGCTCTCATCCTCTATCGCATCATCATCTCCCCATCATCATCAGTATCATCCTTATCATCATCATCATCATCATCACCATTGTCATCCCCTTCTCTAATCTTTAGAGGCTCATCCTTGGATCCTTTGAGCCTCAACATGAGCTTCTTGTTCTTTGCCTCCAAATCCTGTATCCTCTGTATAGAGGATGTCTGCATCTCAGGTAGCTCTATGATCTCCTAACTCTGAGCCTCAATCCTCTGTACAGTTGAAGTCTACATCTCATGCAACTCCACGATCTTTTGGCTCTGAGCCTCAATCCTCTGGGCTTAGGAGACATTAAGATCCATCAGCTGATTAAGCTAAGTCACTCTCTGCTCATCTGTCGCCAGCAGCTTTAGTACTAACCGGTTTAAGTTAGCTAGCTACTCCTCCAACCCAACATAGGGGAAAGAGGATCCAAAAGTAGGTGGGACCTATGATGAGATCCCGGCTCTATGAGTGGTGGTGGTGGTAGTGGATGTAGAGTAGATGGGTGGTGGGATATGTATGGATGGTGAAGGGGTGGTTGTAGTAGTGACAGGTTGAGGTGTGGTAGTCATGGTGGGTGGAGTGATAGTAGTGGTGGTGGGTGGAATGGTGGTAGTGGTGGCTGTGGTAGAGGTAATGGTGGTAGTAGCTATAGTGGAGATGGAGATAAATGTGGTAGTGACTGGTGGTTTAGTAGTGGTGGGGGTAGCAGTAGTGGCTGAGGTGGTGGTTGTGGCTGTAGCAGAGGTCAAGGTTAACTTTAGTCTCTTCCCCTTCTTGCCATAGGGTTGCTCCATTCTCTTCTTCCGTGTGCCTTTAGGCAACGTGGCTCTCCCTTGGCTGCAGGGTAGGTCCGGGGTATATGATGGATCTATATCAGTAGCAATAGCATCCCCGAACAGCCCTTGGCGTCCACCAACTGCCCGTATACCTCTCTTTGTAGCTACGACACGGCTCCCCACCGTTCGCACCAGAAACTCTTCCTCTGACTCCTCCTCCTCCATCTGAAAGTCAGGGTGTATAGGAGTTGGTCCGGGTCCACCCTGACCATCTCCTCCCTGATTAGAATCATGATCATCTCCATCGGAGTCATTAGAGGGTAGAGCAATCTGCTCTACATCTGAATCACTGTCCTCGTGACGCCACTTTTCACCTAGTTGGTGCCACGTAGTCTTCTCTGCTAAGTTCCCAAACAGTCTCTTTACAGGGGGCTTTACCTGCTTGCCCCTATACACCTTCATTCTCCGAGAGTAGTGTCATCCATGATCTCGAGAGATACCGCATCATGACTCTCCTTGGGCAGCGAAGAAAGCTTCTCATCTATAATCATTTGCAAAAATCTTGGGTACATACAGAAGCCTTCCTTGCCTTTGGCCTCAAGATTCTCAATCAAGTATGAGAATATCATGTTGGAGAAGCTGAGGGGGTGATTCAACACCAGTGCCATGTAGGTATTTTGGATTTGGTCTGATAAGTAATCAAATCCACCCTTTCTTGAAGCAATGCACTTCAGTATAACATCAGTTAGGTACTTGAATTGGGGACACAGGATGCTTTTATTGAGCACACCTGCATTAATGTCCCCAAAGTACCTCATTTGAAGAAAGCATCCCCTTAAGGTAAGAGGATGTAGTTGGGTGGGTTTAGCAGCATCATCTCCCAAATCAAGAACACATCTCACATCAGCTGCTGTAACCTCAATTTCCTGGCCAAATATAGAGCTACGTATACTGTAGGGCTCAGTCGATCAGTCAATAGAAGCACCTTCCCAGAAGGCCTACTGTATCGATCAATAGGGTGTGCATGGAGTAGATATCGCTCAATAAATCCTCGATCTCTTTAGGAAAGCAATAATGCCAGCAAAATCGGTAGCATTCCGAGTTGTGGCGTCCAAGTGAGCACAGATATTGTGCTTGGTGTTGATGGTCCACTGATCTGCCATAAAGCTGTAACACAAGACACATAGATATTAGATCAACACATAACAGAAACCAATTCACACTAAACTGTTTGAGATCAGTCTGGTTCAATCATGCCATTGAACCATACGACTAAGTTCAGTCTTTTGACTTATCATGCGATTGAGTTCAATCAGGCGACTGATTCAGCGACTGATTCAGCGACTGAGTTCAGTCGGGTGACTGAGCCAGCGACAAAGTTCAGTCACGTGACTGAGCCTGCGACTGGGTTCAGTCGGGCGACTGAGCTCATACGCCTTGTTTAATCGGCCAACTGAGTCATTCGCCCAGCTTAGTCGTGTGATTGAAGTTCATCAGGGTGACCATTCGCATGACGGACTATCTGTTCGATTGAAATTCAAATTGTGAGCAAATGTTAATATTAGACATCGTGGTTTGGCTCATTAGACTCGCAATCACCCTACTTAGCACCCAATAACCTTAATTTCAACATTTTACTTAGTTTTATTAGTTTATTAATCCAAATAAGTCTCGGTTCTATGTTAGGGCCGAATTCTGTCATTTAGGGCACAAAACGATTTCCATTTGAGTAGATTGCACCACATTGTACCTGTATAAACACTATCGATCGTCAGAATACAACAATTTGAAGTCAAACAAGGTCAAAGGAAAATTGGGCAAAGAAACGGAACTATCGGGCGATTTTAGGGCGAATGAGGAGTGATTAGCATATGCGACCGAATTTAGCCCTATTTATACTAAGTCTGGTTTCAATCGGGCGACTGGATCCATTCGCTCTTTTCGTTCGCGCGATTGGATCTCAGTCGTGCGATTGGTTCAGTCGATCACATTCAGTCAACCCCATTCAGGAGACTAGCTCATTCTTGTAAGCCAATCATGTGTATGGTTCATACTCATGCTCCATTCGGTTGACTAGTTCATAAGTATGGTCCAATCGTATGACTGGTCCATACTTATGACCCAGTCGTGCAATTGGATCATACTCATGCACTGCAGATATATTTACTAAGCCTTTGGACAGTGCAACTTTCCAAAATCTAGTGCTAAGGCTTGGTATGCTGCAGCTTGAATGATTTGACAACTACTGATGATCTCAGCTCACAAGTACTGATGAGCATCAGTACACAGCTGTCAAAAATAAGTACTGAAGTTATTTTATCTTCAGCAGTTTTCATAACTACTGAAGACTAAATTACTTAAAAGTACTGAAGTACTTTATTTGTTGCAAACTACTGATGTTGTTACAACTACCGAAGTCTGTTCTACCAGATAAGTACTGATGACCAATGAAACATCTAAAAATCAGATAATCTACTGAGTAAGTGTTAAGGTCAAATGAAACAACTGAGATATCTGAATTGACGACAACAACTGATGAGTAATTTTATTCTTCAATTGTTTCAAACAACTGTTGTTTCATTTCAAAACAACTGAAGCCAAAACCAAGTCTTCAGTAGTTTTCAACTACTGATGACAAACACCAAGTCTTCAGTTGTTTACAACATCTGAAAGTTAACACCATGTCTTCAGTCGTTTTCTAACAACTAATGACTAACACCAAAACTTTCAGTTGTTTTCTTTCAGCCCTTTCATACCCTATAAATACCTAACCCTAACTTCAAACTTTTCATAAATCGATTTCCAAATGTTCATCTTCCAATAATGGCGACCATGCAAATCAAACCACGACACCACTGTGTTGCCTACTTCACAAAATCGGCCTTTTGGACTAAGTTTGATGATGCCATTGATCTGATGGTTGATTCCCCGTATCGAACTGCTTTTCTTCTGAATCCAACCACTATCCAGACTCTCTTCGTCAATTCTGGACAAATGTCACCATCCATACTGGTGAGAATGATGTCGCGATCACTCTCCAGTCATTTGTAAACCAGAAGAAGGTGGTAGTCACTCCTGTTATCATTCGCCAAACGCTAGATCTAAATGATGCTACCTTTGTCACCAAATACCCGAAGGGCACCATTGATCTCTCATTCATCAACCATGGATATGAGGGAAACCTAAGTGCTACAACCATTCTGAAGAAGCACTTCCATGATGCTGAACGCCTAATCTTCCACATGATCAATGTTTGCCTTGCCCCCAAAACCTCTTCATGGGATCAAATGTCATCTAGGTGGCAGCAGGTATTATATTCTATCCTTGAACGCCAAAACTTAAATTTTTCTGAAATTATATTTTTAGAATTAAAAGATCTGGCAATGAAACATGTAGCTAACAGATGGCTATTATATCCAAGGTTTTTTATGGCCATAATCAAGAATTAGTTAAAATCTGATGGCCCTGTTGTCTTTGGAGTCCCTGCTGTGGTAGTTTTGCCAAAGGTATACTCCAGGCACAACTCTGACCCACACCTCAAAGAGGCTGCCAAACTGCTAAAACCCAAGCAGAAGGTACCCACAGCCTCATCCTCCAGATCCAAAGTTCCCTCCAAACCTCATTCCAAACAAACCAAAAAGGCTACTCAGGGAGTTGAGTCCCCTGATGATGCCCCTGCAACACAAAGGCAGGATGAAACTACGGGTAGTAATCCCCCTGTAGTTTCCAGGACTCTGCCAGCTGAAACCGCTCAGGTATCCTCTCAACAGGATCCTGATGCAACCAAAAATGGGGAAACCACATTACTGGAATCTATCTCACTTGAGAGGATTGCCATTGAAGAGCACCATTCACCCCAGGTGCACTCCTCTTCACACCTATCTCCCACTGAAGCCACCCCTACAAGCCCAACTGTGGTATTGCACAAGTGCTGACTCAACTACATTCCTCTACCCCTCCCCAGAAACCTATTACCACTGGGAAAACCTCAACAGTTGAGGGAGAGGATTATAATGTGGCCGATAACCCATAGCACGGGGATTACCGATTTCAATCTCCCTGTGTAGAGGAGGAGATTAGAACATCTGGTGAGGCTGCCTCTTCTCCTGTTTCAGTACATGATCAGGATGAAGATGGTATCATTTCTAAGTCCTCACCAGAGGCAACTGCCAATGAAGGACATCATCTTGAGGCAGGAAGTCCCCAGTTCCAAGAAATAGGGGAACATGTGAATACTGATCTACACTCAGCACATGTTCATCCTGATTTCATCAGGAGGGCAGCTGATTCAGCATAGACTGATGATGACCTAGGCTTTTTCTTTGATGTTCTAGCCCACAATACTATTCTTGAGACTAAGGTATGCAGACTACAAGAACTGCTTGCCAAAATGTCACAAGAATCAAGTCCATCTGCCCACATTCACCCACAGATGGCAGTTTCTCCTGAAACTATCCCAAACACTAAGCCACTCTTAACAAATTTGTCACCAGCCTCTGCTTCAGGTACCATTTCTCAGGGACAGAACCCCTCTGAGCTAATGGTTGCTGCCTTTCAAACATCCTTACCTCTCATCACTTCCATAATCACAAACACTGTACATCAAGCCATTGATGAGAGGCTTTCCTCAAATCTTCAATCCTTAGTTGATGCTGTTGTTTCTAAGAAACTTTCTGACATTCACACCCCTGAACCCAATGCAACCAAAAAGAGGGAGTCTAAGTCAGTGAAAGTAAACAAAAGAAAAAGAGCTGAAGAGGAAGCAGAAAAAGAGAAGAAAGAAAAGGAAATGATCACCTACAAGAGGAAGAAAAGCTCTGAAAAGAATGAAGGTGAGAAAAAGTTAGAAAATTGATCAAAGAAGCTGATGAGCAACATAGCAGATCTATGGATAAGATTATTGATCAAGTCTTCAGACAAGGACTTGACACTGCCAAACTTGACTCTGAAATCAGAAGGTTAGAGATTCAAGAGATTGAACAAAGATGGGCAAAGTTGGAGTGAGAAAGAAAAGGAAAGGCTGGAAGCTATGGCAAGATTTATATCAAAACATCTGGAAAGATCAACCATTGAAGTAAAGCCATGGTCCAGAGACAGTATTTTGGAGATAACCACCAGAATCTATTCTTCTGAAGTATTTAACAAAGGATTGATTATAGAAGCTCTTGATGAAGCTGGTGCTGGGAAAAGGACTGATATGGCAAAATTATCCAAAGCTTCACTCACATCCAAGATGCTAGAGCAGCCTGCACAATCACCCAAACCAAAATAAGCACCCTCAAAACCAACTCCTTTACCCAATAAACCCACTCAACCCACTACCAATGATGCACCTAAGAGGAAGAGAAGGGTGTTGAGGATGGAAGAAGAAGAAGAAGATGATGAGGATGATAGTCTGCCAATCTCTGTTGTTCTCAAAATAAAGATGCCTGAGCCCAGGAGTCAACCAACAACAATCACACCTGACTTCCAAAGGCAAATGGTAAAAGTCAACTTGAAGAAGAAGAACAGCACAAACAACATGATGAGCAGCTATTAAGGATGATTGATAAAGAGTTTCCCAAGTCTTCATCCATACAAGCTATGAAGAAACATGCTCAGAGGTTGTATGCTCTCATATTTACATTCCAATATCAGAAACAGAGAGTGAGAATTTGGCCTGACCCCAGAGTAAGTGACAGAATTCACAAAAAGAAGATTCCAAGCAAATACAATGGCCAAGTAAAGAAGATTGTAGATGCTGTGATAATGCTGGCCAATGTAGTGTCACCCTGGGAAATCCTTGATGACTTCAAAAGAGCTTACAAGTCTAAGATGACTCCACAAACTTTACTAGAAAACAAAATGATAAAGAAGGGGTTAATCTACAAGAAGCTTGAAGAAATAAGAAGAAATGAGCTCCTGTTATTGCTTGAAGGCACTCATCCTAATTAGTTTGCATACAGAGAGATAACAACTGTGGTGCTGAAAAATGGAAAGCATATTAAGTACTTATCTGAGTACTATGGGCCTGAGTTCTTCTTTGAAAGTGGAGCTGAAGAACTCACAATGGAAGAACAAGTTGTTTTCCTTGAGGCCTATGTTAGAGAGTCTTACAGACTTATCATTGGGAAGTAAGTTTCATGGATGGGGTAACAGCTCTGTGTCCAATTCCCCAAGACAGAGTTCCCATTAATCCTTTGCTAATCAAACTTTCTGAAATCTCTTCCCTGGCCTGAGCTTATTTTGAAGTTTCTGAGTTGATCCAGATATTGTTTCTGCCAATAAGTGGGACCTCAATAATTTTAAAGGTTTTGGCTGCATTGGTTCAGGGGGAGTTTGTTGGACCAAAAGAACCAATGAGCCAGATCAGAAAAACCTTTAAGTCCCACAGACATCAAAACAACTGAAGTGATCTACAACAGCTGAAGACGAAGTCTGAAGACAACAGCTGAAGACAAAGTCTGAAGACAACAGCTAAGACAAAGTCTGAAGACAACTGCTGAAGACAAAGTCTGAAGACAACTGCTGAAGACAAAGTCTAAAGATCAAGTTCTCAGAAGTTGTCACAACAGCTGAAGTAGTTCTCTTCAGTATTTGTGATGGTTTACATTTCAATAGTTTGTAATCAGTAGTTTTATATTATGTAAAACATCTGAAACCCTAAAAGCACACACTCCCAAATTTTGTAATAAATTCTAAGTGTTTAGGCGCTTTGACACTGTTTGGGCTCATGAGCCCTGTTTGGGCGTTTCATCACTATGCAGGTGCATCAGCCAATACTTAACCATTTCAACACTTAGATGCATGAGCTATTTAAGACGCATGGACACTATTCGGGCGTATGGTCCATTAGAACGCATGGACACTTAGGCGCATGGGGTTATTCAGACGCATGGGCACTATTGGGGTGCATGGCCCTACACTTAGTCATCCGATTACAAATTCTAGGCGCATGAACCATTGTTCAGGCGCATGAGTTCCACTTAAACATTTCTAAGGCAATTCCAGGCGCATGAAACTTCTGCCCAACGTATTTCTAGGATATTTCCGAACCCAAACATCAAGCCTAATTGTTCTAAGCTTACCATGGCTATTCTAATCATGAACAACCTATAAACATCTAAGGAACATCATCAAACATGCATAATACATACGGGTATACATACATAAACATTGTAAAATCGTTTAATTACATTTTCAACCCCAAAGAGAGTTTAAAACAAGTAAAACCGGGGTCTAGAACTCACCTGGTGCAACTTTGGTTGTATCTTCCTTCTAACCCGTATGCAAATGAGTTTAAACACCTAGAAAACCCACCAAACACACACACACGAACACACACACAAACACATTAGCATATAAGCATATAACCGAGACAAAACCCATCATAAACACTTAAAACCTATGAATTCTTACCTTGAATTCGACCTCTTCTTCTTCTTCTTCAACCCATCATAACAATCCTTGATAACAGGTACCGATTCTTCACCGTCAACTTGTTCAGCTCTCGATAGTCAATGCATATTCGCATACTTCCGTCCTTTTTATTTACAAACAATACCGGAGCACCCCACGGAGAGATATTCAGTCGAATGAATCCTTTATTCATTAACTCCTACAATTGGCTCATGAGTCCCTTCATCTCAGTCGGAGCTAATCGATATGGTGCTTTGGCAATGGGTTGAGCACCGGGTATCAAATCAATTTGGAACTCAATCTCGCGATCCGGTGGCACGCCAGGTAAGTCTTCCGGGAACACGTCTGGAAAGTCGCACACCACTGGTACCTCAGATAATTGTGGTACTGATGCATCCACATCTTTCACGTATGCCAAGTAGGCACTACATCCACGTTTCATGCACTTCCCCGCCACTACCATCGAAATCATCTTCGGGATCGTAGTAACGCGATCTCCATAAATCATAACCAAACTCCCATCGGGCGCAACTAATCAATCATCTTCTTGCGAGATACGATGTTTGCTTCATAGGTTGCTAACCAGTCCATCCCTAGTACTACATCAAATCGACCTAGGGGCATCACATGTAACCTAGTAGCAAACCTATGACCTTCTAGTTCTATAGCATAGTCCTTTATCACATCAGTAATTCTAGTGGACTTGCCAATAGCGGTTTCTACATCAAATGGTTCACTGACATTTCTACTACTAATAGGAAACTTAGCACAGAAAGTAGTGGAAATAAAACTCCTACTAGCACCGGAATCAAACAATACAGAGGAACAACTTTGGTTTACTAGAAACATACCTGACACGACATCGGTATCAACTTGGCTTCCTCCCGGGTCATGGTGTAAGCTCTAGCACTTGCCCTCTGCCCTCCTTCCTCCGGCTTCTTCTTTGCTCCAGAGCTCTCCGCCCTCAGCTTCTTACAGTCTTTGGTCGCGTGGCCCTCTCCGCCATAGTTATAGCACTTCAGCGCCCTACAGTCTCTAGCGATGTGGCCAAGCTTGCCACACCTGAAGCATACATTCATTCCCATCCTGCACTCACCGGCATGCTCCCTTCCACATCTGTCACACTTTTTCAGCCCTGATCTTGACAACACCCCACGGTCGTCCACCTTTATCTTCTTGTTGTTTGGAGTGAAACCAGCACGTCCAAACTTCTTCCCATTCCAGTTCTTACCATCCCCATTCATCTTCTTCACCTCCACCATAGTTTCCTCTTGCTCGTAATACAATCTACCCTCCAAATCCACCATCGATAGAAAGGTACCTGGCAGAGCACTAATCAAGTGCCTGTGAATGTCAGCCGGCAGTCCCTGGATGTACCTCTTGATCTTCCTTGACATCGACGTCACCTGATCCAGCACCAGCCTCGCCATCTCGTTGAATTTCGTGGTGTACTGCTGGTGGGTCGTGGTTCCCACTTCAAGTTGAAAGAACTCCCTCTCGATTTAATCGAGTTCCCTGTGGGGACAGAATTCCTCGACCACCAAATTCTTCATTTCACTCCACCTCATTCTTCTAATTGCCCTGGTACCCTCAACTTGGACAAATTGGCCCACCAACACAACGCTGAATCAACAAATAAGTGAGTTGCGAACTTCACCTTTTGGTCCTCGCGGCACTCACTGATCTCCAAGACTGTCTCCATCTCTCTCACCCAGCGGTGAGTGGCAGCAGCATTACCATTGCATCGAAAGTCGAGCGGAATTATTTTAGCAAAAGCCATTTATTTCTTTAAAAACATTGTTGTTGAGCAATACACTATTGTTTAACCGAATACAAAAGGATTGTTTAATTGCATTACAAAACAATAGCAATAATAAGTATTAATGGATGTCAGTCTTTCCCTGCCGAGTAGCTTCATCCTCGTGGCATCCTCAGCAATATTTACCTGCCAACTAAAAATGTATAAAAGTCAATGTTGCTGAGTGAGTTCTAGATTTAAAAGTAATAAAATACTTTCTGTAAGGTATATATATATATGAAAATACTCTTTTTATGAAATTTTATCTCTTTATACGTAAGCACGCATTAACTATACAATTAGATAATGCTTCTTCTCTTTATTGTATGCCTTGTTTACTCTGTACTCTTTTATCTTTATCTTTCACTGTCTATGTGGACCAATGAGCAATACCCTAAACTATGTGCGCTGGGGAAACGGTGCTGGACCCTTTGTTCCCACAAGGGGCTCTAAGTACTGTATATAAGGCTAGCCCAGACACCTAGGGTAAGCTGCAAAGGTCCGCCAATCTCAATTGACTGGCCCAGTGTGCAAAATAGGGTAGCTAACCCGCATTACAGTTGAGCTAACGACAACATGGTCGTGCATCTCCTATGTGCTTGCAAGACTTGTTAACATTTTAAATTAAGTTCCACTTCTCTTCTTCATTTCTCTTTCACTTTATTATTAGTAGTAATACTTTATGTTACGATAATAAACACACCACATAAAGTCACATACTAATAGTAGTAGTAATAATAATATAATAATAATAAAGAACAAACATAAAGAAATCATAATAATGCATGAAACCCAGCATTAATAAGCCCTAGTCAAACCTCAGTCAAAACCCTAAAAGCACAGACTCCCAAAAATTCTGTAATAAATTCTAAGTGTTTAGGTGCTTTGACACTGTTTGGGCGCATGAGCCCTGTTTGGGCGTTTCATCACTATGCAGGCGCATCAGCCAATACTTAACCGTTTCAACACTTAGGCGCATGAGCTATTTAAGACGCATGGACACTATTCGGGCGTATGGTCCATTAGAACGCACTTAGGCGCATGGGGTTATTCAGACGCATAGGCACTATTGGGGCGCATGGCCCTACACTTAGTCATCCGATTACAAATTCTAGGCGCATGAACCACTGTTCAGGTGCATGAGTTACACTTAAACATTTCTAAGGCAATTCCAGGCGCATGAGCCTTATTTAGGATATTTCCGAACCCAAACATCAAGCCTAATTATTCTAAGCTTACCAAGGTTATTCTAAGCATGAACAATCTATAAACATCTAAGGAACATCATCAAACATGCATAATACATACGGATATACATACATAAACATTGTAAAATCGTTAAATATATTTTCAGCCCTAAAGAGAGGTTAAAACAAGTAAACCGGGGTCTAGAAACTCACCTGGTGCAACTTTGGTTGTATCTTCCTTCTAACCCGTATGCAAATGAGTTCAAACACCTAGAAAACCCACCAAACACACACACACGAACACACACATAAACACATAAGCATATATGCATATAACCGAGACAAAACCCATCATAAACACTTAAAACCTATGAATTCTTACCTTGAATTCGACCTCTTCTTCTTCTTCTTCAACCGAGAGTTTTTTTCTGCTCTCTCTCTCTCTCTCTCTCTCTAGAACCCGATGAAAAAGTGATGTGAAAAGAGGGTGGGCGGCCATGCCCACCTTTACATCAAACTTCTTTGTACTTTTGTCCTTTTTTACACTTTTAGCCCCTCAACTTGGGTTAAATTGCATTTCCTACTTTTATTCTTCAACTCTTATCTTTCTTTTCTTTTTAAAGAATAACCGGGTGTTACAGGTGTCCCAGAGGCATCACACATCATAAATTCTACCCATTGTCCATTAGAGGGTGAGGGAAGATCATTTGTCTTCTTGTTCTCATTACGAGACATTGAAATAGACTTTTCTTTCCACAAGCCAGCTTTGTGTAAGGCTTGTTTGTGGTAAACAGACGACTGGCAATGGGTTGAACTTTAGGTTCACTGACCTTTTTTGATGGAGTCATGGATCTACTTTTTAAAGAGCTAGGTTTAGTGTCATAAAGTTCAATTTCATGCCTGGGAGTCTGATAATAAGGACAAGTAGACACGATGTGTCCATACTTTCCACAGTTGTAGCATAATCTACTTTCGACATGATGGGGTACCCGTTTCTATGGAGAAGTGAGTGACACACGTGTGACTTTATTCAATTTGGGTTTAGACACTTCTTTTTTCGATGTTTTAACTTGTTTAACAGAATTAATTGTTTGAACCTTGTTAACATCTTTACCTTTTGATTACCTGTACTTGGACATGATGCACGTATTTGGTTAACATGTATGGTCTTTTTAGGTTCAGAATTAGACGTGGTTGAACCTGACTTTATATTAACCTTTTCAATTGTTCATCAAGATTCACCATAGGCATTTTGCCTTTTGATTTAGAAGTGGACTCCTTTTGTTTAGTGCCAGATGCATTTGGTTTACATGTGGAATCTAGATCACTTACAAGAGGAGTGGACACCACATGATCCTTGATTGGGTTGTTGTTTATTGGTTTGCTTTTGGCATTCAACAAGGTCTAATGTGGTGGTGGAACCACTTTATAACCCAAACCCTTCCCGTTGTTATGTTCTCTCACTAAGTGCTGAACTATGTGAGAAGAACTAGTCCAAATATGCAGTTTTTGTTTTAATGAATTTACTTTTTCTTCTAAAACTGCTTTTTGTTTCTTAATGTCTTCTAGGGAGTTTAGATAGAACTTAATTTCATTAGCTTGGTTAAAATCTACAACTTCTGTTTCCTTAAGTTGTTTATTCAAAAGTTCTATCTTTTCTTTATAACTGTGCTCATTTTGTTTTAAAACTCTATTTGCTTGCATCCACAGTTGCAAGTCCTTTACTAAGTTATCATTATGATCTAATAACCTAGAAAATTTCAAATCAATGCTTTCCCTAAATTTATTGCATTCAATACAAGCATGATTATTAAATAATTGATCTGTAGTACTTACCTGAGAGGGTGTGGTTGAATCAGCCATCAAAGCAGAGTCTGACTTTTCTGGTTCTGGTGATTCTGAACTTGTGGAACGTGTCCCTTCTTCAGGCAGGTGATCGACCAAAGTTGCAGTTTCTTCATTATTTGACATCGTGAGTTCCACTGCAATATCACCTTCGCTTGTTGAGTCGTCATCTAAATCCTCAACACTATCGATGTTGGATTCTCCCGGGGACACAAACCGAAAGCTCCAATCTTGTCCTTCATCATCCTAAGCGGTCAAGGCCTTAGGATCCTTGCTTGACGAAGTAGGACTACTTTTGGGTTTATCCTGACGGTTGAAAGATGAGAATGGATTCCCATTTCCTGTCTTTTTGGGCTTCACACATTCACGTTTGAAGTGCCCCTTTTCCCCACAGTTGAAGCAAGTAACTTTGGTCTTGTCAAAACCAAAAGTTGTGTCCTGTGGTAATCAAGTTCTGTCTGCTCATCTTGACAAACTTCTAAGATCTCCAGACAGCACTTGCTAAGGCCCACATGATGTCCATTCTCTCCAAATCTGTCTCGGTTACCTGCTCGTAGTCCTCATCTGCTAGATGGTAGTTTCCAATTTTCCCAGCAACTAGTCCGTCATAGGAGTGAACGACAGCCGCTAAGAGATCCATATGCTCTTTAGCTACCTCTACAGTCACATTCCCGAGATTCTCGGTCTTCAATTTTGTATCATTCACTTCAGGTGCTATGTATTGGGTGCAAGAGGACCCTGATGTGTCAGACCTAAAGTAGTAGCTTGAGATGGAGCAACTGAACTCGACACGAATGCCGTTTGAAGTGGTGCTCGAGATGTTTTGGCTTGTGGAGTTGAGTTGTACAGTGACGGGTTCTAATCATATGAAGACTTTTGAGCCCTGTACTTCATCCTCAACTCTTCCTCTCTCAGCTTCAGAATGAATTCATTGATATCTAACTTTGCCAGCATATCATTCTATCTGAGGTTGGATACAAAAGAGATCCACTTCTCCGGCAACCCATCTGCAAAGTTTGAAACTTTGTCTTCCATAGACGTTGTAACTCCATGAGTGTGCAGCTCACTCATCAAGTGGTAGAACCGATCGGTGATGTCATCCAAGCTCTCCTTACCCATTCATGAGAAGTTGTCCAACTCCTTCTTCAACGCTTTAGCCTTTAGAGCTTTTAACGAGGCATTTCCGTAATACCATTTTTTCAATGCATCCCATAGCTTCTTAGCTTTCTTGTTCTCAGAAAATTGATGGAAGATGTTCTTAGGAATTGACTTAGTTAGCAATGCATATACTTTCTTCTCAGCATTGTACTTTACCGTTTGGTCATCATTCATGCCACCTAGGGTAAGTTTGACTCCATCTGCACCTACAGGGATGTTATACCTGTCTCTATCGACTCCCACAGATTGGGATCTACTCTATTTAAGTAGATCTCGAATCTTTGCTTCCATTGAGGGTAATCATCTAACGTTATGAGCTTAGGGGTTTATTATGATTTCCCACTTCATTTTCCAGAAGCAGTAGATTCTGGATCCTTGAATCCCTCCCTACGATGAATGTTGAATATTGATCCTCCATTACTAATGACTTTGAACTTTAAAACAAACTGTTTTACTTATGCGACTGAAGGAATGCGATTGAACACTTCGTGTGATTGAACAATGCGGTTGGCTCAGACGTGTGAATGAGCAAATGCGGATGGCTCAATCGTGCGAATTGGGAAGGTGCGGATGAACAATGCGAATAGGCAGTTCAGTCGTACGAATGGATGAACGACTGAGTCCAATCGTGCGTATGAGGGATGCGGATGGATTTAGTCGTGTGATTGAGTCAATCGTGCAACTGAAGTTGCTGAATTTTTGAGAATTCGAAGGTTTAAGGTATTTTGACGCAAAAACACGACTTTCTCACTAACCCTAATTGCCGTATGCAGGAAAACATTAGCTTTTTGACCTGGAGACGCCTAAAACACTGTTTGACACAAAAAGATGGCGTTTTTGAGTGAAAAACATGATTTTTATATCAAAATCGATCGAATCACACGTAAATCAAGAGCCAAGGCTCTGATACCACTTGTTAGGGACCGTGTACGGACGGAGTACTAACTGATTTACGTGTATACCAACTCAAATAGTGCGGAATCCTATTTGATTGGCGATCCAATCAGTGAGAACGCGTGTAAAATCAATCCAAGAATGTAACTAAACATCAAGAACGATAGTAGGATGATTACAGCGATCTATGAACTTGAAACAGGTGTTCTAGCGTCTCTGGACGGCTAGGGTACAAGTAGGAGCGAAATATTGAAAGTGTTACGTTTTTTTCACGAATTAAGTGGTATTTATAGGTTAGGGTTAGTCAATCGTACGACTGGACCATTAGCATGTTCAGTCGTGCGACTAAAGCATGCGACTGAGTCAATCACACGACTAAAGGTTCAGTCGTGCGACTGAGTCATCTGTATGTCTCAGTCGTGCGACTGATCCAGTCTTCTGGTTCAGTCGTGCGACTAGTCCATTACCATGAAGTATTCATGCGTATGAACCATTAGCATGGTCCATTCACATGAAAACTTCATACGACTATGTTTGAATATGTTTCTCAATCATTACTTGACTAAGATCTAATCAAACCACCTCAAACCTATATAGTTGGTTCAATAAGCGTTAATAAATAATGAACATTAAAACATACACTGAAACATTAAACATTAAGATCAACAACCACATATTATGTTTCATTCAACTCATTCGTTTTATTACATTTAGGACATGACAGACATATTACATTAAGATCGTAAACTAGGTACATATGTATCAACAGGTAATTGTTTAATAAGATAGAGAAACGAAAAAATTAAATTAGATGATTTAAAATTGTGCTAACTAACATCTTAAAATCTATTTTATTATAATAGGTTGATTTTAAAACCAAAAGCTAACTTCCATTCACTCTATGGACCACTAGTGTTACACTTAAAGGGAACAGTAGGACCACCTATGTAGTAATTTCAATCTTGAAAACCATAGATGCAATATGACCATACTATAGGAGCCATTCGTGTAATTTTATCCTCTTATTATCCTTAAATAATGTTCATACAATTTATTCAAATTATGAAAATTATTTGAAAATTAGGTGTAACAAATTATCTAACATTTTACTCGTTTTTTTCATGTATTAAAATGATAATATCTTAAATTACATTTAGGTGGAACTTGCTTTTTCTTAAAACTTTAATTTAATAAACTATAACTTACGTAAACGGCTCAAACTTGTTGCTTTACTAAAAAGTAAAAAGAAACGGCCCTTTCTCATTAACGGGTGATGTTATTTTAAAATATTTTTACTTGTTATATTCTTTCTCCTAACTTTTTTAAAATAATTAATTTTTTTATTTTATCAAATCACCTTCTTAATATGTTAAACTAAAAACTTTTTAATTCTATATATATATATATATATATATATATATATATATATATATATTATTTCTGTTTTTGTCTTTTATTGTTTATTAAAGCAGTAATTATGAATGCTCCAAAAATCTAAAAATAAAAAAACAACTCAAAACTGAATCGTATCCATTACTAAAAAAACCAGAGCAAATCGTGAATTTTGTTTTCGAATTGGTTAGCGATAACATAAAAGCTTGAGTATTTAGTTTAGTTATCTGTATAACCCGAATAATAAACAGTTTAATTGGAAAACCGAACCGAATACATGGGTTGAGATGGTTGAATTCAATTCGTTTAGTCTATTTCCATTTCTAAAATGATATTTTAATTTTTTATTGACATTTTCTTTCAAATTCAAAATGTTTATATTAATTTTTTATAGATTTTATAAATAAGATCTAATACGTTTTCATATCGTTATAGTATGTTATATCGAATCTTCTTGAAAGTTTCTTTTAGAGAAAAGGAAAACTTTATTTGAAACTAAAATATTTTCAAGATAAAATATGATAAGTTTAAATGATTAGGCTATACATACCCTTTTCTCTTCTATCCTCACCTCTCAAAAACTAATTTCAAAGCTTATCATATTTTATCTTGAAAAATTTTAAGTTTTAAAAAGAAGAAAATTCCCTTAAAGAGTTCCAAAAACACTTATTGTATAACGATATAAAAACATATTTAAATTTGAAAAAAATATAAAAAATTAATACAAACGTTACTGTAGTTAGAAAAAAAAATAAAAAAAATTAAATATATCTTTTTAGAATTAGAAAATAATCCTAAACCAATCAAGTTTAACCGACTAAAGGGTTGTTTGGTAACTTCTGAATAATTATGCGCTGAACCAATAGGAGGCCTAAAACATTAAGTCTTGAACCATTAAAAGGTCTGAACCATTAAAAGCTAGTATATCATTTAACTATTCAAAGGTAGATATCTGATCAATTCAGATAAAAGGTCTTAATCATTCAGCATTAGACCTCTTAAATATTCAACATTAGTATAATGTTTAATCATTCAGAGGCAAATGTCTAAACCATTCAGACAGTTGCTCGCGAAACAAATAGTCTAAACCATTAAGTGTTGAACTATTCAGACATCTGAACCATTAAAATACTGATTAAGAGGTTTCCAAACAGCCCCTAAACCGTTTAAACTGATTTATTCGGTTTGGTTTATCTTATTTAACTTATTAAACTTGATTATTATTCAGTTTATATAGATAATTAAACCGAATAATCAAAATTTGTGTAATCATTAACCGAACCAAAATTCGAATTCACCATTTGACTTGGTTTTTTTCAATAACAGGTACGGTTCAGTTTTTAGTTATTTTCTATGTTTGGCTTTTTTGAAAATTCATAATTACTACAATCAAAAATAATAAACAACAAAATATACTAAAGACTAAAAGAAATAATAAATTAATAAAATTTAAAAGTTTTAGTTTAACAAATTAAGGGGTGATATTGGAAATAAAAATAAAAAGTTAATTATTTTAAAAAATTAAGGGGATAGTGATAACAAATAAAAATAGTTTAAAAGATGTATATATAGGACCACTCGTTTTAAAACGTTTTGAGGGAGAGGGTATGATAACTAATTGAGTGAAATGTGTATCACCTAAACCTTAATGGTTATCACATGGTTTTTGTTTATTATTTGAGTGAGGTTATTATAAATAATGATGAAATATTAAAAAATGTGGGAATAAATATTATCTATTAGATTTTATATTCAAAGGTTAAGAAAAATCGATAGCATAATGGTAAAAGAATTAAAACTTTAGATCCAAAGGCCAAAGGTATTTTATTTTTAACTAAACTTTCAAGGTCCACCTTTACTTTTAAACTCCCGTAACTTTTACCTACAATATTTTTTTAATTACATCATAAAAACAAGTATTCTTAATCTCTAAAACGACTATAATTTTGATACATAAAAAGATAACTTTTTCGCACGTTATTCAGCTCATTGTATAATATTTATTAGCTATGCGTAAGATCAGGCTATTATGTAATATTGATCAAATAATTGTGGTTAATGTTGACCATTTTGTTATGCATTCTGTTTTTCTAAACGATGATTTTCAAATAGCATAATGCTAAAAATGTAATTTTATAAGAACTTAGCCTTACAATATCAAGTGAAAAGCAAAGACTCACATCATACGGGAAGTAGAATGATGCAAGAACTCCAAGATGTTGATGAAGATCTTATCTTGCAAAAAGTTAAAGTAGTCACGCGAGAACTTAATATTCTCGCACGAGAACATCTTGATAGTATATATAGATCTTTTTTTTCTATTTCATTATGTTTTTGAAAAAGTGCTCTAGAGTGAGAGAGGAGAGGGTTGTTATTGGTTGGTCGAGGGGTGTATAACTCAAGTGGATCGAGCTTAAACAATGTAAACTCCTTTGATATTGTAATCGTTTGATTAATAATATATGTTCGAGTTTGTTTAATATTCATTGATATCACACACTCACACATCCGTCTTAATATGATTATTAAGCGCAACATATCATGGAATCGATCGATGTAAGGATTTTACATTTGGTATCAGAGCAAGATGTTGCGCTTGATACACAGAATCTCATTTCATGATCATCCGTTTTAAGACATTAAACATAAAGATTGAATACCTAAAGGTTATGGTCAATTTTGACTCAATTTCGAAGGTAAAATAGACGAAATCAAAGATGAACACACGAACAATCGACTTTGTTCTTTTAACTGATGATCAGCATTGTTACGCTTAGTATCTTCGAGTTATGATGGTGAAATTGAAGAATTGAGATCTTAGCAGTGAATCAAACATGAAAAGTCGATTTTGATGAAGTTTTTGCATGAATAACAGATTTTTAAGAAAACTTGGGTAGCTTCGCGTCGGTAACCGCTTCTTGCGAAAACTTCATATGCAAAAACTTTATCAAGTGAAAATTTTAACATTCGTGCCAAAACTTATATTATGAACTTAATTTTTGTGAAAACTTTGCAAAAATGCAAGAACTTTGTCCAGATGCGAAAACTTGTTACTTTGTGAAGGTTTAGAAGAAGTGTTTCGGCCCATATTTGGATAATGCCGAATGATTTGAAGTTTAGTACCTAAACAGGGGTATTTTTTATGTTTGAACAAGTTCAAGATTCTTCATTTATATTTTTTCGTGAATTAAAACTTGACAATGTGGGCTTAATTTATCTTACCGATGGGGACAATGATCAAACGGTGAAATCACGTGAATAATCAAGGTTCTTTGATATTCTGGCTTTAAAAAATATAGGTGTATTATATCTTACATAAGAGGAAGAATCTTTCACATGAACTGATTTGATATCACATAATCTTGTGATCAGATAGAAGAATCTGGTTCTTTGGAAATCTAAAATGAAAGTTAGATCTCTCTTGTAAGGCCCCGTTCCCGGAGACCTCACAGTTGGTCATTCATTGCTCATAAAACATACATTTAACTTTCATAAAGCATCGCAGTGGAACATTAAATAACTTTCATTTCCATGTAAATGCTTTTGCAAATTAATACAACATTCATTACAAAATAGCTTGTTCGCATTACAATGCAAAAACATTAATCAAAAGAATGCCATCCCAAAAGGGCTGAGTAGCTTCACGGTGTGCCATCCTCAGCAAACATTACCTGCCAACTGGAAAACATATAAAAAGTTAGCGTTGCTGAGTGAGTTCTTGTTTTATAAATAAAACATACTTTACTTTACATTTGTTCACGATCATACATCATACGTACATACAGATAATATCAGTATTATCCTCATCATTCCATTCATTAACATTGCTCAATCACGTGTTACATTATCGTTCACTTCTCTATCTAGATCCGGTCATACTTTACCCTCTTCGTGGCACTCAGCCACGATTACTGAGGTCGAATGATCAAGATCCTGTTCTGTACATTATTCCGATAATTCATTTACGTTCATTCATACTTCGTTCTTTCATACAAAATCTTTCGTTCATTTACACTTTCGTTCCTTCGAGTCTGTTGCAACAGCAGGGTCGCTCACCTCATTAACAATCCCAACGACTTCGTGCTATCCGAGTCTGTTGCAACCATATAGTTGCTCACCCCAATTGCCAATTTCAACGATAGCATGCTTTCCGAGTCTCTTGCAACCATAGGGTTGCTCACCTCATGGCAACTTCACAATAACGCGTTGTCCGAGTCTGTTGCAACCATAGGGGTGCTCACCTCATAGCAATCTCAAGGATTGCATATCATCCGAGTCTGTTGCAACAACAGGGTTGCTCACCTCATTGCCATTCTCATCGATGACACGCTATCCGAGTCTCTTGCAACAATCGAGTTGCTCACCTCATATATGTGCTTGCAATCCTTTCCTTGTTCGTTCATCATTCAATAATGCATGCATTCTTACTTTATGTTCCCCTTTCATTATCTTTCACTTTACGTTACTTAATACTTCATTCATTCATTAACATGACACATAAGGCCACAAGAAAGATAACATACATCATATTAAGGAACATATCATACACGTTTATCATCATCATACAGGGCAACATCATGCATACATAACAAGCCCTAACATGCAACATCATCATCGTCATGCCCAACATGCTCTCTAAGGCCCCAATCGTCATCTTACATGCTCTTACAGGAACCTTTACGTCAAAACTTACATCTGCACTTTTCCCCGAAAGTCAGAAGTCAAACTACACTTTCCTCGGGTGTGACAGCCCGACTCGGGCGTATGGACACCCTTCAGTCGCATGGCCTCCATGCGACTGAACATCATGCGAATGAACTAATACGGATGAACACCTATGGGAATGAACATCCAATCGTGCGAATGGACAATGCGGATGGACCTCGTGCGAATAGGGTTAATGCGGATGAGCACTTATGCGACTGGACCTTCAGTCGCATGACCCCCATGTGACTGGCCCTTCAATCGTGCGAATGGACATTCAATCATGCGAATGGACCCCAATCGCACCCTAATCGGCCGTATGGCCTCCATTCGGCCTCCAGTCGGTCGCCTAGCCCTAACTGATGCAGAATGCAGTTCATCCCGACTGCAGCCGAGGGTTTTCGGCCTCCAAACTCCTCTAAACCTATTTTAAGCCCAAATCGACCATCCTGAACCTTAGGTATGCATACCACGACACCATTCAACCACACACAAGCTCACAATCAAGCCACAAACGCATCATACATACACATACACATACGCAAACGGGTCAACCTTCACATACTCAAAAACCCGATTTCAGATGTTTTCCAGCCCCAAAATCATTTGAAAACAAGTAAAAGTGGGGTTCTAGAACTCACACAAACGAGCACAACATTAAGGGCTTCGATTTGGCTTGCTTCACGACGATTTTGGCGACCCGAACCAACTCAAACCAACTTTTTCTCCTTTCACTCTTCTTTTCTCTAAGAAATCTGAAATGTGGGGTGTGTGGGGAGAGTGGGCTGCCCTCTCCCTACTAATATCACCACATTTCCCAACTTTTCTTCGTTGGCGAGTTTGGTCCCTCGACTTTGAACTTTATTTTCTTTTCTTTCCTCACCGACTTCAAAATAATAAATATTCGGGTGTTACATCTCTCTCATATGTTCAATACATCTTAAGTTGTAACTAAACAAGATAAAATAAGTTAATCTTGATTAAGACGTAATAGATACCCAGGGGAAGATAGAAGTGATAGATACCTGAAAATCAAATAATTTATGAAGATGTATGATTGAATTCAAAAATAACTTGATATCATAATTTATAAGAGGAAATTATTGTAACGAACAGGAAACTGCAACGGATATTGTCTATTACTTAGGGAGAATATTTATTGATACATATGTACCTAGTTTAGTAGCTTAATGTAAAACGTCTATCATGTCTTACATATATGTAATTGAATGGGTATGAATGAGATACAATTTGTGGTTGATGCTTATAATGTTTAATATTTTATTGTTTATTGTATGATAACTTATAGTGAACTAAATATATAGGTTTGTGGTTGTTGTACATAATTCTTAGTCAATAATGATTGAGAAACATGTTCAAACTTAATCGTGTGAAGTTCTCATGCGAATAGACCATGCTAATGGACCATACGTATGAATACTTTATGCTAATGGACCAGTCGCACGACTGAACCAAGAGACTGGATCAGTCACCCGATTGAGACATAAGATTGACTCAGTCACACGACTGGACCTTCAGTCGTGTGGATGGATCGATCGCATGATTCAGTCGCACGACTGAACCATGGTTCAGTCGTAAGATTGGAAGACCCTAACCTATAAATACCACCTAATTCATGGAAAAACGTAACAATTCGAATACCTATGCACATAATCGTACCCTAGCCGTCTAGAGACTCAAGAAAACCTGTTCCAAGTTCATAGATCGCAGTTGATCGTTCTCTAATCATTCCTAACGTTTCATTATTCGTTAGATTGATCTGAACTGTGTTCTTCCTGATTGATAGCCAATCAAATAGGATTCTACACTATTTGACTTGGTATACGCATAGAATCAGTTAGTACTCCATACATAAACGGTCCTAACATGTGGTATCATAGCTTTGGCTCTTGATTTTGCATGTGATTCGATCGTTTTGGTGTAAAAATCACGTTTTTCATTCAAAAACACCATCTTTTTGAGTAAAACAGTGTTTTTGACGTCTCTAGATCCAAAAGTTCACGTTTTTCGGCTTACGGTAAATTAGGGTTCGTGAAAAATCGTACTTTTGTGTCAAAGTACCAAAAACCCTCAAATTTTCAAAACCAGCATCCTTCAGTCGCACGATTGACTCAATCGCACGACTGAACTCACTCGCACCTCCCATACGCACGATTGAACTCAGTCGCTCATCCATTCGTACGACTGAACAATCTCATTCGCATTGCTCATCCACATCTGCCCAATCGCATGACTGTTCATCCGCATTTGTCCAATCGTATGATTGGCTCATCCGCATTTGTTCAATCGCACGATTGATTCATTAGAACCTCTCCATTCACACGAGTGAATAAGTTTCAGTTTGAAGTTCAAAGTTAGTAAAAATGGAAAATCAGTACTCAGCGTTTACTGTCGGTAGGGATTCAAGGATCCAGAATATATTGCTTCTGGAAAATGAAATTGGGAATCATAATAAGCCCCCTAAGCTTATAACGTTAGATGATTACCTATAATGGAAGTAAAGGTTCGAGATATACCTAAATGAAGTTGATCCCAATCTGTGGGAATCAATCGAGACAAGTTATAGCATGCTGGTTGGTGCTGATCGAGTTAAACTTACCTTGGGTGGCATGACTGATAGCCAGAAGGTGAAGTACAATGCAGAGAAGAAGGTGTATGCTTTGTTGACTCAGTCAATTCCTAAGGATATATTCCATTAGTTTTCTGAGAACAAACAAGCCAAGAAGTTATGGGAGGCTCTGGAAAAACGGTATGACGGGAATGCGACGTTGAAGGCATTAAAGGCAAAGGCTTTGAAGGAGTTTGATAACTTATCTTCGATAGGAAAAGAGAGCCTAGATGACATCATCAACTGTTTCTACCACTTGATGAGTAAGCTGCACACTCATGGGGTAACCATGTCCAAGGAAGACAAGGTGTCGAGTTTTGCAGATGGATTGCCAGAGAAGTGGTTTAGTTTGTGTCAAATCTACGACAGAATGATATGCTGGCAAAGTTGGATATTAATGACTTCATTCTGAAGCTAAGAGAGGAAGAGTTAAGGATGAAGTACAGGTCTCAAAGTTGGATATTAATGACTCATCTCCCTGTCCAACAAGTTCTGGAACACCACTTCAAACGGCATTCGTGTCTAGTTCAGCCGCTCCTTCCCAAGCCACTACTTCAGGATCTGACACGTCAGGGTCATCTTGCACCCAATTTATAGCACCTGAAGCAAATACTACAAAGTTGAAGACCGAGAATCTCGGTAATATTACTATAGAGGTGGAAAAGGAGCATATGGATCTCCTAGCAGCTGTAGGTCACTCCTATGATGGCCTAGTTGCAAGGAAGATTGGAAACTACCATCTCGCCGATGAAGACTACGAGCAGGTAGATGAAACTGAACTCGAAAGAATGGATATCATGTGGGCATTGGCTAGTGTTGTCCGGAGGGCGAAGAAGTTTGTGAAAAAGACGGGACAGAATTTAATAGCCACCAAAGACACTACCTTTGGTTTCAATAAAACCAAAGTTACATGTTTTAACTGTGGA
The DNA here is from genome assembly GCA_025506515.1 of Flaveria trinervia. Classification (NCBI taxonomy): domain Eukaryota; kingdom Viridiplantae; phylum Streptophyta; class Magnoliopsida; order Asterales; family Asteraceae; genus Flaveria; species Flaveria trinervia. Next base: position 71,169,483 of record CM046449.1, on the reverse strand, counting down.
GAGAAGGGGCATTTCAAGCGTGAATGTGTTAAGCTCAAGAAAACAGGTAATGGTAATCCATTCTCCACCTTCAATCGTCAAGACAAACCCACCAATGGTGCTACATCGTCAAGCAAGGATCCTAAGGCCTTGACTGCACAAGATGACGAAGGGCAAGATTGGACCTTTCGTTTTGTATCTCCGGGAGAATCCAACATTGCTTGTGTTGAGGGTTTGGATGACGACTCTACAAGTGAAGGTGAAATCACAGTGGAACTAGTGATGTCTAATAATGAAGAAACTGTGAATGTGGTCAATCACCTGAATGAAGAAGGTCTCAGAACAACATGTTCAGAATCACCAGCACCCGAACAGTCAAACTCTACTATGATGGCTGATTCAACCGAATCTTCTAAGGTAAGTACCAAAGACCAACTTTTTGATAGTCATGCTTGTAATGAATGTAATAAATTTAGAGAAAGCATAGATTGAAAACTTGCTAGATTATTAGATCACAATGATAGCTTAGTAAATGGCTTACAACTATGCACAGAAGCAAACTGGATTTTAAAACAAAATGAGCACAGTTATAAAGAGAAAATAGAACTGTTAAATAAACAACAAAGGGAAACCGAAGTTGTTGCTTTTAACCAAGAAAATGACATAAAGTTCTATTTAAACTCCCTAGAAGAAACTAAGAAAGAAAAAGCAGTTTTGGAAGTCGAAGTAAATTCATTAAAACAAAAATTGCATAGTTGGACCAGTTCTTCTCACATAGTCCAGCACTTAGTGAAAGAACGTAACAACGGGGAGGGTTTGGGTTACAAAGTGGTTCCACCACCACATGAGACCTTGTTGAATGCTAAATGAAGACCAATAAATAAAAATCCAATCAAGGATCATGTGGTGTCCACTCCTCTAGTTAGTGATCCAGATTCCACGAGTAAATCGGTGGAATCTATTGCTAAATAGAAGGAGGCCACTTTAAAATCTAAAGAAAAGATGCCTATTGTTAATTTGGATGAATAATTTGAAAAGGTTAAGGTAAAGTCAAGTTCTAACATGTCTAATTCTGAACCTTAAAAGACCAAACAAGTTAACCAACCACGTGCACCATGTCTCAATCCAAATAAACAAAAGGGTAAAGATGTTAAAAATGTTCAAACAATGAATTTTGTTAAAGAAGCTAAAACATCTAAAAAAGATGTGTTAAAACCCAAACAGACTAAAGTCACACCTGTCATACACTTCCCCACAGAAACAGTTCCACCAACATGTCGAAAGTAGATCATGCTACAATTATGGAAAGTATGGACACATTGCTTCTAACTGTCCTTATTGTTAGACACCAAGAAAGAAAATTAAACTTCATGATACTAAACCAAGTTCATCTAAAAGGAGTTCTATCACTCCACCAAAAAGAATTAGTGAACATTGAGTTCAAACCATAAGCCAGTCGTCTGCTTATCACAAACAGGCCTTACACTAAACTAGTTTATGGAAAGAAAAATCAAGTCCAGTGTCTGATAATGAGAACAAGAAGAAGAATGATCTGCTCTCACCCTCAAATGGACAGTAGGTAGAATTTATGATGTGTGATTCCTTCGGGTCACCCAAGCCAGTTAAGGCTTGGGTACCTAACCTAAACTAATCAGTTCCTTTGAATGTACAGGGTGTCCGCTATAATGCTACTACAAATACCTGGATTGTTGATAGCAGAGCATCAAGGCACATGACTATAAACTTGCCTTTCTTGTCAAATTTCAAACAAATTAAAGGAATACACGTTTCATTTGCTGGAAATAAAGGAGGTTATATCGCTACAAAAGGGGAAGTGGGAAACCAGAAAGTGAAGTTTGATAAGGTAAACTATGTTCAACAACTTCAAAATAATTTACTTTCTGTCTTCCAGATATGTGACAAAGAATTCAAGGTTGTATTTGATAACAAGAAGTGCTATGTTCTGAAAAGGACTATGGCATCCCAGAGGACCAAGTTTTAATGTCAGCTTCAAGATATAACAATTTGTATGTCTTGGACCTATTAAAGGCCTCCATAACCATTCATGATGTATAATGCTTCTTGTCAAAGGCAACAAAGAAAGACTCCATCTCCTAGCATAGCAGAATGGGACACATTAATCCACAGAAGATAAATCACTTGATCCAGAATGATCTAATGCGTGGAGTAATTGTTAAGAACTTCCAATTACTGGATTTTTGTGTCGCATGTAAGAAAGACAAACAGACAAAGAAGTCTCATAAGGCAAAGAAAGTTCACTCAATTGTCCTACCTCTTGAGCTCCTTCACATGGATTTGTTTGGCCCAGTTAGTACAAAGAGCATTGCCGGCGATTTGTACTACTATGTAGTTACTGATGATTACTCAAGATTTTCTTGGGTGATGTTTCTGAAAACCAAATCAGAGACATTTGAATCATTCAAAGAGCTGGTAACTACATTGGAGTCACACTACAAGCTTAAGGTAAGGCAAGTTCGCTCTAACAACGGTACCAAGTTCAAGAACTGTTAGGATCTCAGCCTCTTGGTTTAATCGATTGAACAGATATAGCAGCGGAATAGCTCAGAATTAGACAAATTCAAGCAAGAACATTCGATATAAAACGATAAAAGAATTTTGTTATAGAGAGAGAAATATCCGACAAAAGGAATATTGCATTAAGATTGTCGGCCTCAAAGGCACGATTACAGGTGAGTCATCCTTCCTTATAAAGGAAAGAGTGACGTAGGCTGATGTCACTTGAAAGTGACATGTAACCGTTTTATAACTACTGATGTTTAACAACTACTGAAGATGTCAACAACTGACATCTTCTTACAAATGTCCTAAGTGTTAAACATCTTATTTACAACTACTGAAAAACATAAAACTACTGATACTACAACAACTGAAGAACAACCTCTTCAGTTGTTTACAAGTACTGAAAAGGAAACAAAACTACGGAAAAGTAAACAAACTACTGAAAGAAAAGAAAACTACTGAGAAGAAAAACCATCACAACAACTGAAGAAGCCCTCTTCAGCTGTTGTCATCAGCTGTTAGCATCAGCTGATGTCTTCAGTACTTGAACATCAGACTTTGTCTTTCAGCTGTTGATCTTCAGTCTTTGTCTTCAGTACTTGTTGAAGTCTTCAGACTTTAGATCTTCAGCTGTTGTCTCAGTCTTTGTCTTCAGTACTTCAGACGTACTTCAGCAGTTGTATTCTTCAGACTTTGTAGAACAGCTGATCAGTCTTCTTCAGCTGTTGTGATGTCCTGTGGGACTTAGTGGTTTCTCTGATCAGGCTCATTGGTTTTTTGGTCCAACAAACTCCCCCTGAACCAATGCAGCCAAAACCTCTAAGTTATTGACGAGTCCCACTTATTTTGGCAGATAGATTGGTTTTTTTATCCTCTTGATCAGATGAGAAGTGACCCTTTTTCAGCACCGGCCTGGGAAGAAGTCTCTAATGATCTGTTTTGCATGATATGGTTGGGAGCTCTGTATTGGGGACTTGGACACCGAGCTGTTACCCCAACCATGAGATCTACTTCCCGTGTATCAGCCTATATGATTCCCTGGTGTAAGCCCTTAGAAACATGATCTGCTCATCCATTGTCAGCACCTCGGGCACACCATCAAATAATCCTTCTCGGCCATACACTTCAGATATGTACTTGGCCTGTTTTCCATTCTTGAGCTCAACCGTGGTTATTTGTCTGTAAGCAAACTCATCTGGATGAGTCCCTTCTAAGAGCAGGTTGAGCTCATCTTGTTTGAAGTTTTCAAGTCTTTTGTAAACCAATCCCTTCTTTATAATTTTATTCTCCAACATCTTTTGGGGTGGTTTTGCTTCATAGCTTTCTTGAACTCTTCTACAATTTCCCAAGGGACACTACAAGAACCACAGTGATGTCTTCGTCGACAACCCTCTTCACTTGGCCCTTGTATTTTGAAGGAATTTCTTTCTTGACAATCCGGTGTGCCACCCTAGGATCAGGCCATATCCTTACTCTTTCCCTTTGGTATTGAAAGGTATTAGCAAGGGTGTACAATCTTAAGACTTCTTTCTTCATGCTAATCATTGAAGAGGATGTGGCATATGCTTTGTCAATGCTTTTCAGCATTTCCTCATCATGTCTTTGCATCTGTTCCTCTTCAATCTTTATCATCACATCATGCATTTGAGAAGCAGGAGTGATGGACATTGGTTTAGCCTTAGGCAAAGTGATAACTGCAGAGAGTGGCAGTCTGTCTTCATCTTCCTCTTCTTCTTCATCAGCCTCAGTACCTTTCTTTTCTTTTGTCTAGGTACATCACTGGCAGTGGGTTTTGGGGGTAAAGGATTTGGTTTTGGGTTGGATGGTTGTTTAGAGGGTAAAGGGTTGTTTTAGTGGGTTGTGGAGGTAGTGATTTTGAGGATAGAGGCTTTTCAGACTGTTTTAGCATTTTGGCTGTAAGGGAGGCTTTAGTAAATTTTGTCAGTTCTTTTCGGTTCCCAACCCCAGCTTCATTCAATGCCTCAATCACTAAACCTTTGGAGTATGCTTCAGACGAACAAATCTTGGTGGTTATTGCCAAGATGTTGTCCCTGGTCCAGGCCCTTATTTCTATAGAGATCTTCCAAGTATTTGGCTATAAATCTAATCATTATCTCCAGCCTTTCTCTTTCTAAGGCATCATACTAGCCCATCTTGAGTTGATCTCCTCTGTCTCCAACCTTCTGATCTCGGAGTCTAGTTGTTGGATGTCAAAACCCTGCCTATATAACTGTTCAATGATTTTATCCATTGAACGGTTATGGTTGGCATCAGCTTCTTTCACCATATCATTCAGCTCCTTCTCCTTCTCAGACTCTCCTTTCCTCTTTTGATATGTGACATGAAAGTTTTTTGACTTTCATTCACTTCAGCTCTCTTCTCACTCTCCTTCTCATTACCTTCTCTGATTCTTTCTCCTTCTCCCCATCTGTCCTCTTCCTTTTTCCTTTAACTGACTGACTCTCCCCCTTTTGGTTGCATTGGGTGCAAGGTTTGAGCAGTAGAAAGGGATTTAGTCACCAACTCCTCCACCAGGGGTGTATTATTGTAGGAAGCCTCTCATCAATGGCTTTGATCACTATATCTGTGATCATGGGAGTGATGAGAGGTAGGGATTTTTGAAGGTTAGCAACTGATTGATCAGGATGGTTCTGTTCCTGAGAATCAGTGCCAAAAGCAGAGGCTGGTGGCTTGGAAGTATGTATTGGCTCAGTGTGTAGGGGACCTTCAGAAGAAGGTGCCATCTGTGGGTGTATTGTGGTGGCAGATGGACTTGCATCCTGAGACATCTTGGCCAGCAGCTCTTTGAGTCTGCTAACCTCATCCTCTAGAATGGTGTTTTGAGCAACTACATCATAGAAGAAGCTCAGGTCATCATCAGTTGATACTGAATCACCTGACCTCCTGACAGAGTCAGGATAAACATGCCTTGAGTGTAGATCAATTATAGCATGTGCCCCTTGTTCTTGGTTCTGGGGACTTCCAGCCTCAGGACTATGTCCTTCATCAGCTGTTGCCACTGGTGAGGTCTTAGAGATGTTACCAACTGCACCCTGGTCATTTGCTGAGTCAGAGGCAGTGGCAGCCTCACCAGAAGTTCGCACCTCCTTCTACACTAGAAGATGGAACATGATAACCCCTGTGCTGTGGGTTGACAGAAGCATTGTGATCCTCCCCCTCAGGTGTTGAGGTTATCCCAGTAGTAATTGGTGTCTGGGTGGGGGGTGAGGAATGCAACTGCGTCAGCACTTTTGCAACAATTATTGTAGGACTTTGAGGGGCGGTTGCATCAGGAGAGGGTGTGGAAGCAGTGTGCACCCGGGACGAGTGGTGCTCTTCAATGGTAATCCCCTCAAGTGAGGAGGATCCCAGCAGTGTGGCTTCCCTTTGAGTGGTTGCATCAGGTTCCTTTTGAGAGGAACCTGAGCGGCTTCGGTTGGTGGAGTCATAGTCTCTACTGGGGGGTTATTTCCAGTAGAGATAACCTGTTTGGTGCAGCAGGAGCATCCTCAGGGGACTCAACTCCCTGAGTAGCCTTCTTAGGCTTCTTCTTTGTGGGTTTGGAGGGGACTTTGGATGTGGAAGTGGAGGCTGTGGGTTCCAGCTGCGTGGGTTTGCGCAGCTTGGCAGCCTGTTTGAGAGTTTGGTCAGTGTTGTGTCGGGAGTATACCTCCGGCAATACAGCCAAAGCAGGGACTCCCAGACCAACTAGTCCCTCAGCATGAAGCTGATTCTCTATTATGGCCATTATAAACCGAGGATATAGTATCCAACGGTTAGAAAGTGGTTTTGTGGCCATATCCTTGATTTCAAGAAAAATTATTTCAGAAAAGTTTAGTGGTTCTTGTTCAAGGATAGAGAACAGTACCTGTTGCCATCTGGAAGACAGTTGATCCCAAGAAGAAGTCTTCGGGCCAGGCAAACATTTACCATATGAAATATAATCGTTCAGCATCTGGAAAATGTTTCTTCAGGATGGTCGAAGCACTAAGATCACCTTGATATCCATGTTGTCCAAATGAAAGATCAAGTTGGCGCTTAGGATATCCAACAGGGTAGGCAGCATCATCTAATAGTAATATCTGGCGGATGGTAGCAGTAGAGATGACCACCTTATGAGTTGATGGACGAATGGATAGATTCTCCATTAACAGTCGCATTCGTCCAAAACTGATGTAGCGAATCGGCATAAATGATTGGATTTAGGAAGAAGGCCGTTTTCAGTGGTGATTGGACCATAAGATCTATAGCATTATCGAATTTGGTCCAGAAGGGCGATTTATTGAGGTACGCGACACAGTTGTGTCGAGGCTTGAGTTGCATGGTCGCCATTAATGAAGGTGAAAGGTTTTCAGAGCTTTTGAAATTTTAGGTCGTGAAAGAATGAAAAACTCTGAAAGAGGGATCAGATATATATAGGGTACGGGTTATGAAACGACTGAAGGTTTTGGTGTTAGTCATCAGTATTTGAATCAACTGATGACGTGGTATTAACTTTCAGAGGTTTGAAACGACTGATGGTATTGGTGTGGTCAGCAGTTATAAAACAACTGAAGACATGGTGTTTACAATCAGACGTTGAAACAACTGAAGTCTCTGATTTAGGCATCAGTAGTTTTAAAAACTACTGAAGACAAGTTGGACTTCAGATGTTGAAACAACTGAGGACTTGGTATTAGTCATCAGTAGTTGTGAAACTACTGAAGACCGTGGTTTTGCCATCAGTTGTTGTAAACAACTGAAGACTTGGTGTTAGTCATCAGTAGTTGTGAAACTACTGAAGACATGGTATTGCTTCAGTTGTTTATGAAGAAACAGCAGTTTGTGAACTACTGAAGAGAGAGTACTCATCAGTAGTTGTCGTCAATTCATAGCCTTTCAGCTGTTTCATACTGTCCTCAACACGTACTCATCAGCTTTTTGCTGTTTTCAGTTGTTTCATAGGACATCAGTACTTATCTGTTTCTACTGATTTCAGTAGTTGTAACTACATCAGTAGTTTAGAACAGATAAAGTACAGTACTTAAAGCATTTAGCCTTCAGTAGTTATAAAACTACTGAGGGTAAAATAACTCATCAGTACATATGTGACATGGTTACCAATGATCATCAGTAATTACTGAGATCATCAGTAGTTGTCACTTATTCTAGCTGCAGCATACCAAGCCTTAACACCAGGTTGTGGAAAGTTGAACTATCCAAAGGCTTAGTAAAAATGTCTGCAAGCTCATCAGCACTAGGCACAAACATAGGATTAATTAGACCCTTTTCAAAACAATCTCTTTAAAATGATGTCTAATTTCTATATGTTTGGTCCTAGAGTGCTGGACTGGATTTTTGACAATGCAAAGAGCTGAAGCACTATCCATTAATAATGGAGTCTTAGTCTCTGTAATGCCATAATCCAAAAGTTGATTCTGAAGCCAGAGTATTTGGATGTACAACTTGCAGCAGCAATGTACTCGGCTTCAGCAGTGGATGTAGCAAAGATGTTTGTTTCTTACTCTGCCAAGAAATCAAACAGTTGCCTAGGAATTGGCATCCACCAGAAGTTGATTTCCTGGTCAACTTACACCCTGCATAGTCACTATCAGAGAAAGCAACTAATTTGCAAGAATGTCCAGTGGAATACCATAAGCCTAGAGATTGTGTACCTTGCAGATATCTAAAGATCCTCTTGACTGCAATCAGATGAGACTCCTTAGGTGCAGCCTGAAATCTAGCACAAACACATGTAGCAAACATAATATCTGGTCTAGAAGCTGTTAAATACATCAAGGAACCAATCATACATCTGTAAAGGTTTCATCAACACCTTTACCTTTCTGATCAACATCCAATTGTGTGGTGTTGCACATGGGAGTAGAACAGGGTTTACAGTTTTGTAAATCAAACTTATTCAAAAGATCTTTTGTGTATTTAGACTGATGAATGAAAATTCCATCAGCTTTTTGTTTGATTTGCAAACCTAGAAAGAACTGTAATTCTCCCATTGCACTCATTTCAAACTTCTGTTGCATTAAGTTTGGAAATCCTCACACAATTGGGGATCAGAGGATGCAAATATAATATCATCAACATAAATTTGAACAAGTAGCTTATGCTGATCCACCTTCTTAATAATAAAGTTTTATCTATGGAGCCTCTAGTGAAATTATTCTGTAGAAGAAAGTTTGATAAGGTCTCATACCAGGCTCTAGGTGCTTGTTTCAACCCATAAAGAGCTTTATCAAGCTTATATACCCATTCTGGGTGCTTATTATCCTCAAAGCCTGGTGGTTGACACACATAAACTTCTTCTTTTATGTTACCATATAGAAAAGCACTTTTGACATCCATTTGAAAAACTTTAAGATTGTGGAGTGCAGCATAGGCTAAAAACAATCTAATTGCCTCCAGTCTGGCTACAGGGGCAAAGGTTTCATCATAATCAATACCTTCTTCTTGTGCAAACCCCTGCACAACCAGTCTGGCCTTGTTCTTAACAATTAGCCCATTTTCATCAGTTTTATTCCTAAACACCCATTTAGTGCCTATTGCACACTTACCTGGGGGTAGAGGAACAAGCTCCCACACTTGCTGTTTCTTGAACTGAAGAAGCTCAAGCTGCATGGCTTCAACCCATCCATTGTCTCTCAAAGCTACATGATAGTTCTTTGGCTCTAGCTGACTGATGAAGAGAGCATAGAAGCAGAAATTGGACAACTGGCTTCTGGTTGAAACACCAGCATTGATATCACCAAGGATTTGAGTCATTGGGTGATTTTTCAGCTCTTGGTAAACAATCAAATCTGTGCAAGTGTTTGTAGGACCTTCAGCAGCAGCAGATGTTGATGCAGATTCTTGAAACCATGAAGATGGTGGCAACTCAAATGAAGTTGAGGATGCAGAAATCTCATCAGCATTTGTTGTGGATGGTGCTGCTGGAGCTACAGGAGCATCAGGTTTAGAGGACTCAGGCAGTTGGTCACTAAACCTGAAGAGGTGATTACTACTATCATCATCATCTTCAGCAGTAACACCAGGTGGTGAACTGTTGACAGGAGCAACAGCAGGAGATTGATAAGGAACATATTGCAGTATGTCCAAATCAAAGAGCTCCACAGGGCTTTGTGGAATCTTGTCCTTTGGAGATTCATTGAACTTGACATGTAGAGTCTCTTCAACCATCTTTGTTCTGCAGTTGAAGACTCTGTATGCCTTGCAAGTTGATGAATAACCAACAAAGTACCCTGCATCCACCTTAGGATCAAATTTCTGGAGCTGATCCTTTGTGTTGAGAATGAAACAGGGACACCCAAATGCTCTAAAGAATGAAATGAGAGGGGCCAAATGATGTAGAACTTCATATGGAGTCTTCATCAACCTCTGATTTATTAGCACTCTATTCTGCACATAGCATGCTGTGTTGACAGCTTCAGCCCAAAAGGTCAATGGCAGTCCAGAATCAGCCAACATAGACCTTGCAGCTTCAATGAGGGTCTTGTTCTTTCTCTCCACAACTCCATTCTGTTCAGGAGTTCTTGGAATACTAAACTGCCTCTTTATTCCCTTGGAAAGGTAGAACTCATCAAGTGTATTGTTCCTGAATTCTGTTCCATTGTCACTTCTAATACACTTGACTGAGAGGGAATACTGCTTCTCAGCATACAACACAAAGTTTATGATCTTCTGTGCAGCTTCATCCTTTGAATGTAGAAAGAAAGTCCATACAAATCTGGAGTAATCATCCACAATTACCAGACAGAATTTCTTCTTTGCCATGCTCATCACTCTCACAGGACCAAAGAGATCCATGTGAAGAAGTTGTAAGCAGGCAGTGGACTTTGGTTCTTCAATAGGTGGGAATGAAACCTTGTGCTGTTTTCCTTTCAAACAAGCAGTGCAGTTGTTTTCACACTTGAACTCCTTCATAGGCATTCCCCTTACTAAACTATGGTGTATCAGCTGATTCATGTTCTTGAAGTTAACATGTCCCAGCCTTCTATGCCATAGATTAGATTCTTGAGGAGAGGCCTTGGAAAATAGGCAAGGATGGCCTTTGAGATCTATTTTCTTGGAAAGATCTAAGGCATACACTCTTCCTGTCCTGTTGGCCTTCAGGAGAGTGTGAGCATCCAATACCTTGTCAATCAAACTCAGAACTTTGGATGACAGAATCCTGCAGTTCTGGCTTGTGAAAAGGGCAACATGGCCTTTGTCACACAATTGACTGACACTCAAGAGGTTATACTTGAGATTTTCCACATGGTTGACATCATCAAACCTATTTCCCCATTGGAAACAAAGCCCTTCCCGATGATGTAACCTCTTGCATCATTGCCAAAGGAAACAAAACCCTTCCTTCCTGGAGAGTAGTCATTAAGAAGTGAGTTGTTCCCAGTCATATGCATAGATCCCCCACTGTCTACATACCAGATGCTACTTTGGCATGTTGAAGAACCTGCTAATAAACAATCAGTTAGTTTTGGAGACCCAAACCTTTTTGGTTTTGGGCCTGGTCTCATCAATAGATGGTAAACTAACATGTTTATTGGGCACAATAGCTTGAGGTGAAGGAGATGGTGTAGAAGAGGAATCCTTTGGCTTGGATCTCCTTTTCTGGGGTTTCAACACAGGGCCATCAAGTTGGTTAACTCTTCCCAACAGATGTTGAACCATCATTACCAGCTGTGTCTGATTCTGGGAAAGAGCTTTCAGCTCTTCAGACACATTGGTATTGGTGTTTGATGATGAGTTCTTGTGTTGCACCATCTTCTTTTGAGCAACCTCAGCTATTGCCTGTTGCACTCCTTCCCTTTAGATTTCTTTTTGGACATAGGAGTAACAGGATTTGATGCTGCTGGTACAAACTTGGACTCAAACTCAGTTTTCATTTTAGCCAAGTTTTCTTTAATTTTCTCCTTTTGTTTGAGTTTGGATCCCTTTTTGTACCAACAATCATCTGTGAGATGATTGAATAGACCACATATTTCACATGGTTTCTTCTTCATCTTCTGTTGATCATCAACTGAAGAAGATGAAACTACTGAAGACTTGCTCTTCAGCAGCTTAGAAGCACTTTTTGCCTTCTTGTCAACTTCCTTAGTAGGCTTCAAATCCTTCCTACTGACAGTTTTCTTCTCTTCAGTGCTGTCAGTCATTGGGATTTGAACTCCAGATGTTATCCCCTGCTCTCTAGTACCTTCAGTACTTCTAGGGATAACACTTGGGTTGTTCAACTCATTGATCATGTGAGTGTCAGCAGTTGAACCATCAATATCAGCTGATAGGTTCACAGAGGGATTACTACTGACTTCAACTACTGATGGTGCTTTATCAAGTAGTGAATCACATGACGAGGTGGATTGGTCATTACTTTCTCCATCAGATTCTACTCCTGCTCTTGAAGCAAAATCTGTAGGAGGAGCAGTGTGATTATAACCAATTCCAAACTTCACATTGGAAGCTGTTTGCTTACTAAGAAGCATTTCAAACCCTTGCAAGATTGTACCCATCGATCACACTCTACCTGGGTGACAGCAAGAGTATCTTTGAGGTCTTTGTACTTCTCTAAGAGTACATCCTCCCTAGCCTTATCATCAGAGATTTGGCATTTTAATTTGTAAATCTCATCAGTTTTCTCTTTCAGCACAGACTCAAACTCAGCTTTATTTTTGGAAATTATTTGTTCTAGCTCTACATTTTTATTGATTAAAGCCACATTTGCTTCTCTAATAGAGGCAAATGCTGCTATGCAAGTTTCAGAACATAATTTGGCCTTAGCCTCAGAGGATACCTGTGATACCTTTGTTGAAGAGGTACTTGAAGATGATCCATCAGAGGATTCCAAAGTCATGAGAGCTAGATTTCCAAAAGGATGCTCACCACCATGTTGACCAGCACCTGAGAACAGTTGTTCATTACCAGACACATCATCTGGTAAACTGCTCCAGTCAACAACTCCTGGTGTGAGAAGCTGTGTTGTTGAAGTTGATTAGGTTGATGAGATTGGGATGGTTGAGGCTCAGGGAGTGCATGTGGTTGCTGAGCAGTGGGTGCTTGAACCTGGCCTGGTTGTGGCATGTAATAGCAGGGGTATGGATATGGCATTGGCCCCTGTGGAACAAAATATGCAGGAGATTGTGGTTGATGATGATAACCAGAATTGACAGGTTGTTGCCCTCTGTTTTGTTGACTATTGCCAGGGAAAGTCACAAAAGGTGCAGGAGAGTTAGATCCAGATGATCTACATTCTCTTGCAAAGTGTCCAAGCCTGTGGCATTTATGGCACTTCAACTTACTCTTGTCAAAACCAACTTTGGTTTTGCCAGAGAGTCCTGGGAATTTCCTTCCAGTTCTTTTGTAGAACTTCTGAGATCTGATATTTATCAAGGCCATTTGGCTCAAAATATCCATCTCTTCTAAGTCATCATCAGCAATCCCCTTGAGATCATCCATGATGAAACATAGATTGTCACTATTACTACCAGCAGAATAACTATCAACACTCACAAAGGCAGGCTCAGAAGTGTTTGTAGAGAAATCAATATGCTCATCATACTGGCTTTCAGATGACGCATATTCTGACTCTTGATGTCCAACAGGGCAGTGTTCCCTTGGACAAAATCCTCAGTAAGCTTGCCAGATGAAACCAATTTCCTTTTCTGCTCTATCTCTCTCTCAAATGTAAGCAGTTTCCCATGAAGTTGGGTGAGAGATAGGCGATCAACATCAGCATTTGAGCGTAGAACAATGGTATATGTGTTCCATCTCTCAGGCAGTGATCTTAGGAATCTATGGTTCATCTGACTCCTGGTATATTCATGTTTAACCATTTTCAATTCAGAGTAAACATGAAAACCGCTCAAATTGTTGAGTCAGAGTCTCACCCTTTCTATGAGAGAAAGTCTATATGTTGTTGGGGAGGATTTCCCTGTTGTTTGCTAAAACCTCATCAGTACCACCAAATTGTTCTTTGATGGCTTTCCAGAGGTCATGAGCAGACTCACAATGCAGAAGCCCAGAGTAAATCTCATTAGGAATAGCCATAGCCAAAATTCCATGGGCTTTTGCATCGATTTCAAACAACTTCTTGTCCTCATCGGAGTATTGCTCCTTCTTCTTTGGAACCAACTGGTTTGTTTCCGGATCATTCACCATTGGCTTATGTGGTCCATGTACCACAGATGTCCAACAACCTGAGCTATTGACAGACAGGTGATGGAGCAATCTTCTTTGCCAAATGTTATACTCATTTCTCACCAAGATCGGAGGCTTGGTAGAGGATCCAGTATTGAAAGGATCATTCGAAGAAGTAGTCATTGTGGAAAATCAGACAGATTCAAGTAAAATCACAATAAATTTAGCTCAAACCACACAGAACCTCAAATAAAACGGCCAGAAGCGATACACTCTCAATCTCTATAACAGATCCTTGCGAATTTGCTAATATAACGATTAAATTAGAGCGATTGAACAGTTTCAATGATCAATTGTTAGATCGGTCAATGATTAACCTGCTCTGATACCTTGTTAGGATCTCAGCCTCGGTTTAATCGATGAACAGATATAGAGCAGATAGCTAGCTAGAAATTCAAGCATTCATCGAACATAAGATAAAAGAATTTTTTATAGAGAGAGAGAATATCAACAAAAAGGAATATTGCATTAAGATCGGCCTCAGGCAAGCACGATTACAGGTGAGTCATCCTCCTTATAAAGGAAAGAGTGACGTAGGCTGATGTCACTTGAAAGTGACATGTAACCGTTTTATAACTACTGATGTTTAACAACTACTGAAGATGTCAACAACTGACATCTTCTTACAAATGTTCCTAAGTGTTAAACATCTTATTTACAACTACTGAAAAACATAAAACTACTGATACTACAACAACTGAAGAACAACCTCTTCAGTTGTTTACAAGTACTGAAAAGGAAACAAAACTACGGAAAAGTAAACAAACTACTGAAGGAAAAGAAAACTACTGAAGAAGAAAAACCATCACAACAACTGAAGAAGCCCTCTTCAGCTGTTGTCATCAGCTGTTAGCAACAGCTGATGTCTTCAGTACTTGAACATCAGACTTTGTCTTTCAGCTGTTGATCTTCAGTCTTTGTCTTCAGTACTTGTTGAAGTCTTCAGACTTTAGATCTTCAGCTGTTGTCTCAGTCTTTGTCTTCAGTACTTCAGACGTACTTCAGCAGTTGTATTCTTCAGACTTTGTAGAACAGCTGATCAGGTCTTCTTCAGTTGTTGATGTCCTGTGGGACTTAGAGGTTTTTCTGATCAGGCTCATTGGTTCTTTTGGTCCAACAAGAACCAATGGATGGAGGCATTCTGCAAAGAAAAAGGAATTGTGCACCGGTTCACATCTGCCTACACTCCTCAAATGAACGGAGTTGCTGAGAGAAAGAATCGAAGCTTGATAGATACAGCCCGAAAGATGCTAGCAGACTCGAACTTCCTATCCAATTTTGGAACGAGGTAGTAGCTAACTCATGTTAACCCTCAATCGAGTCTTAGTGGTCCAACGTCATGTAAAACGTGCTATGAGTTACTCCGGCGACGTAAACCAAATTGGAGTACCTTGAAACCATTTGGCGCCCATGTACGTGCTGAAGAAACTCAATCAGGGAAGTTCAGCGAGAAGCCGAAGAAGGAATTTTCTTAGGATACAACATACGAATAAGAGAGTTATAACAATCAACGGGTCAAGTAGAAGTGCGTGCAACGTTGATGTACAGAGATACACCCCCCTTGCTGGAAAAGGACCCTCATTCTTTTTCGACATGATGGATCTTTAAGTCCTTCGGGTAATGACAAGACAGGGGCTTGGGTCAGTCTTGCCTTCAACTCCTCAAAAGCCCTTTCTTGCTCTTGACCCCACACGAACTGCACATCCTTCCGGGTCAACTTAGACAATAGGGAGCTATCTTGGAGAAGTCCTGAATGAACCTTCGATAATATCCCGCCAACCCCAAGAAACTACGAATCTCGGATGGCGTCTTTGGAGACTTCCATTGCATCACTGCCTCCACCTTTCCGGGGTCTACCATAATCCCCTCGCGATTTATCATGTGACCTAAGAATTGAATTTCGCGCAACCAGAACGCACACTTGGAGAATTTGGCATAAAACTTCTCCCTTCTTAATGTCTCCAACACCTCCCGAATATGACTGGTATGCTCTTCTTTGCTCTTTGAGTAGATCAGGATATCATCAATGAAAATAATCACTAATCTATCCAACATCGGCCGGCACACTCGATTCATCAAATCCATAAAGGCAGCTAGCGCGTTAGTTAGACCAAAT
This sequence comes from Flaveria trinervia, assembly GCA_025506515.1. NCBI lineage: Eukaryota > Viridiplantae > Streptophyta > Magnoliopsida > Asterales > Asteraceae > Flaveria > Flaveria trinervia. The sequence goes on along the minus strand of CM046449.1, from coordinate 71,153,666 downwards.
GTCATAATGAGGAACTCGTAGTATCCATAACGCGTACAGAAAGCTGCCTTAGGAATGTCTTGTTCTTTCACCTTCAATTGATGATAGCCAGATCATAGATCTATCCTAGAGAACCAACTGGCACCTTGGAGCTGGTCGAACAAGTCATCAATCTTTGATAACGGGTACCATTCTTCACCGTCAACTTATTCAGCTCTCGATAGTCAATGCACATTCGCATACTTCCGTCCTTTTTCTTCACAAATAATACCGGAGCACCCCACGGAGAGATACTTGGTCGAATGAATCCCTTATCCATCAACTCCTGCAATTGGCTCATGAGTTCCTTCACATCAGTCGGAGCTAATCGATATGGTGCTTTGGCAACGGCTTGAGCACCGGGTATCAAATCAATTTGGAACTCAATCTCGCGATCCGGTGGCACGCCGGTAAGTCTCCGGGAATACGTCCGGAAAGTCGCACACCACTGGCACCTCGGATAATTGCGGTACCAACGCATCCACATCTTTTACGTAGGCCAAGTAGGCACTACATCCACGTTTCATGCACTTCTCCGCCACCGCCATCGAAATCACCTTCGGGATTGTAGTAACGCGATCTCCATAAATCGTAACCAAACTCCCATCGGGCGCAACTAATCGGATCAACTTCTTGCGACATACGATGTTTGCTTCATAGGTTGCTAACCAGTCCATCCCTAGTACTACATCAAATCCACCTAGGGGCATCACATGTAACCTAATAGAAAACCTATGACCTTCTAGTTCTATAGCACAGTCCTCTATCACATCAGTAATTCTAGTGAACTTGCCAATAGCGGTTTCTACATCGAATGGTTCACTGACATTTCTACTACTAATAGGCAACTTAGCACAGAAAATAGTGCAAATAAAACTCCTACTAGCACCGGAATCTAACAATACAGAGGCACAAGTTTGGTCTAGTAGAAACATACCTGACACGACATCAGGACAGCTCTGGCTTCCTCCGGGTCATGGTGTAAGCTCTAGCACTTGCCCTCTGCCCTCCTTCCTCCGGCTTCTTCTTCGCTCCAGAATTCTCCGCCCTCGACTTCTAACAGTCTTTGGTCGTGTGGCCCTCCCTGCTACAGTTATAGCACTTCGGCGCCCTACAGTCCCTAGTGATGTGGCCAGGCTTGCCACACCTGAAGCATACATTCATTCACATCCTATACTCACCGGTATGCTCCCTTCCACATCTGCTACACTTATTCTACCCTGATCTTGACGACACCCCACGGTCGTCCACCTTCATCTTCTTGTTGTTTGGAGTGAAACCACCACATCCAAACCTCTTCCCATTCCCGTTCTTACCATCCCCACTCATCTTCTTCACCTCCACCACAGCCTCCTCTCGCTCATCATACAATCTACCCGCCAAATCCACCACCGATCGAAAGGTACCTGGTTGAGTAGCAATCAGGTGTCTGCGAATGTTAGCCGGCAGTCCCTGGATGTACCTCTTGATCTTCCTTGACACCGGCGTCACCTGATCCGGCACCAGCCTCGCCATCTCGTTGAACTTAGTGGTGTACTGCTGGTGGGTCATGGTTCCCGCTTCAAGTAGCAAGAACTCCCTCTCGATTTTATCGAGATCCCTATGAGGACATAATTCCTCGACCACAAACTTCTTCAATTCACTCCACCTCATCCATCTCGATTGCCCTTGTACCCTCAGCTTGGGCAATATTGTCCCACCAACACAGTGCTGAATCAACAAAAAAGTGAGTCGCGAACTTCACCTTTTGGTCCTCGCGGCACTCACTGATCTCCAAGACCGCCTCCATCTCTCTCACCCAGCGGTGAGCGGCAGCAGCATTGCCATTGCCATCGAAAGTCGGGGGCTTACACCTTTGGAACGCCCATAACTGCACCCTCCGTTGCTACCCCCACTACATCATCCTCCTCCTCATCAGACAACACAGTCTCAGGCTCTGGTTTATTCCCCTCCCTTCTGCTTCCCTTGCCCGTTGATCCCTTTCTAGTCTCCTTCTCCTTCCTTTCCTCGCTCCTCACAGCCCTGATGACTTCAGTCACCATAGACAGTAAGACTGTCTACATGACCTGGTGTACTTCATCAGCAATCGCCTCCCTAGCTGAGGCATTCAAGCTAGCATTCTCATTTTCTTCGCTTCGGCCATGAACCTTAGAGTTCTCATGGGTTGTCTCAGGAGCCTTAGCACTACTCCTAGTCACACGTGGACGGCCTCTGCCTCTAGGAGTCTTAGAAGATTTCTGTCCAGCCATCCTCTAACACACTATAAGATTCAAACACTAACGCGGTCATTCAAGGTAATAACTCAATTTATGTCAAGTATAGTAAGTCCCTAATTACAGTGGCCAGTTGTGATTAGCCACTTACTTTACTCTTCATACCCAAGCATTTCCTATCCTGACTTAATCATTATCTAAATCTACTAAGAGCACATAAATCAGATAGCATGCGCACATAATGTCGATTAACATTAAGAAAAGACATACCTGATGGCACGTAGCTATTCAGGCTGACATCCCTCCAATTGTCCCATTTTCAGTTTAAGTTTAGGTTTTAAAAATTTATTTAACCCAATTCTCTTAAACTTTGGCTCTGATACCAACTTGTAAGGACCCGTTTCCGGAGACCTCACAGTTGGTCATTCATAGCATTAAATACATTAACATTATAAATTTAATAGATTAAGCAGCGGAATGATCTTAACAAAAGCCATTCATTTCATTAAAAACACTGTTGTTGAGCAATACACTATTGTTTAACCGAATACAAAAGAATTGTTTTTGCATTACAAAACAACAGCAATAAAGAGTATGAATGGATGTCAGTCTTTTCCTGCCGAGTAGCTTCACCCTCGTGCCATCCTCAGCAATGTTTACCTACCAACTGAAAATGTATAAAAGTCAGCGTTGCTGAGTGAGTTCTAGTTTTAAAAGTAATAAAATACTTTCTATAAGGTATATATATATATATATGAAAATACTCTTTTTGTGAAAACTTCGTCCCTTTATACGTGAGGACGCATTAACTATACAATCAGATAATGTTTTTTTCTCTTTACTGTATGTCTTGTTTACACTGTACTCTTTTATCTTTATCTTTCACTGTCTTTGTGGACCAATGAGCAATACCCTAAACTATATGCGCGGGGGAAATGGTGTTGGCCCTCTGTTCCCTCAAGGGGCTCTAAATACTATGTACAAGGCTGGCCCAGTCACCTAGGGTACGCTGCAAAGGTCCGCCAATCTCAATTGACTGGCCCCGTGTGCATCATAGGGTAGCTAACCTGCATCACAGTTGAGCTAACGACACATGGTCGTGCACCTCCTATAAGCTTGCAAGACTTGTTAACATTTTAAATTAGGTTCCACTTCTCTTCTTCATTGCTCTTTCTCTTTATTATTATTAGTAACACTTTACGTTACGATAATAAACACACCACATAAAGTTACACACTAATAGTAATAATACTAATAATAATAATAATAATATATGGACATTCATAAAGCAATCATAATAATGCATGGGACAAGCATTAATAGGCCCTAGTCAATCCTCGATTAAAACTCTAAAAGCACAGACTCCCAAAATTTTGTAATAAATTCTAAATGTTAGGCGCATCAATACTATTTGGGCGCATGGCCTTGTTTGGGCGCTTCATCACTATGCAGGCGCATCAGCCAACACTTAACAGCTTTAACACTTAGGCGCATGAACCATTCAGACGCATGGACACTATTCGGGCATATGGTCCATTCGGACGCATGGACACTTAGGCACGTGGGCTATTCGGGCGTATGGGTACTATCTGGGCGCATGGCCCTACACTTAGTCGTCTGACTATAATCTAGGTGCATGGACCACTGTTCAGGTGCATGAATAACACTTAACATTTCTAAGGCATTTCCAGGCGCATGGGCCTTACTTAGGCGCATGAACTCCTGCTCAATATGTTTCTAGGATATTTTCGAACCCAAACATCAAGCCTATTTGTTCTAAGCTTACCAGGCTATCCTAAACATGAACAACTTATAAGCATCTAAGAATCATCATCAAACAGGCATAATACGTACGGGTATACATACATAAACATTGTAAAATCGTTTTAATACATTTTCAGCCCCAAGAAAAGTTTAAAACTAGTAAAACCGGAGTCTAGAAACTCACCTGGTGCAACTTTGGGTGCATCTTCCTTCTAACCCTTATGCAAATGAGTTCAAGCACCTAGAAACCCACCAAACACACACACACGAACACACACACAAGCACATAAGCATATAACCGAGACAAAACCCATCATAATCACTAAGAACTACGAATTCTGACCTGGAATTCAGCCTCTTCTTCTTCTTCCTCTCAACCCGAGAGTTTTCTGCTATCTCTCTCTAACTGAATGAAAAGGTGATGTGAAGAGAGGGTGGGCGGCCAATCTCACCTTTACACAAACTTTTGTACTTTTATCTCCTTTTACTTTTTAACCCCTCAACTTGGGTTTATTGATGTTTTCCTTCTTTTATTCTTCATCTCTTATTTTTCTTTTAAAAGAATAACCGGATGTTACATGCGCCTACTTTTGAAGTGACAAGTGATGATGAGCTCAACGATGTAGATGAAATAGAGATTGAGGATGTCACTGCTGACCACTATCCAGAGTACACTGACCGAGAGGGAAATGTAGTCCCCAACTTGGTTGATACTCTCGGCAGTGATACATTTGCCAAGCTGGATTAGATGGAGAAAGAGACTGAGAAGAATGAGAGTCAAGCCCAAGCCTCAGACGCTGATGTCGTAACACCCGGTTATTCTTTTAAAAGAACGATAAGAAATGAAGAACAAAAGTAGGAAATGTCAATGAACCCAAGTTGAGGGGTTAAAATGTAAAAAGGACAAAAGTACACAAAAAGTTGGTGTAAAGGTGGGCATGGCCGCCCACCCTCACTTCACATCACCATTTTCATTTGGTTTTAGAGAGAGAGAGCAGAGAAACTATCGATTGAAGAAAAGAAGAAGAAGATTGAATTCAAGGTAAGAATTTGTGGTTTTTAAGTATTTATGGCGGGTTTTATCCCGGTTATATGCTTATGTGCTTATGTGTTTGTGTATGTGCTCGGGTGTGGGTGTTTGGTGGTGTTTTTAGGTGTTTGAACTAATTTGCAAGCGGGTTAGAAGGAAGAAACACCCAAGTTGCACCAGGTGAGTTTCTAGACCCTGGTTTTTACTTGTTTTAAACTCTTGTTGGGGCTGAAAATATATTAAAACGATTTTCAAATGTTTATGTATGTATACTCGTATGTATTATGCATGTTGGGTGATGATTCTTGAATGCTTATAGGTTGTTCCTTTTAGAATAGCCCTGGTAAGCTTAGAACAGATAGGTATGATGAATGGGTTCGAAATCATACTAGAAACATGTTGAACAAAAGGTTCATGTGCCTAGATAAGGCTTATGCGCCTGGGAATGCCTTAGAAGAATTTAAGTATAACCCATGCACCTGAACAGTAGCCCATGCGCCTGAAATTGCCTTAGAAATGTTTAAGTATAGCCATGCGCCTGAACAGTGGTTCATGCGCCTAGAAATCTTAGTTGGACGACTAAGTGTAGGGCCATGCGCCCCAATAGTGCCCATGCGCCTAAGTGGCCCATGCGCCTAAGTGTCCATGCATCTGAATAACCCATACGCCTAAGTGTTCATACGCCCGAATAGTGCCCATGCGCCTGAATTGTTCATGCGCCTAAGAGTTAAAGCAGTTAAGTGTTGACTGATGCACCTACATAGTAATGAAACGCCCAAACAGGGCTCATGCGCCCAAATAGTGTCTAAGCGCCCAACATTTAGACTTTATTACAGAATTCTTGGGAGTTTGTGCTCTTAGGGTTTTGACCGAGGTTTGACAAGAGCTTATTAATGATGGGTTTCATGCATGATTATGATTGCCTTATGATTGTTCCTTATTGATATTATTGCTATTATTAATATTACTTATAGTGTGTGACTTTACATGGTATGTTTATTATCGTAACGTAAAGTATATTGTAACAATAAAGAGAAAGAGCAATAAAGAAGAGAAGAGGAACATTAATAAAATGTTAACTAGTCTTGCAAGCTTACAGGAGCTACACGACCGTGTTGTCGTTACCTCAACTGTGTTGCAGGTTATTTACCCTATTATGCACACATGGCCAGTCTTGGAGATTGGCAGGACCTCTGTAGCGTACCGTAGGTGTTTGGGTCGGCCTTGTATACAGTAACAGAACCCTCTTGAGGGATATAGATGGCCCATCACTGGTTTTCATCACGCATACAGTTTAGGGTATTGCTCATTGGTACAGAAAGTGAAAGATAAAGATAAAAGATTACAGAACATACAAGGCATACAGTAAAGAGAACGAACAGTATTTGTTCATATAGTTAATGCGTGCTCGCATACAAAGTAAAGAGTTGTATTTCATAGAAAGAGTATTTTCAATTACAACATACAGAAAGTATTTTATTACTATTAAAACTAGAACTCACTCAGCAACGCTGACTTTTATACATTTTCAGTTCGCAGGTAATTATTGCTGAGGATGACACGAGGGTAAAGCCACTCGGCAGGGAAAGACTGACATCCATTCGTATTTTATGTTGCTGTTGTTTTGTAATGCAGTAAAATAATTCTTTTGTAATCAGTTAAATGATGATGTATTGCTCAACAACAGTGTTTTAAATGAAATGAATGGTTTTTGATAAATTATTTCCACTGCTTAAGTTTGTATAAATATAATGTTTAATGTTTTAACTGTTGTGATTGACCAACTGTGATGTCTCCGGGAACGGGGCCTTACAAGTTGGTATCAGAATCAAAGTTTAAGAGAATGGGTTAAATAAAATTTTTAAAACCTAAACTTAAACTGAAAATGGGACAAATGGAGGGATGTCAGCGTGAGTAGCTACGTGCCATCAGGTATGTCTTTTCTTAATGATAACCGCTATTATGCGCGCATGCTATTTGACTTATGTGCTCTTAGTAGATTTAGATACTGATTAGGTCAGGATAGGAATGTTTGGGGTATGAAGAGTAAAGTAAGTGGCTAATCACAACTGGCCACTGTAATTAGGGACTTACTATACTTAACATAAACTGAGTGTTACCTGAATGACCACGTTAGTGTTTGAATCATATAGTGTGCGTTTAGAGGATGGCTGGCGGTAGATCTTTGAAAGCCTCTCGTGGTGGAGGTCATGGTGCTGCTCCGCGACCAAAGAGAGGGAGACCCAGAATCGAGAAAGTGGTTCATGAAGAACCAGAGACCCCTCATCCGGAGGGTGGCGACGAGAGCGCCAATCTAAGAGCCTCAGTAAAGGAGGTTGTTGTGGAAAAAGTTCATCAAGTCATGCAGACAATCTTACCATCTGTAGTGAGCGAAGTTATCAAGGCAGTACGGGAAGGGGATAAAAAGGAGAGGAACAGGTTCTCAGGAGGACGAGAGCAACCGGAGCCGGAAATGGTTCTCTCTGATTATGAAGAGGAGTAAGAAGAGCCTACACCGGAGGCGGCACGAGACTGTAACTACAAGGAGTTTATGAGATGCAAGCCCCCTACCTTCGATGGAAACGACACTTCTATTGCTGCTCACCGGTGGGTGAGGGAAATGGAGGCTGTCCTCGATATCAGTGAGTGCCGTAAAGATCAGAAGGTGAAATTCGCTACCCACTCTTTTGTGGACTCGACTTTGTGCTGGTGGGACAACATTGTCCAAGCCGAGGGTAGTAGGACCATTAGGAGAATGAGATGGCCTGAACTGAAGAAGTTAGTGATTGAGTAATTCTGTCCCCACAGAGAGATGGATAAGGTAGAAAGAGAGTTCCTGCAGCTGGAGGCAGGAACGATGACACACTAGCATTACACCACAAAATTCAATGAAATGGCGTGGTTGGTGCCCGATCAAGTGACACCACTGTCACGAAAGGTTAAGAGATACATCCAGCGGTTGCCGGCGGATATCCGTAGGCATATGATCGCCGCCCGGCCGAGCACTTTTAGGTCGGCGGTTGATTTGGCTGGTAGATTATATGATGAGCGCGAGGTGGTGGTGGTTGAGGTGAACAAGAAGGGTGGTGGTGACCGGAACTGGAATGGGAAACGGTTTGGACGTGGTGGAGCCACTCCAAACAATAAGGTGGAGAAGGTGGGTGACCGACGTGTGGTCACATCTGGTGCAGGGTTGAAGAAGTGTGGCAAATATGGAAGGGAGCATACTGGTGAGTGCAGGATGGGAATGAATGTATGCTTCAGGTATGGCCAGCCTGGCCACATCGCTAGAGACTGTAAGAAGCCGATGGCGGAGAGCTTGGAGCAGAGAAGAAGAAGCCGGAGAAAGGAGGGCAGAGGGCAAGTTCTAGAGCTTACACTATGACCCGGGAGGAAGCTAGAGCTAATCCCGATGTTGTGTCAGGTATGTTTCTAGTAAAACAAACTTGTGCCTCTGTATTGTTTGATTCCGGTGCTAGCAGGAGTTTTATTTCCACTACTTTCTGTGCTAAGTTGCCTGTTAGTAGTAGAAAGTTTAGTGCACCATTTGATGTAGAAACTGCTATTGGTAAGTCCACTAGAATTACTAATGTGATAAAGGACTATGCCATAGAACTAGAAGGTCATAGGTTTGGTGCTAGGTTACACGTGATGCCCCTAAGTGGATTTGATGTAGTACTAGGGATGGAATGGTTAGCAACCTATGAAGCAAACATCGTATGTCGCAAGAAGATTATTCGATTAGTTGTGTCCGATAGGAGTTTGGTTATGATTTATGGAGATCGCGTTACTACGATCTCGAAGATGATTTCAATGGCGGTGGCGGGGAAGTGCATGAAACTTGGATGTAGTGCCTACTTGGCCTACGTAAAAGATGTGGATGCATCGGTACCACAATTATCCGAGGTACCAGTGGTGAGCGACTTTCAGGATGTATTCCCGAAAGACTTACCCGGCGTGCCACCAGATCGTGAGATTGAGTTCCAAATTGATTTGATACCCGGTGCTCAACTCGTTACCAAAGCACCATATCGATTAGCTCCTACTGAGATGAAGGAACTCATGAGCCAATTACAGGAGTTGATAGATAAGGGATTCATTCGACCGAGTATCTCTCCGTGATGTGCTCCGGTATTGTTTGTAAAGAGAAAGGATGGAAGTATGCGAATGTGCATCGACTACCGAGAGCTGAAAAAGTTGACGGTGAAGAATCGGTACCCGTTACCAAGGATTGACGACTTGTTTGACCAGCTCCAAGGTGCCAGTTGGTTCTCGAGAATAGATTTACGATCTGGCTACCATCAATTGAGGTGAAGGAACAAGACATTTCTAAGACAGCTTTCCGTAGGCGTTATGGACACTACGAGTTCCTCGTTATGTCTTTTGGTCAAACTAACGCGCCAGCTGCCTTTATGGATTTGATGAATCGAGTGTGCCGGCCGATGTTGGATAGATTAGTGATTGTGTTCATTGATGATATTCTGATCTACTCGAAGAGCGAAGAAGAGCATGCCGGTCACATTCGGGAGGTGTTGGAGACATTAAGAAGGGAGAAGTTGTATGCCAAATTCTGCAAGTGTGCATTCTGGTTGCACCAAGTTCAATTTTTAGTTCACATGATAAATCCCAAGGGGATTATGGTAGATCCCGCAAAGGTGGAGGCAGTGATGCGATGGAAGTCTCCAAGGATGCCATCCGAGATTCGTAGTTTCTTGGGGTTGGCGGGATATTATCGAAGGTTCATTTAGGACTTTTCCAAGATCACTTCTCCACCAACCAAGTTGACCCGAAAGGATGTAAAGTTTATATGGGGTCAAGCTCAAGAGCAAGTATTCGAGGAGTTAAAGGCAAGGCTGACTCAAGCTCCTGTTCTGTCATTACCGAAGGAAGCAAAGATTTGGTGGTTTATTCAGATGCGTCCTACTCAGGGTTGGGGTGTGTGTTAATGCAGAGAGGGAAGGTTATAGCCTATGCATCCCGACAGTTGAAAGTTCATAAGGTCAGTTATCCCACTCATGACTTCTAGCTAGCAGCCGTGGTCTTTGCATTGAAGATTTGGAGGCACTATCTGTACGGGACGAAGTGCACCATTTTCACTGACCACAAGAGCTTGAAGTACTTCTTCGAGCAAAAAGATCTGAACATGAGGCAGAGAAGATGGTTGGAGCTCATAAAAGATTATGATTGTGAGATCCATTACCATCCGAGCAAAGCCAACGTGGTGGTTGATTCGCTTAGCCGAAAGGAGAGGTCCGAGCTAATTCTAGTGAAAGCATATCAACTGATCATGACCTCCGATGTAATGAAGCAAGTCAAGGAGTTTCAAGATGAGGCATTAAAAGAAGATCATCTAAACTTTGAAAGAATGAAAGGTCTGGTTGGGGAATTGGGTGAAAATACACTTGGTGTTAAAACTCGATTTGGACGAGTGTGGATTCCTCGTTTCGGTGATCTACGTGTGAGGATTATGGATGAAGCTCACAAGACTCGATACTCCATTCATCCTGGTGCCACAAAAATGTATCAAGATATGAAGAAATATTATTAGTGGCCGGGTATGAAACGTGATGTGGTGGAGTATGTGATTAAGTGCCTTACTTGTTTGTAAGTGAAGGCCGAACATCAAAAGCCGTATGGGAAGACCCAACCTTTGGATATACCAGAACAGAAGTGGGAGCACATCACCATGGATTTCATTACGAAGCTGCCACGTACTCCGAAGGGGTATGATGCCATATGGGTGATTGTTGATCGTTTGACGAAGAGTGCCCACTTCCTACCAATCCGCGAGACATATTCATCCGAGAGGTTGGCTGGCCTGTTCATCAAGGAGATTGTAACTCTTCATGGTGTTCCGGTGTCCATTGTGTCTGATCGTGACACCCGGTTTACCTCTAAATTCTGGAAGAAATTCCACGATGCCATGGGGACAAGGTTACATATTAGCATGGCTTATCATCCCCAAACCGATGGTCAGTCAGAAAGGACCATTCAGACACTGGAAGACATGCTTCGGGCATGAGTGATTGATTTTGGGGGAATTTGGGATGACCACTTACCGTTAGCTGAATTCTCGTACAACAACAGCCATCATGCCAGTATTGCTATGCCAACATACGAGATGCTATATGGTAGGAGATGCAGAACACCCGTTTGTTGGGGTGATATTGGTCAGAAAGAATTGAGGAGCGTCGATGTAATCAAGGCTACGATTGGGAAGCTTGAGAAGATTAAAACCTTCATGAAGGCGGCCAAAGATAGACAGAAGTCGTATGCTGATAAACGACGCAGACCGATTAAGTTCCAGGTGGGTGACCGGGTTATGTTGAAGGTCTCACCTTGGAAGGGTAATATCCGATTCAGGAAGGGGGGGCAAGTTGAGCCCAAGGTATATAGGCCATTTCCGAATCATTGCTCGAGTAGGAGAGGTGGCCTACAGATTGGAGTTACCAGATGAGTTAAGTGGAATTCACCCAACATTCCATGTATCTCACCTAAGAAAGTGCTTAGCTGATGAAGACATGATTGTTCCACTAGAGGATATCGAAGTAGACGAAAGGCTCAATTATGTGAAGCAACAAGTGGCAATCATCGATAGAAAAGAGAAGAGGCTGAGAAATAAAGTGGTTCCTCTTGTGCGTGTACAGTGGAAGCACAGGAAGGGATCCGAGTCAACGTGGGAGACTGAGGAAGAAATGAGACAACATTCCCCATGTTTGTTCGAAGAATAACAGGTTTCGGGGACGAAACCTATTTAAGGGGGGTGGACTTGTAACACCCGGTTATTCTTTTAAAAGAACGATAAGAAATGAAGAACAAAAGTAGGAAATGTCAATGAACCCAAGTTGAGGGGTTAAAAATATAAAAAGAAAAAAGTACACAAAAAGTTGGTGTAAAGGTGGGCATGGCCGCCCACCCTCACTTCACATCACCATTTTCATTCGGTTTTAGAGAGAGAGAGCAGAGAAACTCTCGGTTGAAGAAAAGAAGAAGAAGAAGATTGAATTCAAGGTAAGAATTTGTGGTTTTTAAGTATTTATGACGGGTTTTATCCCGGTTATATGCTTATGTGCTTATGTGTTTGTGTATGTGCTCGGGTGTTTGTGTTTGGTGTTGTTTTTAGGTGTTTAAAATCATTTGCAAGCGGGTTAGAAGGAAGAAACACCCAAGTTGCACCAGGTGAGTTTCTAGACCCCGGTTTTTACTTGTTTTAAACTCTTTTTGGGGCTGAAAATGTATTAAAACGATTTTCAAATGTTTATGTATGTATACCCGTATGTATTATGCATGTTTGGGTGATGATTCTTGAATGCTTATAGGTTGTTCATGTTTAGAATAGCCTTGGTTAGCTTAGAACAGATAGGTATGATGAATGGGTTCGAAATCATACTAGAAACATGTTAAACAGAAGGTTCATGCGCCTAGATAAGGCTCATGCGCTGGGAATGCCTTAGAAGAATTTAAGTATAACCCATGCGCCTGAACAGTAGCCCATGAGCCTGAAATTGCCTTAGAATGTTTAAGTATAGCCCATGTGTTAGGACCTGGTATTTGACCGAAATACCTGGAGATTAACGTGTAAACCAGATCAAATAGTGCGGAATCCTATTTGATTGGCGATCCAATCAGTGAGAACACACGAAGAATCAATCAAGGATTGAAACTAACGTTAGAAATTGATTGGGAATCGATCTAATGTGTTCTGTGAACTTGGAGAACGAATTGGAAAGTTTCTGGACGGCTAGGGTACGTCTGGAATCGTAATTGATCGAGAGTGCTTCTTTTTCACGAATTGAGTTGTATTTATAGGGTATTATTCAATCGTGCGACTGAACCATTAGTCTGGTTCAGTCGTGCGATTGAACCATGCGGTTGATTCATTCGTACGACTGAGTGTTCAGTCGTGCGACTGAGCCAATCTTATGTTACAATCGTACGACTGATCCAGTCTCCTGGTTCAGTCGTGCGACTGAGTCAATCGTGTGAAGTATTCATGCGTATGGTTCATTCGCATGAGCCATTCGCATGAGAACTTCATTAAGTTAAGTTTGAATGTTTTAATTAAAATAACATAATGTAACCATTCAATAATCATAAACCCAATCAATTCAGTCACGACTCATTAATGAACTATTAAACATTATAACTAACAGACTATCAATATCATTTCATTAATCATACCAAACAAGATCTATTACATCACATATCATGATCTAGGGACAACATGTATCAACAACTCCCCCTTGGACCTAGATCTCTCTAATGTCTTGTTTTCTTCATTACCTCCTCATATTTCTTGTACTTGTCCTCTTGTGTGACTCCTGCGTGAATATCAAACGCGAAGCAAAGTCGTATAACGTTTTGGAACTGGAGGGCTTGTACAATGTCTTGTGTGTCATAGAACAGTGGCCACTTGTATAATGTATAGACATCATTAGCAGACAAGTTGGTTAGCCACATTGGGTCGAATACCCTGATGGTATCCATTTGGCCCTCTTTATCCAGGACTATGACAGCTTCAGCAGTTCTCCAATCATAGTACCACCACTTAAAGTGTGGTGTGAAATCCTTTGTCATTTCCCGAAGTGGGATTCTTGACATTGTGCGCGGAGGATTCCACTTCAACACAATCTTGGTTTTCCAGTAATGGCATCCATCTCAGACCTTCTAATATACCTTGTAGGTTGTTGAGGTCTGAAGTTAATCCACCTGGTGTGGTACTCTTTCTTTAGGGCAGCCTCAAACCAGCCTGACATCTTTCTCGGGTCAGCATACAACAGCTTCAATTTGGCCAGCTGGTTGAGCTCAAAACCTGGTAGAGTCTTTAGATCATGTGGAAATCTAAAGTACTCTATGCCCTTCTCCCTCTTAACGGCATAAACGTTAAGATCATCAAAATATGCCCATGCTATAATCCTGCCTGACACCGTAAGATGTTTCTTGACGCTGTAGAACTTGGTGTAGGCATCCCTCTTCGGTGCAGCACGTGGGCTCTGACTTCTTTAAAACATTCAGCCCACTCAGCCTTTCGAATGTCTACGTCATCATTTGAGGCTTGGGCGGTTCCTTCGGTCTTTCCTGTTTCCTGCTCCATCTTGTCTAGTACCTCAAACATATCACTGACTAGGGACTCACCCAGATTGGGGACCACATTACCCTCGTTGTCAGCGTACTGAGGGTACTCTTCTGCAGCAATATCTTCAACCTCAACTTCATCAACGTCATTTAGTTCTTCGTCACTGGTTGAATCAACTGTTGGAGCATCCTTGACAATTTCATCAGGATTGAGTCTGAACATCTCTGCCAGTTGCTCGTTAGATAGGTCATGAATTATTCACCTTCTTCAGGGGTATAACTCACTGACCTTCTGACAATCCCTTGCAGATCAAGAATCATTGTGAGTTGAGACTTGACCTGTTGAAGGGGAGCAATATCAAACTCATCTCTGTTGTACTTTGGATCTGTTTGATTTACACATTTCACACTCAAATCATTAGTAATTTATCAAACAAAATGCATTAACTTAATATAAACATTTAGTACATGGTTTTTCAATACAGAATACAAAAGTAAATAAATACATAAACATCTACTATTTACTTTTATCCTGAATACTCGGCTCTTCACGTGAAGGTGCAGAAGCAGAAGCTGACTGATCTTGTCTGTTCTTTGATCTTTTCTCTTGCCCTGGAGCTGAGACAGATTCAGCTGCTTCTCCTCCGTCAGTGTCTTCATCTTCACACCATTCTTCGTTTTCTCTTCATCATTTCACTCTCATTATCATCATCGTCTTCATCATCTTCATTATCTTTGTCTCCCCATCCCTTATCTTTAAAGGTTCCTCCTTTGATCCTTTCAATTTTAGCAAAATGGTCCTCTTAGCCTTTTCCAACTCCTCTATTTGCTTACCTGCTGCGACACTTTGAGCTTGGAGTTGGTCCATCTGGTGCTCTGAGCAGCCATCTCTGGGCCTGCTCCTCAATTACTCGATCCTGCTCTGCAATTTTATGCGATTGTGCAGCAGTCAGGTCAGTAAGCTGGCGGATCTGAGTTGTCTTTTCCTCATCAGCCGCCAGCAATCGCAACACCATTCTGTTTAACGCCGACACTGTTCCTCTACCCCGATTGGAGGTAGAGGAGATCTATAGGTGTGTGAGGGATAGGCTGAGGGCTCGGTTTGGTGCTAGTGGTGGTGGAAGTGGCGGTAGTGAAGATAGGTCTGTATAGTGGTGGAGGTGATGAGGGAGTGGAATGTGGTGGTGGAGGGAAGTGGTGCTGTGGTGGAAGGTATGGTGGTGGATGGTGTGTCTGAAGAGGTGGTAGTGGTGGGGGGTATGTGGTGGTGTGGTGGAAGGTATGGTGGGGGCTGTGATAGAGGTGGTGGATGTGGTGGATGTGGTAGTGATAAAGGTTACCCTACGCTTCTTCTTTTTCTGGCCATGGGGTTTGGCCATTCTCTTCCTCCTTGATCCAGTTGAGGAGGAAGCTCCCCCTACAATCCCGCCTGAGGACCCCGGAGCATAAGTTGGGTCAGTTTCTGTATCTCCGGAGCCTCTCGGTTGTTCACCAACAACCCTTAACCCATGTTCTGTGGGAACAACTTTCCTTCCCACAGTTCGGGTAAGTGGCTCCTCATCCGATCATCAGCCTCATCCTCCTCGTTAAGAACAAAATCTTGATGAAATCCCGCTGACTCAGTTACTTCAGCAGATGTGACAGACACAGGAGGTACAGAATCAGACACAGTGCCTCTGAGGTGGAATAGCATCATCCCCACTGTCATCCTCATCTGAGTCAAGAGTGGGTAGGGCTATCTGTTCCACATCAGAGTCACTGTCCTCGTGACGCCACTTTCTCTTTTCCGACTACATAGTCTTCTCTGGCAAGATGACCAAACAACCTCCTGACCGGAGGCTTCACTTGCTTTCCCCGGTATACTTTCATCCTTCCCAGGGTGGTGTCATCCATTACCTCCAATACCACCGAATCCTCCTGTTCTTTTGGCAGGGAAGGAAGCTTCTGATCTATTATCATTTGCATAAACCGTGGGTACATACAGAAGGCTTCCTTTCCTTTCCCCTCGATGTTCTCCACCAGATAGGTGAAGATCATCTTAGAGAAGCTGAACGGATGGTTCAGCACCAACGCAACGTATGCGTTTTGCATCTGATCCGACAGCTCATCAAACCCACCTTTTCTTGAAGCCATGCACTTGAGCAGCACGTGTGCAAGGTATTAAACTGGGACAGAGGTTACTCTTGTTGAGTACCCCTGAATTGATGTCCCCAGAGTATTTGGCTCTGAGAAAACATCCTCTGACAGTGAGGGGGTGTAGACGGGTTGGGCAGTCACCGTCATCCCCCAATTGAAGTACAATCCTTAGATCCTCCTCAGAAACGGTAATATCCTCGCCAAATATGGTACTTCTTATGCAGTGAGGTTCAGATGATCTATCAACTGTAGCGCCTTCCCAGAAGGCTTGTTGAATGGATCGATATGGGGTGCAAGGGGTAGAGATGGCATGCGCAATCCGTGATCTCAATAGAAACGTGATAATGCCAGAGAATTCTGCAGCATTTCTGGATGTTAAGTCCAGATGGGCACATATATTATGCTTTGTGCTCATAGTCCATCTACTCGCCATCTGTTACACAAAGATAGTAAACATTAGTACCATTTACTAAAAAGTCATGAACTCATTAAGCTTGAAGAACATCTTTCTGTCATGCGATTGAAATTGTGCGACTGAGTTCAACAGTGCGATTGAACCGTGCGAAAGGGGTTCAGTCGTACGATTGAATGGTACGAATGGGGTTCAGTCGTGCGATTGACCCCATACGTATCTCAGAGTGTGCGATTGGGCTCCTACGCATATACCTTCATGCGGTTACCTCAGTCATGCGACTGAACTTCATACGCATGGTTCAGCCATGCGTATGGGCAGTTTGAGCCCTTCAGTCGTGCGACTGAAGTTCATCTGGCTGTCCATTCGCATGAAGACAACTGTGCGATTCACATTTTCAGTTTCACCAATTTTTGTTTTTACACCTCTATATCTAGTTCATTGGACTCGCCATCTCGTCACTAATGACCTATTAAACTTAATTTTAACATTTAGCTTAGTTTATGTAGGTTATTAGGGCATTTTTCAATCCGATCAATGTTTCATTCGAATAACCCAAATTGGACTCAAAATCTTCTGATTTCTACAAGATTGAACTGCAATGTACCTTATTCTTGTCAATCGAAAGTCAGAAGATGAATTGCAATGTGAACAACTATCTCTAGAGATTTTGGCAGAGTAACGGTAAAGAAAGCGATTTGGGTGCGATTGGGAGTGATGAGTGAGATGCGATCGACTGAGGCCCTTTAAATACTGACCCTAATTTCAATCGGCCGACTGGCCTCATTCGCTCAGTTCATTCGGGCGACTGAGGTTCAGTCGTGCGATTGGTCCAGTCGGTCGCTTTCAGTCGGCCGACTGAGTCTCAGTCGGTCGACTGACTCATTCGGTCTCCTTTATTCGCATCTCAATTAACCGACTAAGTCTCAGTCGGTTGACTGACTCATTCGCACCCTGTCATTCGGTCGAAGGATCATTCTTAACGCCATTCGGTTGAATGACTCAATTTCATGTCCAGTCGTGCGAATGGGATCCATTCGCATGGTTGGTCCATATTCATGGTCCAATCGTGCGAATGGGTCACACTTGGTAGATTTTCTCTGCCATTTTTGAACATTTTAACCTTTTGAAATAGACATTATAAGCTCTTAACCAATTCAGTCACTTCAGATGTGACCTTTTAAAATTTGAAAAACATGTGGCCATCTCAGACATGACCCTTTTAGGTAAGTTAATTCCCTTCTGATTTCCCTGATGTAGTCCGACAGACACACAAATTAAAAGATTAACATAAAAACTTAAACTAACTACACAAATAAAGTTTATTTTTGGACTTTTTGTGAGAGATAAAACCCTAAGATGGAAATCTAAGGGATTTGGTTAGGGAGTAGACAGCTTCAACTTAGATTGATCATATCTGGACCAATTCAATTTTGGAATCATACAGGAACATCAAATCATTTGGGACTTGTTATTAAACTTTTGATGCTTAAATTCTCGGTGTTCATCCAGAGTCGTTAGCAACTTAAGGAAATCATACTGAAACTCTTAGATTTTCACATTGATTTGAACTCTTGAGAATGTAGCCACTAAGATTGTCAGTATGTTTGTCCACTTAAATCCATACACAGACTTTTGACGCAGACTGGTGACTGATTTAGGTTTAATTATTTCAGCTAACATTTGTGGATCCCACACTTATATGGTAATCAACATTCCTCAGAGGTTTTTGAGCGGTCTACGGGTATTATTACAAGAAGAGACTATTCTTAGAGCTTTCAAAGAGAAGCCTGTCCTCAGGTCAGTGCCATCGCACAGCAGAGAGGCGGCAAACAACAATGAATTCTAGAATATCTAGGTTATGCTTATCCTCAGGTCAGTGCCATCGCACAGCAGAGAGGCACACAACCTATCTCCTTGTTAGAGCAGCTTATTTTATTTTACACAATATGCACCAACAACATAAGTCATTAGCTTTATTGCATTTGTCTTTCATTTTTTCTTGCTTTGCTCTAATTATGGTCATCCGCACACGTTGTGGCATTTAAATGCTCATTACCCCTTATTGGAATATTTTGATTGTGTTAACCAGTGATAAGATGGAAGCCCACAGTCAGTTGAACAACTTAGTTTGATCTTGAGATCACCAATCAGGTCTAATTGTCTATTGTGTTGAATCTACCAACATATCATTTGTGGTCTAGCAGCCTCTAAGTCTACTTTCTTTGTGTCACCTTAGGAGTTGCCAGTTTTCTATCATCTTCCCTTTTATATTGCTTAGACTACACAGACTTATACTTTGAACTTTTGCATCTTTTCAAAACTTAATTTTTAAAATCCCTCTTGATTTGTTCCTGTGTACTATCATGTTCCAAAGGTATTGAATCGGTATCACAGACACAATCTACCTTATTTCAGCTAGTTACCCCTTCTCCCTTATTTTTTTTAATGTTAACTTGCTGACATATTCTCCCCCTAAAATACTAAAATCATTTCGGATTTAATTATTTTTGGATTTTAATAAACAGCAATAACATGAGTTTAAATATAACAGACAAAAAGAAAAAACAGATAACATAAAATAAAATAAACTTTAACGAAACTACATCGGACTACACATTATTCTCATCAGGAATTACCTCACTTTTCTTTTTAACGCCGTTGACCTCTAGCAAATATTGAAAACGTGGTTTATCAAAGGCTTTAGTATAGAGGTCAGCACGTTGAAAATCAGTATTAATTTTAACCACATCAATTAAGTTCTTTTCAAAACAGTCTCTTATGAAGTGGTATTTAATACCGATGTGTTTGGTCTTAGGATGTTGAACCGGATTTTTAGTTACTGCAATTGCAGCAGAGTTATCAACAAAAATAGGAGTAGATGAGAATTTTAAACCGTAATCCCGCATTTGCTGTTGAATCCAAATGATTTGTGAACAGCAACTTGCAGCAGCAACATATTCGGCTTCACAGGTTGACAATGCAACCGATGTCTGCTTCTTACACTGCCATGTAACTAATCTTCTCCCAAAGAATTGACACCCCGCTGATGTAGACTTGTAGTTCATTTTGCAGCCTCCGTAGTCCGAGTCACTATACGCCGTGAGCTCAAAATCATCATCATGAGGATACCACAACCCCAGTGTGGGTGTACCCTTTAGATAGCGAAAAATCCTTTTGACCCCGATCAGATGATTGACCTTAGGTTTAGCCTGATATCTGGAACATAAACATGTAGCATACATGATATCAGGTCTTGAGGCAGTGAGATACATGAGGGATCCAATCATTCCTCGGTACATAGTGGCATCTACAAGATCTCCATTCTCATCAGGTGCTATATCATGATTCGTAGCAAGTGGAGTCCCAGCAGCAGAAGCATTCTCCATGTCAAAGCGACTGAGAATGTCTCCTACATACTTGGTCTGATGTAGAAAGATCCCATTAGGTGTTTGATCCACCTGTAACCCGAGAAAGAACTTCATCTCCCCCATAGCACTCATCTCAAACTCTTTCTTCATCACTGCTTCAAACTCTTTGCATAACTCTTCGTTCTTTGACCCGAAGATTATGTCATCAACATATATCTGTACAAGCAGTAGGTCGCCATCCTTTTCTTTAATAAACAGTGTACAGTCAATGACTCCCCTGCGAACCGTGTTTCACAAGATGAGTCGAGAGTTTCTCATACCAAGCTCGAGGAGCTTGATGAAGCCCATATAAAGCTTTGTCGAGCTTGTAAACTCTATCCCGATGATAAGGGTCTTCAAATCCCTCGGGTTGACTTACATAGACTGTTTCCCTGATTTCCCCATGAAGGAATGCACTCTTCACATCTAATTGGTAGACTTTAATTTCATGTACGATGCATAGGCAAGGAAGATACGAATAGCTTCCATCCTTGCCACGGGTGCAAACACCTCATTATAGTCAATCCCCTCGACTTGGCGAAAACCTTGAACCACCAGTCGAGCTTTGTTCCTGATAATGACTCCTTGGTCATCCTTCTTGCATTTTAGTACCCATTTGGTGCCAATGACTTTAGCACCTTTAGGTCTATCAACCAGAGTCCATACACCTAACTTCTTAAACTGCAGAAGTTCTTCTTGCATGGCACTCACCCACGCCTCATCATTTAGTGCTTCACTGACATATTTTGGCTCAACCTGCGAAACAAACACATCGATAAGCACCATCATGAATGTAACCTTTCTCCATAACTGAGGCGTAATCAGCTGAGTATAGCTGATTTCGGGTTTGTACTCCTGATCGGACATCTCCAATAACATTGTCAAGGGGATGATAGACGTTTAGTCGTGATCCTGGAGTAGTCGGCACAGTCACCTCCGAACCAAGATTGTGAACATTTTGTTCTGCATCTGAGGAAGGTGGAGTTTGAGGTTCCGAAGTCGAGGGTGCATCACTTATGGATGCTTGTGGACTTTCAGGAACTGGAACCTGTTCCTCCTGACTGTTCTGGTCATCTGCTTCAGTTTCATCTTCAGAGGAGGAGTCACTGTCATCGACTACCCCTTCTGACTGAGTAGATGATTCTCCCTGTGTGCTAGATGGTGTATTTAGAATATCATACATCATCCTAGTAGCTAACTCATCATCCGAGGGAGAGAGAGGGATGTTGAAGGATTTGAAGAATCCATCATAATCGAAGAAGTATGCAGGTCCTTTGCCTGTAGGTGGTGTGGTATATCTCTGAACGTCGACATTACACCACACTTCTACAAGACCCGTTGAGTTATTGTAAACTCGCTTGTTCGGTATGTTGTATCCTAGAAAAATTCCTTCAACTGCCTTCTCGCTGAATTTTCCTTCTTGTGTCTTCTTCAGAAGTGTACACGGTGCGCCAAAAGGTTCAAGATACTCCAAATTCGGTTTGCGTCTTTGTAGTAGCTCATAACATGTCTTTCCGTGGCGCTTGACTATTAGGACTCGATTCAGTGTATAACACGCATTTGCCACTGCCTCATTCCAGAATTGGATAGGCAGTTTCGAGTCTGCCAGCATAGTCCGTGCTGTCTCTATCAAACTCCTGTTCTTTCTCTCAGCAACGCCATTCATCTGAGGTGTGTAAGCAGAAGTGAATTGATGCACAATTCCCTTTTCCTTGCAGTATGCCTCCATCCCTTGATTCTTGAATTCTGTCCCGTTGTCTGAGCGTATTTGTCGAACTTTTAGCTTGTAGAGGGATTCCAGTGTGGTTACTAATTCCTTGAATGTCTCCAAAGTTTCTGATTTGGATTTCAGAAACATTACCCAAGTGAACCTTGAGTAGTCATCAGTGACCACAAAACAGTACACGTCGCCTGCAATGCTCCTTGTACTAACTGGACCAAACAGATCCATGTGAAGAAGCTCAAGAGGAAGTTCTATTGAATGAACTTTCTTTTCCTTATGAGACTTCTTTGTCTGTTTGCCTTTCTTGCAAGCTACACAAAAGTCAGGAAGTTGGAAGTTCTTGACATTTACTCCTCTCACTAAATCCTTCTGAATCAAATGATTCATCTTCCTTTGACTAATGTGTCCCATTCTCCGATGCCAGGAGATTGAATCCTTCTCAGTAGCTTTAGATAAAAAACACTGAACCTCATGATCCGTTGTAGCAGCTGTTGACAGATCCAAGACATAAAGGTCTTTATATCTTGAAGCAGTCATCAGAACTTGGTCCTCTGGGATCATATATTCTTTCTTCAGCACGTAACACTTCTGGTTATCGAAGATGACTTTAAATCCTTTATCACAGATTTGGGAAACAGAAAGTAAGTTGTTCTGAAGTTGTTGAACGTAGTTCACCTTATCAAACTTAACTTTCTGATTTCCCACTTCTCCCTGAGCTGTGATATAGCCTCCTTTGTTTCCTGCAAAGGAAACATGCCCTCCTTTTATTTGTTTGACGTTAGATAAAAGGGCTCTATTTCCTGTCATGTGCCTGGATGCTCCGCTGTCTATAATCCACGTGTTAGTCTCAGCACTGTATCGAACACCCTGCACATACAAAGTAAATGAATTAGTTTAGGTTAGGAACCCAAGCTTTGACTGTCTTGGGTTCCCAGAGGCATCACACATCATAAACTCCACCCATTGACCCTTAGAGGGAGGGTAGCTCAGGTTCCTTCTTGTCATCAGTATAGACACGTAGGTGGACTTTTCTTTCCATAAGCCAGATTTGTGCAATGCCTGTTTATGATAAACAGTCGTCTGGCTTACAGGTTGGACTTTAGGTTCACTAGCTCTTCTAGGTGGAGTTAGAGAACTCCGCTTAGAAGACTTAGGTCTAGAGTCCTGAAGATCAATCTTCTTCCTAGGTGTCTGATAGAAATGACAGTAGGAAGCAATGTGTCCACATTCTCCACAGTTGTAGCACGCCTGCTATCAACTTTATGAGTAAACTTTCTTTGTGGAGAGGTGCGTGACACTCTAGTAACATCAATCACTTTAGTTTTGACTCTTGTATGTTTGATGTTTTCTCTGGTTTAACAAAATTTACTGTTTTAACTGTTTAACTGTTCCACTTTTTGGTTAACTGGTTTTTGACTTGAAGCATGTGAAAAGTAGCATTTGAAGTCCTTTTAGGTTCTGATTTGACTTTGTTTGAACTTGACTTTAAGTTAACCTTTTCAAATTCTTTTCCAGATTAACACAAGGCATTTTCCCTTTGCCTTTGAAGTGGTCTCCTTTTGTTTGTTTCCAGTGTCAAGATGAACATGGGTGTCTGGATCACTTACAAGAGGAGTAGTCACCACATGATCCTTGATGGGATTATTATTAAAGGTCTAGACTTAGTGTTCATCAAGGTCTCAGGTGGTGGTGGAACCACTTTGTAGCCTAGTCCCTCCCCGTTGTTCCTTTCTTTTACTAAGTGTTGGACTATGTGTGACGAACTAGTCCAACTATGCAGTTTCTGTTTTAGTGAATTGACTTCTACTTCTAGAACTGCCTTTTGTTTCTTAGTGTCTTCTAGGGAGTTTAGATAGTACCTAATGTCATTTGCTTGGTTAAAAGCCACTACTTCGGTTTCCCTAAGTTGTTTAGTCAATAGGTCTATTTTTTCTTTATAACTATGCTCATTTTGTTTTAGTACTCTATTAGCCTCAGTGCACAGACGTAAATCTTTTACTAAGTTATCATTATGATCTAATAACCTAGAAAATTTTCATCTATGCTATTCCTAAAAGTATCACAATCAGAACAAGCATGATTATTAAAAATTTGGTCAGTGGTACTTACCTGAGTTGGTTCAGAAGAGTTAGCCATCAGTGCAGCATCAGATGTTTCTGGTTCTGGTGATTCTGACTTTTCTGTCTCTGACGTGGAAACTTCCTCAATTGGTTTGTAACTGACCTCGGCTGCAGTTGTTTCTTCACTATGTGACATTGCTATCTCAACTGCTAGATCACCTTCACTCGCAGAATCATCATCAATATCCTCAACACTGGCAATGTTAGATTCTCCTGGTGAGACAAACTAAAACTCCAATCCTGTCCTTCATCATCATGAGCAGTTAAGGCTTTTGGATCCTTGTTTGATGAAGTAGAACTAGAGGCTTGCTTGTCTTGGCGAGTAAAGGATGAGAACGGGTTCCCATTCCCCGTCTTCTTTGGCTTGACACATTCTCTTTTGAAGTGCCCCTTCTCACCACAGTTAAAGCAGGTCACTTTACTCTTGTCGAAGCCAAAGGTGGTATCCTTAGTAGCAACCAAGTTCTGTCCAGTCTTTTTCACAAACTTCTTCGCCCTCCGGACAGCACTTGCTAAGGCCCACATTATATCCATTCTCTCAAGCTCCATCTCATCCACCTGCTCGTAGTCCTCATCTGCCAGATGGCAGTTTCCAATCTTCCCGCAACAAGTCCATCATATGAATGAACCACTGCTGCTAAAAGATCCATATGCTCTCGAGCTACTTCCACGGTCACATTACCGAGGTTCTCGATCTTCAGTTTGGTAGCGTTTGCTTCTGATCCAATATAATGGGTACATGATGACCCAGACGTGTCTGATCCAGAAGGAGAAGCATGTGAAGGACCTGACGAGCTAGACACAAAAGCAGTCTGGAGTGGTGCTCCAGATGTCTTAGCTTGAGGCGTGGCGTTGTATAAAGCTGGATTTTGTGTGTACGAAGACTTCTAAGCTCTATACTTCATCCTTAGTGCTTCTTCTCGCAACTTAAGAATGAAGTCATTTATGTCCAGCTTTACAAGTATTCCATTCTGTCTCAGGTTAGACACGAATGTAGCCCACTTATCAGGCAATCCGTCTGCGAAGTTGCTTACTTTCTCTTCCATGGAAGTAGCCACTCCATGTGTATGCAATTCGCTCATCAGGTGGTAGAATCTGTCTATGACTTCGTCCAAACTTTCATTACCAATTGATGAGAAGTTATCGAATTCCTTCTTTAACTCCTTTGCCTTGATTGCCTTCAATGATGCATTCCCATCATATCTCTTCTCTAGCTCATCCCACAGTTTCTTGGACTGCTTGTTCTCTGAATACTGGTGGAATATGTCTTTGGGGATAGACTGAGTGATCAATGCATAAACTCTTTTCTCTGCTTTGTAGCTTGTACTTTTTGTGCGTCTGTCATCCCGCTTAATGTTAGCTTAACTCCATCAGCTCCCACCGGTGTACTATAACCAATCTCAATGGCTTCCCACAGATTAGGATCTACTCCATTAAGGTAGATCTCAAAACGTTGTTTCCAGTGGGGAAACTCATCTAAAGTCAAAAGCTTTGGTGGTTTATTGTGATTCCCCACCTCACTCTCAAGCAACAGCAGGTTCTGTATCCTTGAGTCCTTCCCAGCAGTAAAGGCTGACATCTGATCTTCCATGACTAATAAACTTATAATCTAATCAAACAAACTTTCACTGATGCGACTGAAGGATGCGAATGAGCTAATCGTGCGTATAAACTCTGCGATTGGTTCAATCGTGCGGCTGAACTGGGCGATTGGTTCAGTCGTGCGAATGAATCTGGTGCGTATGAGCTATGCGAACGAACGTTTCAGTCGGCCGAATGAGGGTGCGACTATGTCCAATCGTGCGTATGAGCAATGCGAATGGAGTCCAGTCGTGCGAATGAGTCACTCGTGCGACTGAAGCTGCTGTTTTGCGAAAATTTCTAGGTTTGACGGGTTTCAGCCGTAAGATTCGAAATTTCACAAGTTCTAATGCCTAAGTCCGTAGAAACCAAACTTCGATGAGCAGGGAACTTCCAAGATCACTTTTGATGCCAAAGATTGCGTTTTTAGTGCAAAAACACAAACTTTTATGCAATCTTGATTGAATCAACACGTAATCAAGAGCCAATAGCTCTGATACCACTTGTTAGGACCTGGTATTTGACCGAAATACCTGGAGATTAACGTGTAAACCAGATCAAATAGTGCGGAATCCTATTTGATTGGCGATCCAATCAGTGAGAACACACGAAGAATCAATCAAGGATTGAAACTAACGTTAGAAATCGATTGGGAATCGATCTAATGTGTTCTATGAACTTGGAGAACGATTGGAAGGTTTCTGGACGGCTAGGGTACGTCTGGAATCGTAATTGATCGAGAGTGCTTCTTTTTTCACGAATTGAGTTGTATTTATAGGTTGGTATTATTCAATCGTGCGACTGAACCATTAGTCTGGTTCAGTCGTGCGATGAACCATGCGGTTGATTCATTCGTACGACTGAGTGTTCAGTCGTGCGACTGAGCCAATCTTATGTTACAATCGTACGACTGATCCAGTCTCCTGGTTCAGTCGTGCGACTGAGTCAATCGTGTGAAGTTATTCATGCGTATGCTTCATTCGCATGAGCCATTCGCATGAGAACTTCATTAAGTTAAGTTTGAATGTTTTAATTAAAATAACATAATGTGCAACCATTCAAATAATCATAAACCCAATCAATTCAGTCACGACTCATTAATGAACTATTAAACATTATAACTAACAGACTATCAATATCATTTCATTAATCATACCAAACAAGATCTATTACATCACATATCATGATCTAGGGATCAACATGTATCAACACATCAGCGCCTGAACAGTGGTTCATGCGCCTAGAATATAGTCGAACGACCAAGTGTAGGGCCATGGCGGGGTGCCCCATATAGTGCCCAATGCGGTGCCAAAGTGGCCCTGCCGCCTAGTGTCCATACGCGTTCGAATGACGCAGCGCCTAAGTGTTCATAACGCCGAATAGTGCCCAATGCGCCGCTGAATTGTTAATGGCGCCTAAGAGTTAAGCAGTTAAGTGTTGAGCTTGATGCACCTACATAGTAATGAAACTGCCCAAACAGGGCTCATGCGCCCAAATAGTGTCTAAGCGCCCAAACATCTTCGAATTTATTACATATTCTTAGAGTTTGTGCTGGCTTAGGTTTTGAGCTGCAGAAGGTTTTGACAAGGGCTTATTAATGATGGGTTTGCATGCATGATTATGATTGCCATTATATTGTTCCTATTATTATTGCTATTCATTATTATTACTTATAGTGTGTGACTTTACGTGGTAGTTTTTATCAGAACGTAAAGTATAGTTGTAATAGATAAGAGAAAGAGCAATAAATAAGAAAGGGAACATTAATAAAAGTTAACAAGTCTTGCTAAGCTTACAGGAGGTACAAGACCATGTAGTTGTTAGCTCAATCTGTGCTGTGGGTTAGCTACCCTATTATGCACACAGGCCAATCTTGAGATTGGCAGGACCTCTGTAGCGTATCCTAGGTGTTTGGGTCGGCTTTGTATACAGTAAACAGAACCCTCTTGAGGGATATAGATGGCCCATCACCGGTTTTCAATCGCCATACAGTTTAGGGTATTGCTCATTGGTCCATACAGAAAGATAAAGATAAGATAAAAGATTACAGAACATACAAGGCAATAAGTAAAGAGAACGAACAGTATTTGTTCATATAGTTATGCTGCTCGCATACAAAATAAAGAGTTGTATTTCATAGAAAGAGTATTTTCATATACAACATACAGAAAGTATTTTATTACTTTTAAAACTAGAACTCACTCAGCAACGCTGACTTTTATACATTTTTAGTTGGCAGGTAATTATTGCTGAGGATGGCACAAGGGTGAAGCCACTCAGCAGGGAAAGGCTGACATCCATTCGTATTTTATATTGCTGTTGTTTTGTAATGCAGTAAAACAATTCTTTTGTAATCAGTTAAACGTTATGTATTGCTCAACAATAGTATTTTAAATGAAATGAATGGTTTTTGATAAATTATTTCTGCTGCTTAAGTTTGTATAATTATAATGTTTAATGTTTTAACTGTTGTGATTGATCAACTGTGAGGTCTCCGGGAATGGGGCCTTACAGATGTTGACATCAAAAAGGCTGAATGGGCAGCCTATTTTGCTGAGTTCCAAGCCCTACGCACTGCACAAAAGCCAAATGCCTACACCAAGCTATACAAAGTCAAGAAACACCTAAAGGTGTCAGGCAAGATCATTGCATGGGCATATTTTGAGGATCTTAATGTGTATGCAGTTAAGAGAGAGAACGGCATAGACTACTTTAGATTCCCACACGATCTAAAGACTCTCCTTGGTTTTGAGCTCAACCAGCTGGCACGCCTAAAGTTGTTGTATGCTGATCCGAGAAAAATGCCAGGCTGGTTTGAGGCTGCATTAAGGAAAGAATACCACACCAGGTGGGTAAACTTCAGACCTCAACAACTGAAGAGGTAAATCAGAAGGTCTAGAGTTGATCCCATTACTGGGGTGGAGTCCTTCGCGTATAATGTCCAAAATCCCTCTAAGGAAATGTCGCAGGACTTCACTCCACATTTCAATTGGTGGTATTACGATTGGAGAACAGGTGAACCAGTCATAGTCTTACAAAAGGAGAACCAATGGATACTATCTGGGTGTTTGACCCTATGTGGCTAACCAACTTATCTGCAGACGATGTATATACCTTATACAAGTGGCGACTATTCTATGACTCGCAGGATATCGTACAAGCCCTCCAGTTTCAGAATGTGATAAGACTCTGTTTTTCATTCGAGATACATGCCGGAGTTACAAGAGAGGAAAAGTACAGGAAATTTGAAGAGCTAATGAAGAATGTTAGACAATGATGTAAACTAGGTCCAAGGGGGAGTTTGTTGATACATATGTACCTAGTTTAAGAGCTTAATGTAAAATGTCTATCATGTCTTACATATATGTTATTGAATAGGTATGAATGAAATACAATGTGTGGTTGATGCTTATAATGTTTAATATTTCATTGTTTATTGTGTGATAACTTATAGTGAACTAAATATATAGGTTTGTGGTTGTTGTACATAATTCTTAGTCAATAATGATTGAGAAACATGTTCGAACTTAATCATGTGAAGTTCTCATACGAATAGACCATGCTAATGAACCATACGTATGAATACTTCATGCTAATGGACAAGTCGCACGACTGAACCAGGAGACTGGATCAGTCGCCCGATTGAGACATAAGATTGACTCAGTTGCATGACTGGACCTTCAGTCGTGCGGATGGATCAATTGCATGATTTCGTCACACGACTGAACCATGCTAATGGTTCAGTCGCACGATTGGAAGACCCTAACCTATAAATACCACCTAATTCATGGGAAAACGTAACAATTCCAATACCTACGCACATAATCGTACCCTAGCCATCCAGAGACTCAAGAAAACCTGTTCCAAGTTCATAGATCGCAATTGATCATTCTCTAATCATTCTTAACGTTTCATTAATCGTTAGATTGATCTGAACTGTGTTCTCCCTGATTGGATTGCTAATCAAATATGATTCCGCACTATTTGAGTTGGTATACGCGCAGAATCAGTTAGTACTCCGTACGTAAACGGTCCTAACAAGAATATGTAAGTCCCCGTTCCCGAGACGCTTATAGCTGGTCCATCATTGCACATACAACAAAAATTATACAATTAAATTTACTAAAACACCGCAGTAGAATAACTTAAAACCATTTCTTATATATATGACTGCTTTTGCAATACAATATGACTGCTTTTGCAGTACAATACAACGTAATTTATGGTTATAAAATATTAGCATTTGCATTACATCATCAAAATGTTATAATTTAAACAAATGGATCCCATCCAAAAATGCCAAGTAGTTTCCCCGTGCCATCCTCGGCAACAATGCCATAAGCTATACCCCAAAACGTAGGCACGAAGCGGGTACTGGGCCGAAGTCTATAAATAGACCCCTAACATTGTGCATGTAGCCTAGCACCAGTAACAGGGCAAGCAACAAGGATCTTATATGTTTGGTCAGTCACAAAGACTAGACCCCTCTATGTATTCTTACGGGTTAGCTAAACCACACACAGTTGAGCTAATGACATTTTAGAGTCGTGCACCTCCTTACATTTGCTTGCAAGACTTTCCATTCATTCATCCTCAATGCACGCATTCATTTTTTTACGTTCCTCTTTCATTCATCATTAATTTCCGCTTTCGTTACATAATACTTTACGTACATTAATGTTAACATACAACGCAAAGCCAAAAAAACATACTTAATAGGGAACATAAAGAAACATGCATAAGATCACATACAGCATCATACAACATCATAAAGTCATCTTACATCACCCTAGGGAACATCCCAAATCAAATCCTAAGAGTTCACTTTTCCAAAATTTTAGAAAATAGTCTAAGTCATTATGCGCATGAGCACTATGCAGGCGCATGAAAGCACTAAGTCGCATGGGAAAACTATTGGGCGCATGGGCACTATTTGAGCGTATGACCCAACACTTAGAATTTTAGGCAAATTTCTAGGCACATGAGCACTATGCAGGCGCATGAGTGCTTGGGCACATGGACACTTAGTCAAATTCAGCCTAATTCTAGGCGTATGAGTACTATTTGGGTCTATGGGTTTTAGGTGTATGGGTTTTGGGTGCATGCGGAAAATACTTAGGCAATTGAACTGTTGGGCACATGGGCCAAAATTCAGGGGCATGGACAACCAACCTATTCTAACAACATCATTCAATCCCCAAATCAAGTCTAAATATGTTCAAGCCAAATTCTAACATACCAAACAAAATATAACAGGCTAATAACACAAACATATCATCATAATACACCTAAATCATACTCCACCCGCAAACACATACACTCATAAACATACGGGTATGATTACCCATTTAAATAAAAGCGTTCACACATGCATTTCCAGTCCCAAAATCAGTTAAAATCATATAAAAAGGGGGTTCTAGAACTCACCTTAGCAACCTTGAGTATGACTTCCTCCAAACCCATTTGCAAATGAGTCCAACCACCTTAAACCCACCAAAACACACACAATCGAATACACAAACACAATAAGCATATAACTAAATCTTAAACTAGCCAAGAACACCTCGAAAACATGAATCTTACCTCGAATCCAGCCTTCTTCTTCTTCCTTCTTTAAAACCTGAAAGTTTCTTCACTTTCTCTCTCTAAAACTGGTTAACAAGAAATATGCAGAAAGGTGTGGGCAACCACACCACCTTTTGTACAACAAATAATATATTATTTGTATTTGCACATTTCACCCCTCAACTTGGGTTAAATTGCATTTCTTTCTTTTATACTTCCTTTATCTTAAAATTTTTGGGTGTTACAGAATACCCCCATCATGGGTTTAAAACACGTCTGATAAAGGAATGTATCCAGCCTATTATAAAGAGACTTTCGCTTCTCTTCCTAACCGATGTGGGATGTTACATCCTCCCCCACTAAGGAGGCCCGTGTCCTCATTGGCGCACCAGCCATGCTTGATTAGTATCAGCTTTCGTTGAACTCTGATATCAACTGTAACAAGCAAGAAACCACAATGAATATTGTCCGCTACTTAGAGATAATTCCCCCATCATGAGTTTAAAACGTGTCCGATAGGGGAAGGTATCCAACCCCTTATAAAGAGACTTGTGTTCCCTTTCTTAATCGATGTAGGATGTTTATAGCACATCGAATTAAATAAGTTGGATTAATATTTAAAAATATTTTTTATTAAATAATACAAATCAAATAATTCATTACATTGCAATAAAGATTTAAATAATATATATTTAAGTCTTTTATTAATCTAGGTCCAAGTCATATATGTGAAAAAGTAACGAGTCAGCTAACGAATTAGCCGGTGAGAAATCACAGGATTGATTAAATAGATTGTAAACAATTTAATTCACATAGAAATGTCAAGACTTATAATACAATAGTGTAACATAAAAAAGAAACCAGCATAATCAAACCTAATGACAGAATTGACTCGATCTGCAGACGAATCATTATAGAATGAATAATTTCTATTTCAATCACCATGCGACTAAACAAATGAGGTGGGTTTGTCAAACCAATAGATCTATCATTGTTCTCATGGTTTCATGAATTAATAACTGTGTTATTATCAAGTTTATCTAACTATGAACATATAATTACAAGTAAACATAATATGTCTTGAATTAAATTTTGAACTAGAATTACAATAAATATCAATGATTGAATATTGAAGCATATGACTTTTCTAAACAATAAAATATGAAATTAGGATATGAATACTCACTTGATGATAGATGTAAATGATTTGAATTCTAGCATGCGTAAATAGACACCAAAGTTTCATCACAAATAACCGAATAATGGGTTGTAGATTCGAATAATAATATGATTCATGGACTATATGTGAATTAGGGTTTCAATAGGGATTTAGATTTAACAAAATAGTTTTAAAAAATAATGTAATTTAATCTATAAAACTTGATTAAATAAAATATAATACATTGATTAGGTGATTGTGTTTGAAAATAATAATGTTAGAAAAAGCAAATATAATTATATTGAGGGTGGTCAATATAATCAATTTTACAATGAGTGGAGACTTAAAACACTTAACAGATCAAATAGGAACCAGATTTTTGTTGATAATGCTAAGAACACAAGTAAGTATGAGACAGAAAAAGAATAAGAACAAGATAATATTTGGTTTTCAAAAATATTATATATTGCTCACAAATTCTCTTACAAATATTACAAAGCATAAAGAAAAATACAAGTACTTGAGACACTTTATAATAAATCTTACAACCGGTTATACTTTGAAAGTCAGCTGAAAACACTAATGTTACAAAGTGTAATGGAACTTCACAAGTAAAATGTAACTTCACAAGTAAAATGTACTTCCGCAAGTTCATTGTATTCCCACAATTAGTAGTAATTTCTTACCAAGAATGTCTTAGCTAAATTGACCAACGCTCTTTATAACCACACAACCTCTTGGTAAGTAACTCCCCCTAACTATGAGATGTACCTGTGAGCCAATGTTAAACTGAATATCTAACATGATGTCATATATAGTAAAGCAACTTATCACGAGTAAAGTCAAATCTTGTATTCATACAAAAAAGGATAATGGACAATCAATGATATGTTAAATCCTACTAAGTTCAAGAAAAGGGTCAAGTGTAAAATAAATAATATGGATGTTAAGTCTTGCTAATGAAGAAATAGAGAATCATGTATGAGTAATTAAAAACTCCCAAATATGTTAAAATGACTTAATGTAAATGAATGTATGTTAAGTTTTATCTTCATATAGAAAGAGTTAAAGTCTTTCTTTTGATAAAAAAAAACGTTGAGTCTTGTTTATAACAAGAGAGGGATGAGTACTATATTGAACAAGTAATAAGTCATGTTTTACTAGAAAGGTTAAGTCTTACTAGCATGGAAAGAAAGAGAAATAAGTCTTGCAAAAAAAGAGCTATGATGTAAATCTTGTAAACATTGTAACTAAG
The DNA here is from genome assembly GCA_025506515.1 of Flaveria trinervia. Classification (NCBI taxonomy): domain Eukaryota; kingdom Viridiplantae; phylum Streptophyta; class Magnoliopsida; order Asterales; family Asteraceae; genus Flaveria; species Flaveria trinervia. Next base: position 71,120,205 of record CM046449.1, on the reverse strand, counting down.
GGTAAGTCTTGCTTTTTTAAAGAAAGGGTTATTGCGATCTCATACTATGTTGATGAACACAACTCCCGCCGCATGCACTCCCGCCGCATGCACTCCCGCCGCATGCACGCCGGATGTTATGTATGAAAATGTAAAGAGACCTAACTTGACTATGATACTTGATATGATCATGTTATGCCATTATATGTTATGACTATGTTTAAAGATATGTTATGATATTTATGATGAAATACTTAAATTATTTCATAATAATTTATGGAATATCAAGTTACGTTTTAAAATTAAAACTAGAACTTCCTATGCAACACCAACTTTTTAGTATGTATATCAGGTTAATCAAGTATGATGGGAAGAACTAGCATCTTATATGGAAATTAGGGCTACCCAGCATGACAAATACTAGTCTCCAAGCTTTAATAGTTTATTATTGAATGTTTAGATAGGTTAAAATGATAATGTTATGATATTTTATGTTATGCTATTATGAGTTATAATTAGTTAAAGTTTAATAATTATGTTTCTAGTATGCAAGGCCAACTGCGAGAGCTTTTGTAATGGGTCCTTACAGATTTTCCCATTAAAACATAATTCGACTTTAATTTATGGGCATTTATATTTTTTAAATATATATTATGTTTCATGATACTTATATCCTTTTTGTTAGCCATTATTGTTCTATACGGATTGATACTTTTAGAATACAGAATTTCATCCTTAGCGTAGATAGTTTATTTGGTTGTTATAAGTTTTATAAGCTTATGAAACCTGCTTTTAGACTTTATTATCCATACCAATACCAATCCTAATAAATCACATTAATAGTAACGTTATTGATACAGTCTAGAGATGCAGGGATGTGAACAAAACTTACTTCAATCCCACCGGATAGAAAGACTTCATACCCTTAAGGTCTGTTTAGTATGTGGTAATGAAATGGATAAAGGAATATAATAAATGATGAATGGAATAAATGATGGAATGGAATAAATGATGGAATGGAATGAATGATAGAATAAAATGAATTATTATATTTCATTGTCTTGTTTGATTACTCTTTAGTAAAAATAAATCATTACTTTGTTTTATTTGTTAAATATGAAAAAATGAAACAATGAAATGTAAAAGTAGTTATAATGGTGATGGTGAGCGGGGGTGGTGGTCGGCGGCGGTGGTGGCCAGTGATGGTTTCCGACGGCGGTGGTTACCTGCGGCGGTGGTGGCTAGCGGCGGTGGTGGTGGTCGGCGGTGGTTTCCGGCGGTGGTGGTTTCTAGCGGCGATGGTGGCCGACGGTGGTGGTGGCGGAGTTAACGGTGGCCTTCGGTGGTTTCTTGCGGTGGTGGTTCCCAGTGGTGGTGGTGGCCTTCAGAGGTGGTTTTTGGCAGTGGCGGTGGCCGGTGGTGGTTTCCGGCGGTGGCGGTGGCTCGAGGGTGGTTTTCGACGGTAGCGGTGGCCGATGGTAGTTTCTAGCGGTCGTGGTTTTTGGCGCCGGTAGTGGCCAGTGGTGGTGGCCTTGGTGGTTTCCGGCCGCCGTGGTTTTCGGGGTAGTGGTGGCCGATGGTAGTTGTTTGTGACGAGCGATCTTGGTGGTCGATGGTGGTTGTTGTGACGGGTGAGTGGGTGTGTTGGTGACTAATGATGAAGAAGGGATGGAATGAAAAAAAAGAAGGGAGAGTGAATGAAATGAATTTAAAGGAATGGAATCAACTACGTAATGGTTCATTTCATTACATCCACCTATCAGACATGTCTTTATTCATTCACCATTAGTGGTTCATTCCATTTTGTCCTTTATTCCTGCATACCAAACGCTACCTTATCTCTAAAGGGCATTTTATAAATAAGAAAACATTATTAAGAGGCAATTAATAAGAAACATGCCACAAGAAGCACACCATGAGTAATAAATACAAAGGTATACAAAATGCACAAAATGGCAGTAATCAACCAAGCAGCACAAGATGAAAAAGCATACAGTAAGTAACAGTATACTAGGTTCAATAAGTAATCAATATACAATAGAAATAAAGGAGTACATAATGAGCAACAATACACATTGTCCAAAAGATCCATAAACTTATTCCTACTTCCCACATACATCTATAATCGAACAACTCCTCAGAGAAATGCAACTTCTTTTTTCCTCAATGGTAACACTCTTTATTGCTCTATATAGTGATGTCATCTGCTTTCATTTCACATGTCCAAACCATCTTAATTTATCTCTTTTATCTTTACTATGCAAACTACTTCTAACATATCTCTAAAAGATCTTATTTCATACCCAATGTAACCTTGTCTACCCATAGATCCATCTTAGCATCCTCAACTCCTTTACTTCCATCTTATGTGCATGTGTTTTCTTTATGGCCTAATAGTTTGTTCTATATAATATAACTGGTCGGATCGTAACATTACAAATTATCTATTTAACCTAGTTAGAAAGTTCCTATCACACTCCTGAGGTTGCCTTCCACCTTTACCAGCCTACCAGAATCCATATGCAACGTTCCTATCTATCTCCCAGTGACACTATACATACAACCCTAAATACATAAACTTAGTTAACTACGACATCACCTGGCCTTCAATGTACATCTAATGGTCACCGTCATCACTTGTCTCACCTGCTCCACTGAAGGTCATAATAAATTACTCAGTCTTAGAACGAATGATCTGTATACCTTTCCCTCTAAAGCTACACGTCAATCCTCTAAACACACATTTAGATTTTGTTTACTTTTCTCACCTAAGACATTATCATTGTGAGAAGCTTACATCATAGCACTTTCCCCTTCATCAATATTGACAACTCTCCAAAATTATAGGAAATAGAATTACGCCTATAGTAAACCTTTGGTGGAAAGCAATTTCAGTAGAGAAGGAATCAGTATGACCGCATGAACCCTAGTTTGAGTTAGGAGTGATTTGAACTAAATTTGAAAAACTCAAAATTGAATTTGATTAGATCAAATTTAAAAAAAAAAAACATAAATTTGAAATTTGATGCATATACCTAATTATATCTATACAAATTCTTCGAGCCCTCCTAGCCTGCAAATAATCCCAGATCAGTCTATGAGGTAGACCATCATATGTTTCTTTTCTAGGTCAATGAACATTACCTCTAGATCTTTTTTCATCTTTCAATATTTTTACATCTATCCTCTCGGGATATGAATCACTTTCATAGTTGACTATCCTAGCATTAAACCAAACTGATTTACCATGATTTGATTCTTCCTTCTAACTTGAGTCTCTATCATAGCTTCATAGTATGTCATAATAGCTTACTCTCTCTATAATTCCCATAACATTAGGCATCCCATTTCTTCATATATAAGGAGACTATGATGCTGCTAATCTATTTATTTGACATTTTACTAGGTTTGAAAATAAGATTGAATAGGTTAGTTGGTCATCAAACTCCTTCCCCTAAACAACTCCACACTTTAATCATTATATTCTCTAAACTCAATGCTTTAGCTCTTTCCATCTTAATAAGTGTTGCCTTCACCTCTCCCTTCTGGACTCTATTAAGTTGCCAGTTAACCTAAAATCAAAATGTGTGAGAAGGTTATATTAACCATATATTGTAACGATTGGATGTTTATTTAGCTTGACCTTTAAGATTTAAAATTTATTGTATGTTAGTAGGTCAAAGGGTACCAAAATGTTAGCCAACGTTTCATGAAATCATAATTTCTTGCATGAAAATTTCATATTAATACTAAGACACTACATATGATCATCTCCAATAGTGAGGTTTTTTGGGTTTTTTTCCTAAGAAGAGAAAAGGTGATATGAAAAAAAAAGCAATGATAAAGGGGAGGGAGGGTGCTAGAGTTCTTGGGCAAAAACATGACTTTAAGATAAGAGAGAGGATAGAGAATGTAATTTTTTTTAACAAGAAGCAAAAATTCATTAAATAACTAACGAGAAGCATAGAAGGAGTACAAAAGCTAAGGGTGGGTGACTTTATGCATTGTAAATGGACATAAGGAGAAATAATAAGTTAGGTGTCACCTGGACTTTTTTTTCACATCCTTATATTAGTAATGCTCTAAGAAACATCCAAGAAAACGACAACTGTTCTTTGTTTCTATAAGTTGAAAGTTTGATTAATAATTTAATCACTATTATAATATAGTAGAAATTAGTTAGATATGTCCCATCATTGATGATAGTTATGGGTAGCTAATTAACCAAGTTGTTCTTGGATATATTTGATCATGAATATGATTGTTGAGTTGGGATGTCACTGTCTATCTCAATCATTATTAACTACTTCATTAGATTTAATAGTAGCTTGGTTTAAACCTAATGATTTTGTACGAGCACCCACCCCTCTACCCCCAGAAAAGAATAAATAAATAACCTTGTTTATTTATCCTATTATTTGGGAAAATTTTAACATTAGCAGAACTTTAAACAAGTATGAATTAATCAGGGTTTGTTACAAAGAGTTTTTATCATACGTTTACTAAAAAGTGTCATAAGTAAAATGTTATATCGCACATAAATCAATGTGAGTATTGTTTATATTTGTTTACCTTCTAGTATAAACAAGGAGTTTTCTCAGCGCATTCTCATGAAAAAATATCATTTTGAATTTTTACCTAATGTCAATGTCAATGATAAACCTGTTTTTTTATTTTCAATATCATAGGAAACGTATACATCAGTTTACATGAATATGTATGGGAACTTAGGTTCAATTATAATAGCTTAAATGAAAAAAATAGTAGGAAAAAACTTAATGTAATAAATAATAAATAATAAGAATGAAATAAAGGAGCAAAAGGAATTAAACAAAGAAAAAAGAGGGACAAATCTATAATTTAAAAAACAGAACATAAAACATATAAAATTAGGCTGAGTTGTGAGAAATAAAATGGGAAAAAATACAAAAAAGAAATTGTTATTGTTCGCATGATTCGAGAATGACATGTAGATATGATAAGTTCTTGAGTTCAAATCTCATTTGGAGTAAAAATGTTAGCGTTGAGCTAGATGGTTTTTCAAGTTGTGGGTTTCCTCCTTAGGAAGGTTGAGGGTGTAGTTCCGGCTAAAAACGGATAGATAAATCCGATTAATATGACACTTATACTGTGAAGTAGAGTCGTACTTTTGCCATTCAAAAAAAAATTAAATCCATCTTGCTAATAAGTGATGGTAGCATATGTCAACTCTGTTTCTCTTTATCTAAGACCGTTTAAATATCTTGTAACTATAAACTCGTTAGAAAAACGTTTTGCTCACTCAAAATCAACTCATATACAAAACAAGCTAGCTTGGTCGGATTGAGCTATTTCATTGCTAATTTATTTTACATTCTCACACGCATAGAAATGCATAATATTATTTGTGAGCAGTGGATGCTTTTAACTAGACTATACGTTACTTCTTAAAGACAAAAATTTTATACATAGAAATGCTTAAAGTAGAATATAAATACCAATTGTTGCTCATTTGAGGCTACTAAGTCTAGAAATGCTTAAATAGCATTCACAAAAAACTAAGCTAGCTTGGTTTGGGTCGTCTTTGAACCAAACCAGCTCGGCTCGACGCATTTGAAAACCGAGCTATAGCTCATTTACAAACTAAGCCAAGCACAGACTGATTATGTCTCTGTTTGGTTCGGATGTAAACAACACTGCTTTATCCATATTCTTTCATAATATTTCCATGTGGTTATGATATTATAATATTATAAGATAAATAATTATATAAAAAATAGTAAATACTCCATGCACTTCACAGGGGTTTTGCTTGTTTTCACCGTCATTAAAATTATTAGTTTCGGATACATGACTTCTTCCGAACAATTAAACAACAAGATATCACGTAGTTGTTAAAAATAATGAACTTTATATTGAAATGTAATAAAATTTAAAATTAAGAAAAATGAAAATATGTTTCATTGGACATTGCTCTGTTTTAGATAAAATTTATATAAATTATACAGAATAAAACAAATTTATTTATAGTAATAAAATTTACAAAACTAAAGTAACAAAAAAAATCAAATAATACGTAAGGTTTGAAGAAATACACTTGAGCAGAATACACTTGAGCTTGAGCTAACTATTTGGGCTTCAGGCCCAACTTAGTTTGTAAGTGGGCTGGTGAGTAGTTGGGCTTTCGAGTGGTCACTCAGGCCCTCAGGGGTTTGAGTCTGATGGGCCTAAAAGTATGGAACTGCGATTGTTTCAAACTTTCAATTCCAAACCAAGTGTTTATAGAGAACCAAAATGTAACCGATATTGCCTTTTACCATATTATCATTTCTCAAATACAAAACTTTTCGAAAATTTGAAGCTTCTTCTAGAGAGCATTAACATCTTGATAATGTACTTAATGAAATTGTAATTTCATAAGGGGGTCAGAGCGACTACCGAAAGAAGCCGGGATTTACCTGGAAAAAACCGGGGCCGTTCAGGAATACTGCGCCCCCCGTTGTGAGATTCTACAACCTGGTGAAAATTGATCGTGATTTATCAATCCACAACTCCCAAAATCTGACCCCTGCACTTTTAAGAAATATTAGTTATTTTACGCTATAAATGCAACTCAAACACAGTTTTATACACATCACATCTACTTCAAATCTCTCTCTAAAAACTAATCTCTAAATTGTTAGTCATGAATTTATCATCCGCTCGGGTAAAAAAGCAATACAACAATTTTGAAAGCCTTGTCAAAAAAACAAACCTCACAACCATATTTTCAACAAACTCAACAGTTTGACACTCCAGCATTTTAGCCGAAATTCCAACCATCTCCCCACTACAACCGATTTAGATGAACCGATTTAGATGAACCGATTTAGATGAACCGATTTAGATGAACCGATTCGGAATAAAGAAGATGAGGCACCGACAAAAGTGGAGAGAAAATATAGGACAAAAGGAAAAGCATATTATAAAAGATGGATCGGTTTAGAATCAGTTGCGTTGCAAAGGTATGAATATATTGTTCGGAAGATCACGTACTACATGTTAATTTAAATTAGGTATTTATTTTAAATTTTAGATGCTAATTTATTTTTAGTCATGTACTTTTTTTAAGTAATGAAGTTTGTTTTTTATTACTGTATTTAATTCAATTATAAAATAAAAAAGGAAATGAAAATTTAAAAAAAAAAAGTAAACTAAGAAAATTAGGAAAACCTGATGTGATGATCATATGTCACATGAAGAAAAAACGAAAAAAAAAACGGAACTTTTGCATGTACGCTAAATATCATTTTAAGAAAATGTGATTTGTAGTTAACCTTCACAACGGGTTGTAGAGTTTAACATGCACAAATTTAACATACAAGCCCGTTTTATGATTATACAAGGCCCAATTAAGTATACAGAACAAGTTTTATGATTATACAAGGCCCAAATTAAGTATACAGAACATACGAGTCGTATGTAACTGTGTATTCAAAGACGGGGGGCTTGTTTGTATACTCGTAATTATATGGAGTAATTTTGTTTTCTAAACAAAGTGAATTATATCATCACTAAAATTGTAAAGCCGATGTGAGTCTTCAACATGGACTGATGCACGTGTTATAATTAAATTTGATGAATTTTGATTAAAATATGTAATTTTGAAAGGCCTAACGCTTAGGTGTTAGAGCATTATATTCACTTTCCTCGTATAATACCATTAAACAAAATATACTTATCTAATGTTATTATTGTAAAAAAGAAAATGCATAACTAAAAATCATTAGTATATTAGGTGCATATTATCTCTTAGAGTATACTGCTTATGGTTTAATAGATACAGATTTAGATTCTAAGTATTAGAATAATGGGTTTGTCAATAATCAGTTACTAGAGGATTGTCACGAGTAAAACCACATGTAAATGAGCTTACTAGTACACTTAGAATACCTAGAATCAATAAGGGTGCGCTCATTATATATGTTATGTATCACTGGCTTATAGCTATACTTGATAGTAATTTATCAACTTTGGCGTAAATATTAATGCAACATAATATCTATGATCAGCGTTAGTATTACAACAACTTTGTGGTTATTTTATTTTAGTAGTTCCCTTTTGTATTTTGTGTGTTTTTGTCTGTCCATTGTTGTAAATTATACTCTTTGAATATAGAACTCCTCACATTTGAAGAGCGTTGAGCACTCATTTATCACATGGTATCAACCAATTGGTTGATCTTCTTCATCATTCTTCATTTTCTGAGGAAGCCGTCATCGTTACTTAAGAAATGTTGTTTGTGTGTCATTCGCACCGTAGCGGATTAAGAACTTTGTTAATTTCATGCGGTTGGAAATTTTAAATGATTCAATCCATCAAGCCACGACACACCATAAAAAGATATTACCAAGTTAAGTGTTAAATGTATAAAATACATAATAAATTTTTATAAGTTGCAACACCAGCAATGCACGTTATTAGTATCCATATACCTAAAATTATGAATTAAAACTCATATTATTTAGAAAATTTTATTCAAACAAATCTAAATACATAATAGTCTGTTCCGCCTACTAGTCTCACCTCAATGTCAAACTTTTTATTAATGATTAAAAGAATAGTTAATTTTAATTTTGTTTCCTAAGGTTTGACAAAAATAATATCTTCCTTTAAAAGATTAAAAACATCAATTTAGCTCTAAAAGTTTTATATTTTGTTTCAATTTCACTCCAAAAGTTCCATTATTTTGGATTAAGTTGAAACAACTAATGAAACTTTGTACTGAAATTGAAACAAATTATAAAATTTTGAAGGTAATTGATGTTTTTAATTTTTTGGAGGAAAATGTTATTTTTAACAAATCTCAAAGAGTAAAATAGAATTTAACTCTTAAGAAAATAAGGGTTAATGGGTATATTGGAGAAGTATAATAGAATTGAGTATCAAGAGTTAGGCTTTAGGTAAATGTATTTAGTAAATATTTGATGGGTTAAATTGTTTAAATTGGGTTTATACTTTATAATGGCTAATGAGCAATAATCCAAATCATTAATTAATTTATGATAATCATAAACATATTAAAGTTATTTATCTGTAGCTTATGTGTTATATTTGTAACACTCTAAAGCTTTTTATTGGGGTTGTTAGAAAACTATTTTATGGGGTTGTTAAAAGTTTAGGGTGTCGCTCAAGATTGCAATGCATATAGGTAATTATGAAAAATGTTATAAGGGTCAGCTGAACCTCGTACTACAAGCCTAGATCTGCTCATGCGTCTACATGCAACTTAAAGAAAGCCAACTTAGTTGATTGACGCCATCGTCAATACTATGCTTACCAGTAACGAGGCATTTCTACTTAAAATATATCAACTTTATAAGAAAATAATCATGTTAAAATATAGTTTTTTTCCGACAATGTTTCAACAATTACAAGAAGAAATGCTTCTCCTTCCAACAATTTTACCAAAAAATCTGACAACATTTTACATAATAATATTTTTTGTCAGAAAATTTGTAGGACATGATGACATTTTTCCGACCAAAAAGTTACTAAATTTATTTATTTTTATCAATTTTACTAGCATTATTTATAATATACTTTAACTATACCATTGTTAAAAATATAATAAATTTATTATTATTATAAACTTTAATAAATTAGCAAATAATGATAACAAATGATTAAATATTTATTTAGGAAATTCCTCCTAAAAAAAAATTTACTCATGAAAACCGTCTCAATCTATCAATCTATACAATAGAAGGGCCAGAAGTTGATTATAAAATTAATACACTGTTTACCACAATGCAAAACATATAGAGTATTCAATGTGTGAATACAGGTCGTAATAGACGGTATAATATATATATATATAATATATATATATTATATATATATATATATATATATATATATATATATATATATATATATATATATCGAATATAATGTCAATGAATTAGAAAAGAAACCAAAATATTAAGTTTAAAAATGTTCATGGAATTCCACCACATGCTCCAAAATAAACCAAAGAATAAAAGGTAAAGCAACAAAAGGGTTAGGCTTATTGATACTGAGTAGCATATAAAAGAATTATTTAATCTACACAACCGCAATGCCAAACTTATCATATCTCATATCACAATAAAACACTAGTCGTGACTCTAGTGCACCCCTAAATCGGAAGGTGTGCATGACACTACACCACTCAACCGCACAATGTTTAAATCACATCAAAATCATAGGATGCATTCATACGCCTCCCAAATAATCAAGGCTCTCCAGAGAGCATAATCACAAAACAAAGTAGACACGCCATGAACTGGTCACACTGCCACAACTGGTGTCAAGCTATTGGTAGCCACAACGACAAGCCTATGGTACATTCACATGTAGTCGACCCGGTTCCCTATCTCTTGATTACGAATTAACTGTTCCATGACTGCAGGAGTTAACACATAATCCAACCTCCATTAAATATATTCATCATACGTAAAACTCCTAAATAAAATGAAGTAAGTAGCGGCACACAAACGATAGCATTTACAAGCATTCATAAAAATATTTTTTTGAATAGTTTAAATAATAGTTTAACAACACACATTACAATAGCTCAAAAGAAGAGAGTTAATTATACAAGAGAGTTACAGACAGTGACGGAGCTTGAACTATTTTGTACGGAGGGCGGGGGCGAAATGATTCCAAAAGATGTGTTAATGGGTCCAAAACCAGACCCGACCATCTTCAAATGTGACTGAGAAAAAAATTCATGAATGTCAAGGAGTTTTAAGAGGTTTAACCTTGACCAAAGTGGTGCAAGTTGAATCATCGGTCCAGTCGATTGGGGCAATTCTAAAATGAATTCTTCAAGTTTATTGTATGTGGGGATGATCATCCTAGTAATATCTTGACGAAGGTAGAAACAAATGCCCTTATTATTACGAGTATTAATGAAGAACAACACGATTATAAATATCACCATACATTTTGACAAGTTAGACAATTTATTAGGTTACGAGGAAAAGATAAAATATTGTACAGGAACACACTAAATGAAATAATTGGATTTGAAAGTGTTAGAATCTATTTTAACTGTTAAAGTAAAATAATATTTTGGACTCTCACTTAGACATAATTTTAAACATTTTTATTTATTTGTTTATTTGTTTCTCTTTTTTATTTAGTTCATAAATATATGATAAATGTAACAAGGGGTTGGGCACATTAACTTATATCGTTGATTTTATTAATAAAAAGATCAAGCTGTCTCCTACAAACATAATCAATGATGTTAAACACAACCTTTTTATAGGCAATCAGGAGGTTTAACAATATGTCTTGAATCTAAACAGATTAGAAACAAGAAGGTTAGATAACCAATTCCACTCAGGGTCAAAAATTTTATTAGACCTCTTATTCTCTCATAATAAGAAATTGGATATATATTCATCGATGATGTTTGAATTGAAGAAGACGGCTTGATATTGTTTATTAATAATATCGATCAATAATATAAGATAATGTGTTCAAGCCTTTACACTTATCATAATTTATGAATTTAGAACCTCTAATTATTTAATTTCGTATGTTCGACTCAATTGTTTTATCTTTTTCTCTTACCTAATAATTTGGCTTACGTACTTGTAAAAATTGTTTGTGTATTTGGTGATGAAAAACGAATAAAAAATGATTCAAAAAAAAGTATGACGATAAGAGAGTTAAGATGAAATGTGGAATTTTTGAAATAATAAACCAAGTATTACTTACTTCAAACCTAATTTTAAGGAATAATTAAAATGCCATTTATCATTACAAGTATCTATCTATATCATATACTTGTACATCAATATCTATTATTATAATGTATCTATCTACTGATATACATATATTATATGCATAAACATATACGTATATTAAAGAAATAATAAAGTGTAACAAATTGCAGATAAATTACAAAGACTCAATGCAACTCGACTTCATTTTTAATTATGTATATTTTAGCATTTTAGTTGTGTTATCTAACATAATACTTATTATTTAGCCTCGTATCTATCTTCATTTTACTTTTCAAAACTATATTAGCTATGACTTAATTAACATAAAACTTATTATTTAGCTTCGTATCTATCTTCAATTTACCTTTTAAAACTAGTCATTCCTATATACATTTTTTAATCTTAAAATGCAAATTAGAAAAAAAGAAGGTGTATTTTCGGAAAATTGAACTATTGAGAAGATCTATTGATATTTATATAACACAACTGCAAACTAATAAAGTTGATATTATTTTTATTTTATTGTAAATCGATTACAGCGTACTACTCTCATTAAGTTAACAAATGTCACATTATTGTTAATACATATTTATTTCCACCGTATCATTTAGAATCCTTTTCGGTTCCATTAATTTAACAAATTCTACATTATTGTTAGTTGCCTCATAAAACAAAATTTCAAAACAACTACATTAATTAACGATAATGAAATTTACTTTAAATGTAGAAACAACTAATGATGATGATACTATTTTTTTCATGTTTATTAATTATGGTATATTGATAGTTTAAGTTTGGTTACATTCTTATCAACATTTAGTTCAATCTTTAATACACTTTAACATCAATTTAATAATTCTTCAATTTCATAACCTCGTTTACATATTATAGTAAATAATTTTTTTATTTGGAAACTTCTCAAAACAGCAATATATATTTGTTGGGATGTTTTCTTATAATTTAATCGCTTGATTAAAAAACTATTTATTTAATTTTTCTGACAATGAGTTGAATTGTGTTGTTGGGTTTCATGTTTGAAACGTTTACATGTTTTTGTATTCCATTTAAGCAAAACATCCAATCGCTTCTTCGATACTCTCTCTCAACAACTTGAATAAAAGTTGCAAATTAGGGTTTCTAAATCATTCTTCATCTTTGGAAACTTCATCATCTTAAGGTATTATCATTCATTCATCAAAATCTTGTTTAATTGCACTTGTTTTGATCTGGGTTTCCTCGAATTCTTCCATTCTGTGTGCAATTTCATGGAGCTTTTGTATGAGCAGCGTTGAATTGCATGTGGGTTATAAACTTATGATTAATTGTTTACAGGGGTTTGGGATCTTAGGGTTTTGTTTGATAAATTGTTTAATTGCAGGTTAAATGGAGTGTTAACTACTGTTATACTCAGGTTATTCAACGCAAGTTCGAAACTTTTGAGTTTGATTTTGAGTGATTTGAGTTTTGTGAGATGAGTATTTGATTTGGGGAGTTGGGGTTTTTGTGTAATCGATTAGAAGTGAGGTTAATCTTGTGTTGTGTTGATATGCCTTCGACTAGTGGTTACACAATGCCTTTCGGGACGTTTCGTCGGTCGATTATGGGCATTGGGAATGATCATAATCACAGTCACAATCAAATTCATTCGATGGATGTTAATGGCGATTCGGGCTCTGAATTCCATTGTGAGCTAGGGTCGTTTGAACACCAAGTTTTCAGGCAGTTTCGCACCCTTTCAGCTGCTTCTGCTGATGAACTTCTGTCTCTTGATTGGGTTTCTAAGTTATTAGATGCATTTACTGTTTGTCAAGAAGATTTCAAGGTTATTCTGTCGAAGAACGAGTCAAATCTTTCAAAACCACCTTTAGATAAGTTTGTGACAGATTACTTTGATAGGAGTATTCGGGCACTTGACATATGTAACGCTGTTCGTGATGGGATTGAAAAGATTCGGCTTTGGCATAGGCATTTAGGGATTGTTTCAAGTGCTTTTGATTCAAAATCAAAAAATGTAATGGTTGAAGGGCAGTTTAGGAGGGCAAGAAAAGCTTTAACTGATTTAGCTATTATCATGCTTGATGATAGTAAAGAATCAGCATCTTTGTTTTCACAAAGGAATCGATCTTTTGGGCGCCCGAATAAAGGGAAAGATAGTCAACACAAGGCAGGGCACTCTAGGTCGCTTTCTTGGAGTGTGCCTAACTCATGGTCAGCAAGCAAACAGCTTCAGTTGATAGCTAACGGGTTGATCCCGCCTAAATCACATGAAGTTTCGTCGACTAACGGGTTAGCTAATGTTGTTTACACAATGGGTTTTGTTCTGATGTTTGTTTTATGGGCTCTGGTGGCTGCAATCCCGTGTCAAGATAGAAATCTTCAAGTTAATTTCTCTATACCAAGACAGTTCTCATGGGGTACTCCATTGAATCTGCTTCATATACGAATTATGGATGAATCAAAGAAGCGTGATCGCAAGAACAGCGTTGGGTTGTTAAAGGAGATTTACCAGATGGAAAAGTCGATTCATTTGGTAACAGATTCCGTTGACTCGGTTAACCAGTTTCCATTGACCGAAGAACAAAAGGCCGAAGTACAAACGTGTGTTCAAGAAGTGTCTCAAGTTTGTAACTTGTTTAAGACTGGACTAGACCCGTTGGAGCGCCAACTGAGAGATGTGTTTCGAAAGATCATGTCTTGTAGGACAGAGGGACTTGAACTCTTGGGCAGATCACAATCTTGAAGATCAAATGTCAAAAGAAACATAACCAACTACTACCCAGCCCCACCCCCACACTCAATTGTAAGAAGTTTGTTCTGATGTTAGATTGTGTTCAAGGAGACAAGTGATTCATATCAGTGAGCAACAATAATGGATTCTGAACAGGTGATATGTGCTTATATCTATATTCATGTTACTTGTGTTCTTTTATGTGGTTCATCTATGTATTAGTTTTTGTTGATTTGATGATTTCATTCTTTTGTTTGTCATGTATGCACCATTTTCTTATAGTATTTATATAGTATATTCAATACATAACTCATTTTAAGCAGAGAACTACAAGAACTGCATAATGCATTTTGCTTTAGCTGTGATACATAAAGCGGTCTTGTACCACTTACCCTAATCTCCTAACTTCCATTATATCCACCAAGCAATATATACAAGTGCGTTATATAGTTCTCATAGTTCTTTGCTTAAAATCGGTTCTGTATTAAACATGTAACTACACTCTAGCCCTTGCATCTTGAATCAAGATTATGAATAATGTCATGTAACATGTCATGTTTGTTTGGAGGATTGTGATGGATGTGAGATGTTAATTATAGACATATGGGCATGCCCAATTTAATATAAAAACACACATGCATGATCATGAGTTGTGAGTATGAAGATAATAGACATATGGGCATGATCAAATAAATGTACTACATGTATTATCATGTGTGTGTGTGCATTAGGTGAAGGTCACACACAGACAGCTTTCAAATAGTGGTTGAGTTTATATGAAAGAATTAAATGAATGGAACAGTTTGACATGACTTCTGGTTAGACATAAATGGTTGGGGTCAAGCCCATTTTCATGTCAAAAATTGATCATTATTTAGATTTATTTGGTTGATTTGGTCCCCTCTTTGATATCCACCACCCACCCACTACCATAGACCATTTCACCAGGCTGGGTTACCAATTTGCCATGGCCCAACTCATCAATAGGAAGAAACCGAACCCGCCCAAATGTTCCATATATTATTAGAGGTGTACAAGCGGTTCGAAGAAAAAAGAGTGGTAAATAACCAGTTTGGTAGCCCGACTCAAACTGGCGGCTTGTATATCGAGTTGGTAGCCCGGCACCCAAAAGCGGTTTGTAGTAATAGAGTCTATAACCATTTGATTGAAGTATACACCGTTACCACCAGGATAATCTAATAATCATTACATATTACAATATTTTTGTTTATGCTTGAGTATAATTAGACTCGACTTCTTATGGTAGATGAGAAAAGATTGATTTGCATAACTTTAGATAAAACCCAAGGATCAAAACTTCCTTTGAAGATTATATTTTAAAAACTATGTATGCTACAACTGATCTTACAATCTGTTTCTCTGGATAAAACTAAATTAAATTGTTTTACTTCAAAATATTACCTAACTCTCATTATAGAATATGTGCATATAAAAACCATCTCAAATCAAGTCAAACGTGCTATAGTCTTTTGTAAGTATTTTATAAAAGTTATTGGTTTCTTAACTAAATATATAAAACAAATATTTTTTAATCCAAATCAAAAATACTATTTATGAAAAATTTGGTGGTAATTTATTGCATCTTCTCGTTACTCATAGTTATATTCATTTATCCTTTTAGTAGATAATTTGCTTATGGTGTTGATAGCATTTTAATGGTTATTAATAAGCTACCTTTTAATAATGCAGTCTTTTAATGATTAAGAGTCATCCGTAATGTTAAATAGTTAAAATATATCATTAAGATGTTATCATTTAACCATTCAGCGTTAAAGGTTGCTTCTTAATCATTAAAAGGTTATGAACCATTAGAAGATATTATTTTAATGATCATTAAAAAGACTACCAAACAACTCATTAGTATTGATTTTCTTTGCGCGACCTCACATGTTTCAAATTAGTGTGTGTTACAAACTTACAATAATAATAATAAGATATGTTAGGGATTCGGTTATAGATTAACACACACAAGACACAACACAATCGGAATTGCGAGAAAAATAAGAACAAAGATGACCCTGCAATATTTACGTGTTTTAATCGATGTGACCTACATTGGCTGCAACCAATGTAATACTTTTATGGTAATTTGCCTCACTTATGAGAAATTACAAGTACAATATATTAAAATAAATAAAGAAGATCTAGTGTTACAATCGTAATAAACAAAAAACTACATTGACCTAAATATAATTAGGGTCGGATCCTCTATCTTCATTAAACCTGAGTTCAATCAAGATTTCACAAACCTAACAATCTTCTATTTGAAGACTTGATAATTATCAAACTTTATTCCGCTATGACTCTTGTACCTCTTGTAATTCTCTTTATTTCCTGGTTGAAGTGTCCTTCTCATCAGTTTACTTGAAAGCCCATTAAACTTTTCTTGAGCTTAAGGTTGTATATTTCATTTGTTTGTTTTCTCCCCCCAACCTGTTTCTACTAAAACAAAATGCTAGATCTTTAAAAATGCTAAGAAAAAACACTTTTCATATTAGCAAGTAATCCTTTGGAGAGATTTTATCAGTTAAAATATTTGCTTTTTTAACCCACTATCGTCTAGAAACCGTAAGTAAAACAGGATCCGTGCTCTCACTATCATAAAATCCTCTAATTGGTTTACCTAAACTCGTCCCTGCAAGGGCAGCCATCGGTTGCCTTTTTATTCTTTTTTCTTTCTTTCTTTTTTTAAATGGTGCAAACCACAAGCAGCAGCATAAAAATAGCTTATTTGTTTGGTCGACTTAAGTTCCTTAGGCGAGAACACTAATAGAAAAAAAGATTAAGACCTTTTTTTATTGCACACAAGAAAGGAAAAATTGTTTACGCTTGTGTTACATTTTTTTATTGCATACATGGTTCAGTCGATGTGACTTGCGTTCACGATCTCCGACCAAAATAATATTTTTATTGTTTTCTCCCTCAGTCATTAGAAATTAAAAAATACAAGTACAACATATATGAATATATAAAGATAGATCTAGACTTATAGTATTAATGAATAATAAAACCAATTGAGTCTAAATTGAATTAGGGCCGACTCTTCTATCTTCATTGAACCCGAGTCCAATCAAGACTTTACAAACCAACAACATATTCATATTTTGTTTCTTTTAAATCATTATACTTACTTATGCGTCAATCTAGAAATTATAAGTATTTTTATAAGTGTCAAGTTTGATGAATTCTTTAATTTTTCCTCAAATTGCAGGGATGTAAGTATATAACTGATATATGGAATGTGATTTGAATTTTTTTAGATAAATTAAATTTCTTAAAAGAAAAGTGTTAGACATTGAATCTTCTTTTATAACTTTGTTATAGATTCTAGAGAGAATGACATGACCAATACACAGAAGTCCCAAAAGATCTTTAACTAAAACTTAATATTAGACCTCAGCCCTACATATCGTGGCCATACCCATGTGAAACCACCATTGAGTGTGGTCCTTGTCATAGGGCGTGGTGTGCCATGTGTGGCCAAGTAGTCATCTAGACCACGCCATGGCTCGTGGCCTGTTCCATTACCTTTGTTTTTATCTATTTGCAAGTCATATGAGTGGTTAATCATTTCCCAGTTGTAAGTATCTTACAATCTTAGACTTGAAATTGTAGTGTTTATTAAGGGATTTAAACTCAATCTTCCAAGACTTAGGTTTTTACCTATAATATAGCGTTTTTTAGTCTTATTACATTTCATCTAAGGATCCATACATCTAAGGTTAGTAATTAAACCTATTTAGCATATTGCATGCAGGTAATGATAATGATGATAAAAATTAGTCAAATTTATCCAATAATGAGAACTTATTGAATACTAAATATGTTTTGAATTGGTCAAAATCACCACTAAAATTATGTTTTTGTGGTATAGCAAGTGAATTGTGTAAAATTATGGAAATTGGGGATTAGGTCTTGAATCAATCCATTTTGACAGATTAATGATTATGTTGATCACATAGGTCAATCATTTTATTGGATCTCAAATAAACCCACTTATGGTTTACAAGCAATTTGTATGCAAGTGCACAACACTTAAATTGGTGTTTTAAAAGATAAATATGTCTACTCATGTTTTACTTGAAAGTTATACTATATAAAGTAAAAAATCACATCATTGTGCCAAATGATGACTTTTGTCATGTATAACCATTTTAATTAAGTGAATTGTCAATACACATATCAAATTATAGGATTTTGGGTTTCTTTATTCATAATAACTAAAGGTTCTCAAATGAGTTTGTCACACCATCATAAAAGTTTAAATGTCGTTATTCATCCTCTAAAGCCACTTAAAGCGGAACTAGAAGGACATTTCGGTCTCTCGACAAGTATAGTTACAATAAACCCCTCAAAAGATAGATAGTTAGGTAGATAACAAAATCACTCTCTCTAAAACTACAATGTATCCATTCTACTTTACCCTTAAATCTTAATACTCATGTTAAATAGAAGTTCATTTGTGACAACAAAACATTCATGGAAGCCCAATTACCACCTAAAGCAATTTATGGACCTAACATTTGGTCTTAAATTTTATATAGGCTTACTATCTGTGTTTGGCCCAAATGATAACGCCCACTTTACTTTCCCTTATCCCAGTAATTATCATTCGTCTTCTTTTCGGTTTTTTCCCCTCCTCACACTCTCTCTATACACACACACACACTTACTTCTTGTACATGCATAATGCAACTTATACATACATAATGACTTACGTATGATCATATACAATATTAATGTTAGAGCGTTAGAGGGTGGCCTCCAATGCTCATCTCAGGAACCCTTTTAACGAATTTCTTTATATGAAAAGTATGTTTAAAGTTCTGGAAGGATTTGATCCGGTTCGTAACATATCAAAGGCCCAATCTTTTAAGATAGACTTGTAAATATATATGTAGGCGTACGAGAAAATCATTGTTGGATCGTAAAATCCGACCCGCCTTCGCGTACTTCGACATTACTATTTCTCTACCAATTTTGTTACATTGTTTTTTGTTATAACATATTTTTACCTAAAAAATCTAACTTTCAACAATTTTTATACTGAAGTATAAAAGAAAAATCCCAAGAAAAATCCCAAAATATCCCTTTGAACATATTTTTTCTTCAAAATGTATTTTCGTAAGTTTGTCCGAACTTTCGGAACAATCCTATTTAGACATGTGTCTTCATCCGAACACTGATTGTGGGTTCAAATGAATATGTTTTATGATCAAAGACGCTTTGTGGTGGGGACAGTTTGAAGGATGGGGTTGATTAAATGACCATTTTGAAAAAAAAATTGTAAAATCATTTTATTAACATACAATATTTTTATTAGTTACAATTAAAAATTATTATCATCTCTTGGTAAAATTACTACAAATTCCAACTTAAATAAACTTGATCATGCTATATAACACACCTGTCTTCACAAATTCGTTAGTAGTTACACCTGAAAACTCACATCTCCCGCCAACACCATTTCATATCCCAACAGAATTCTTCATCCGTACAACAATGGCGTCCACTTTCACCATCTCCATCATCCTCCTCCTCACCACCGCCATCACCACCGTCGCCGTCGCCGCCGTGCCGGAGCGTGAATACTACTCGCTCCTTTCCGCTCTCCGATACAGAGGCTACCAAGTCTTCGCCAACGCCATCACAACCACCGACCTCCACTACGACATCACCACCGGCGGCAACTTCACCTTCTTCGCACCGATCGATTCCGTACTCTACACTCTCGACATGAGCATGTCCGCCGGCGATTACGCCACCACGATGCGGTTCCACGTTGTGCCTTACCGTCTCCGCCTCTCGGACCTCCGGCGACTACCGTACGGTTTGAATTCTATCCCTACGCTGTTACATGATCATCAGGTTAGTGTTGTGAATCCGCTGGCTCTGCCGTTGCCGATCACAGTTGAAGGAGTGGATATTGCGGTTCCGGATCTGTACTACGATGAGCATGTTGTTGTTCATGGTTTGGAGAGTGTGATTGATTTCAGATCTGTGAATGATTCGATGAATTCTTCTTCGGTAGCCGGAGATCTAACGGAAAATCACTTTCCGATGTCTCCTCCGGTTGCAGTTCCGGTAACTGAAATCGGCACCGGTACATCTCCGAGGCCGGTGCCGAAGACGTCGTATCTGTCTTCTCCGGATGCATCTCAAGCACAACAGTTGCATCGTCAGCCGGAGACTAAATCAGAATCTATCACTCAATCGCATCAATCGCCGGAGACGACATCAGAATCCATAATTCAATCGCATCATTCGCCGGAGATATATGTCGAATCAATTACTCAACCGCGTGAAGAACACGTATCGATAGCTACGAGATCTGAACTCACTTCTCAGAGGATACACCACGTTTCACTGGCTACGAAATCGACTGTCAATGCTGCAGATGAATTCACTCCGGTGGATGATACGATCGTCGATTGCCCCATTGCAGAAGATGATGATGAACAGTTGAGCATTGCTAACATACGCCGTGGTGATCCTTACACGCGTGAGCTCTATGCTTCTACCAAAATGACTTGTGCACATGAGTAGATGGAAGCATCTGGTACGATTTTAATTGGCTTTTGAGTTAGATAGATAACACTGATTTTACTGGAAAATAATAATCGATAGCAATTAGTGAATTACTCTCGTTTCATTCGTTGTTACAGTTCATATTAATCTTCAATCAAGTATTAAAATTGAGTGTTATTAGGTACCAAAAAGTTGTTGATGAGCGAATTGCTGAATTTGATTTGCAATGTGTGTTTCTTCCTTGTGATGTCTCTATGATGCGTACAAATTAAACGAGAAGAAGATTGAGGCTAAACTTTGTGATATTGTTTCATTTTTAATAACAGGGTTATGTGATATTCATTTAAAGGAAGCTCTGAGAAATCATGAAATTGTTTTATAATGGTCACGGTTATGGAGGTTTACTTATGTGTTTTATGGATCTAAAGGTATAAAGATTTAGACCATCTAGCCACCTCGGTATCTCCTATGAGCATGAGTAATGTTCATGGCATCTTATCCTGTGACACACTACGCTTGATGTTTATTACTGTCAAATTGCAAGTTCGAGTTTTATAAAACGAACGTTGTTAAGAGAATACTTTTTGAAGAAATGATTGGTTTGGAATTGGTGGTGGGTAACATGAAGTGCTATGCGATTGGAGATGTTGAAACACACTTAGGTGTTGTTTGTTTTTTCTGCCAGAAAACGTTTGCAGTTTGCGGATCATATCTGCAAACATCTGCAGCAGAAGAGGTGGACCAAATGTCTGCAGTCTGTAAGAAAAAAACTGTTTATTTTGTTTAACATCTGCAGAAAGCTGAAATATTCTGTAATTAAACTAAATTTATTTTTTAAACTTTAAAAACAACTAATACATTAATATATAAATAAAAGTCATAGAAATACATTAAAATATAAATAAAAGTCATACAACACTACAATAATATTCATAAAACCATACGATTACATGTATAAATCGTTTATTCAACATTCTGCATTATCTGCATCTGCAACCGTGTTCTCCAAAATTCGATGTACTTCGTGCAGGACACATCTCATGTTTGCCGAATCTAAAAACCATCGCCTTTGCATCCAAACACTTCACGGCGGCTATGATCAGATCCTAGTGTTGGTTCACTTTTTTACTTTATCCTCCACCAAATCTTCTGTTCTCAATGATGTTAAGCAGCTCCTGATCGCAGCAATCATGCCTTCGAAAGTACGTTTTTTTCATTCAGGGTCTTACCTTGGGGATAGACGATGGACCCGCCATTCAACATGAAAACAGGGAGCCCCGAATGCTCGGTCCCACCTTTCTTCGGGGTAACTCCACCAACCTATGCAAAAACAAAAGTTCCAAAATAACACAGTTCAGTCCTTACAAACCTCATATCAAAGAAAGTGTCACCATAACACACAACAAAGACAACCTACAAAAGAACAAAACTTACTGTGAGAAATAAAACCAACCAACAAAGAATTATAGTAGGGGACACTTGCAATATCAACCGAGACTTAGAAATTCCAATTCAGTGACAAATTTAAAAGCACTACAGCTTGCAGTGAACACAGAGTTACACCTTAAAAAGCTGCTTACAGCTTTAAAAAACCATATACACTTTGTCAGATCACACTTGCCCCATTCAAAAACATAATGCTACATGTTAGACTGCTAGTGTCATCTCCACAATCAACAATTTACACAATCAAACAATCACAAATCCATATCACAGATCACCAAACAACCTAAACCCTAGATCCAATAATAAGAAGGTAACAAAATCACGTGGCTATCAAAAACGTCAACGTATGAGTGAGCCAAATCAGACGTTTCGTTTACCATCTTAGTGCCGTATTCAATGGCTTGTTCGGTGTGGAAGGTGCCATTTTTGCCGGTGATTCCTTGGCATATGACGCGGGTGTTCTTGTCGACGAAGACGACCGGTGGTGGAGGGGCTGTGGCGAATGAACGCGACTGGGAGATCGAAGATGAAGATGATGATGATGATGATGATAGTGTAGGAGATGTGCGAGATGTGAGTTTTGATGAGAGATTAGCGATGAATCTGGTTGCTTGTCGAGACACCAGATGGTTGTGACGGTGGCGACGGTGGCGACAGAATGACGACGGTGGTGAGATGGTTGTGAAGAGGAGTGGGGGAGGTGGGTAGACGATGGGTGGGGAATGAAGATAGTGAAAGTCATTAGATGTGAGGGCTCAAATGAATTCAGAAGAGAAGAGGTTAGAAGATGTTATGAAGACATTGTTCCACCTCTTTTTTGTGTAAAGATGAGGAAGACGTTTTTTAATGAAACGTCTTCCAGAAAACAAACAGTCTGCGAAGTAAAAACCTCTTCCGGCGTCTGCGAGCACGCAAATGAAAATATGTAAAAAAGGTTTTTTCAAAAAACAAACACCCCCTTTGACTATGTGGAGTATGTGAATGAGGGTGATCAAAACTGTTGTCAAATAGCAGATGTGTTAAAATTTGTAATGTTAAAATAAGATGAAAAATACGTCTCTTATACATGGAAGAATAAAAAAGAAAATCAGAAAGCATGATAGTAGAAAATTTTGAGACAAATAAAAGAAAAAAATAACGAAAAAGAATTAGGAGGGGACGGGGGTTGAACCTAGATGAAAAGAATGTTTACCTCTGCATCTTAGCGGTGGGCTCACATCTAGTCATGTACAAAAAGAAACCAGTTCGGAATCGATTCTCCTAAAAAAACCCAAACTGGTTTCAAAGAAAAACCGGTTTGGACCAAACCGGTCTCGAACCCGACCTGAACCGCCGGTTTTTATACCGGTTTGCTAGCCACGCACTCAAAACCGGTTTATAAACCAGTTTAAAAGTAAAAAACCGGTTAAACCGGTAAGAAAAACCAGTTTGGGTAAAAAAAACCGGTTTCAAACCGGTCTGAATCGGTTTGATAGGTTCGAGATTTTGGTGAGTCAAACCGGTTTGTAACCCGAACCGGTTTGAAGATAAACCGGTTTAACCGCACCACGAAAAAACGGTTCAGTTTTAAACCCGAACTGGTTTGGACATAAAAACCGGTTTATACACTTCTACTCACACCCCATTAGGTGCTAACTCTCCCTCCCTAAGTCTAAAACTCCATTGAAAAAAGCATGCATAAGAAGAAAAATAAAAAATAAAATAAAATAAGGTTGGTCCTATCTTTTTTATGACCAACAAAATATATTATTAAAAAGTACTAGCAAGTTGTTAGACCAAGTTACAATCACCAATAAATTATCAACAAAAACAATACATTATGCCTTTGTATTACATATATAAAAAACAAGCAATTGATCCTATGAAACTTTACATTTCCTTGTTCGATTTTTGATCCACAAATAACTCATGGACTTCTATCTTCATAAATCCTCTCCAATGATGGTGGTTTCCGATTAAAAAGAGCATCATTTCTAGATTTCCATAGACACCAAATAGCCGTTAGAATAGTTGATTCACAGCTTTTCTTCGTTTCAACGACCCCGGAACATGCTTATGAATTTGTAATAAGTCCCTGACATCGAATACATAAAAATAAGATATACCACACCAGTTTGCAATAAGATCCCAAAGCGACTGAGCCATTTTGCATCCCGCTAAGACATGAACCGCTGATTCGATATAGTCCCCACAAAAAGTACAATTAGTTGACACAAAATTAATATTTCTTTCAGACAAGGCTTTTAAAGTTGGGATATGCTCCACTTCTGCTCTCCATGCCAAATAGTTCACTTTTCTTGGAACCCAATTAGTCCATTCAAAACTAAAATCTGGTTTATCGTGCTTAAGTTTCTGAATTTCTTGCTTTAAACTTGTCACAGAAAAGTTTCTTAAGGGGTCTAATAACCACAGCCATTGATTATTGTTACCAGAGAAGCTAGCGAGAGACAACAAGGATTTAAGCTGTCTTAGCTCATCTAGCTCAGTGGAAGATGATAATTTTTTTTCCAGCTAAATGAGAAGAGAATGTAATTCATCATATGCTGAATCCTCTCAGATATATAGCATAACTTTGATTTTTTTGCAGAAAATAATCTTGGAAATCTATAGCAAAGAGGTTCATCGTCCAACCAACGATCGATCCAAAATAGAATTTTTGAATCCTTGCCTGAATTTGCTTTAATCAATGTGGGCATGTCAATGCCCCTCTTCTTTAATACATGTGATATGTTAGAGATTTGTTTCTAAGGACCTGACGATGATAACCGAACGGGTATAGAATTCCACGACTTTTCATTATGGTGAATAGCCTATACCACCTTTCTCCAAAGTGCATCCTTTTCAACTTTAAATCTCCACCACCATTTAGCCATCATTGATACATTTGCCTCCATCAAAGAGCCTAAACCAAGTCCACCATACTCTTTAGCCATTGATAACCAAGTCCACCATACTCTTTAGCCATTGATACTTTTTGTCAAGAAACCCAATTAATCTTTTTTATTCCTGTAGCGCCTCCCCATAGAAAGGTCCACCGCATGCTTCAAGGGAGTTAATGACTTGTAAAGGAGCCTTATATAGAGAAAAATAGTATGTAGGGAGAGAATTAAGAATTGAATTCATCAAAACAATACGACCACCAAAGGATAAAAAATATTTGCTTTCCAAATCGATAAACGATTTTGAAATAATTGAATGATGGGCTTCCTGTTCTTTATCAAATTCATATTGGCCCCAACATGGAGGCCCAAGTATTTGAAAGGCAAAGAGACAGCATTGCAATGAAGAGTACCAGCAATAGCATTTAAGTCAGAGTTGTTCATACACACCCCATATAACTTACTTTTGGTAGGATTTATTTTAAGACCGGAGACCAAGTTGAAGCACCTTAAAATCCGATTGAGGTTCCTTGCACTAGACATAGAGTTTTCACCGATGAAAATAACATCATCTGCATAAATAAAATGTGAAAGCTTCAGGCCATTTATATTAACAGTTATTCTGTGGAAAAAACCAAGCGCACACGCTTGTTTAATGATCCCCGATAATGCTTCCATAGCAATGATTAAAAGGAAAGGGGAAAGAGTATCGCCTTGTTTAAGACCCCTTGAGAGTGGAAACTCTTGGGTCGGGGAACCGTTAACAAGGATGGAAGCCTGGGCGCTCGTAAGGATTGCCCAAATCCAATTTCTCCATTTCTGCGGAAAATTCATTTGCTCCATGATGGATAGATACGAGGAACCTCCAGTTTAGAGAATCAAATAAAAATTTTAATTTCTTGAATTGTGAAAGGTTGAATCAGTGAATCAGCCTCTTCTATTGACAATTTCGCCAAGTTTGGTCATTTTATGGTTGGCCTTTTAACCAGGGAGGTAATCCACGAACCATCAATCAATAGCCCATTGATACGATTAGAACGAGTACTGGAATTAATGATTCCATGAAAGAATGTAGTATTTTCATCACCATCCATCGCCCACTTTATACGAGACTTTTGATGCAAATCTCGTTGTTTCATACGTTCAAAGTCGCGAATGATTATTTTACCTTCCAATCGATCCGCCAACTCTTGAGAATTTAACAACCTCATTTCTGCTTGAAATTCTAATAACTCCACTCGCTTTTTAGCCAACATAAGCTCCATGTCTTTGCTCCGTTTATATTTTGCCATAAAATCCTAAATACGGCCTTTCAACCATTTCAATTTTATCAAAAGTTTTAGGTCAGGTTTTCCAAAGAAACTAAATTCCTTGCACAAAACGTCCACATAGCTTAATAGCTCAGGTATTTCTAACCATGAGTTATAAAACCTGAATGGCGTCGGACCAAAATCATATGGAGTAGTTGATAAGAGAATTGGGCAATGATCAGACATATCGCGGGGTAACGCCCGCACAGAAGCAGTAGGCTAATAGTTTATAAAATCTTAGCAGACCAGGAACCTATCTAGCTTACTTAGTTTGACTCCATTGTCCGACATATATGTGAATTGCCTGCCACCCATGTTATACTCACACAACTCGGAACGCTGAATGAATCGATTAAAAGAATTTGCATTCGCCTCCACAAATTCGTATTAAACCTTTCAGATGGGTACCTGACATCATTAAAATCCCCCATGATAATCCACATGCCCGGAAGAGAGGTTTTAATTTGAGTAATCTCATCCCAAATTAAGCGTCTTTCTGCAGCATCATTTGGGGCATAAATGTTCATGATATTCATTATTATACCCAAGTTACAAAGGCGACCCGAGATAATCATATACTGCTTCCTTTTAATGTCTTCAATCTGGTGAAAATTGAGGGATCCCACAAACAAATCATACCCCCTGATCTCCCAACCGCATCTACAGAGTCAAAATTGAATCTTGTGTTGCCCCAGAATTTATTCAAGCAGGGAGTATTCAAAGAACATGTCTTGGTTTCTTGAATTGAAATAAAATGAACACCATGGGATGTTTTTAAACCACGAACCCAGTTGGCTTTCCGAATATCCCCAACCCCCCTTAAATTTATTGATAGATAATTCATTTTTGAGATATCTAGATCTCCCTCACCAATAATTAGACTTCGAACCTCATCCCTAATATTTGATAAATCTATGCTAAGACATTCACCGATCTGCACTATTGTTTCGACTTCCTGATGAGATCCATCTTCTTGAGTGCCTAGGCGACTCATATTTTCCTCCAGCTGAGCTTCCGGGTTTGGCTCTCCATTGTTTTCATCACCTTCTTGATTGTTACAGTTCATAGAGGACCCCCCTTGGGAAAAACAAGATTGAGATTTTTGTGCAGAAACATTAGCGTTTGCAAATGGAGTATTATTTAAGTCAAGGAAAGATAGAAGGGGTACTTGTAAGGCCCCGTTCCCGGGACGCTTACAGTTGGGTTCTCATCGCACATAAAATATATAATTACATTTGCCTCATGAAAATATTGCAGCGGAAACATTCAAAAATGACATCTCATTTCATTATAAAAACTTTTGCCAAATAATACAGCGTTCATCAGTTACAAAATACATTGTTGCATCACATCACAAAAGTATTAAATAAATGGATGCCATCCCAAAAGAGCTGAGTAGCCGCCCGTGCCATCCTCAGCAACCATTACCTGCCAACTGGAAACACATCAAAGTCAGCGTTGCTGAGTGAGTTCTAGTTTTATAAAATAAAACATACATTTCTTTCGTTAAAACCATCCTTTTTTAATGCGATCATACATCATACGTACACATAAATAGTAGTTATACATCATACGTAAACCTTAAGGATGCATACCACAACACCATTCAAGTACACACAAGCCCACAATCAAGGCTCAAACGCATCATACACACACATACTCATACACAAACGGGTCAAGCATACACACACACAAAAACCCGATTTCAGATGTGTTCCAGCCCTAAAATCGTTTGAAAACAAGTAAAAGAGGGGTCCTAGAACTCACACAAACGACCACGACGACAAGGGCTTCGATTTGACCCGCTCCTCAACTATTTTGGCCACTCGCCAATCCGAACCAACACTTTTCCTCTTTTCTCTTCTTGATGGCTGGTTTTGGTGGGTGTGAGGAGAGGTTAAGGGTTGCCCTCTCCCTTAAATACTCACACTTCCCCAACTTTCTCTCGTTGGCGAGTTTGGTCCCTTGACTTTGGACTTTATGTCTTTTCTTCTTTCGTCGGCTTCAAAATAAACAAATAACCGGGTGTTACAAGTCCACCCCCCTTAAATAGGTTACGTCCCCGAAACTTGTTATTCTTCGAACAAACGTGGATAATGCTATCTCATTTCTTCCTCAGTCTCTCACGTTGACTCGGATCCCTTCCTGTGCTTCCACTGTACGCGCACCAGGGGAACCGCTTTATTTCTCAGCTTTTTCTCTTTTCGATCGACGATTGCCACTGGTTGCTCCGCATAATTGAGCCGTTCATCCACTTTGATATCCTCCAGTGGAACAATCATGTCTTCATCAGCTAAGCACTTTCTCAGTGAGATACATGAAATGTCGGGTGAATTCCACTTAACTCATCCGGTAACTCCAATCTATAGGCCACCTCTCCTACTCGAGCGATGATTCGGAAAGGGCCTATATACCTTTGGCTCAACTTGCCCCGCTTCCTGAATCGGATGATACCCTTCCAAGGTGAGAAGTTCAACATAACCCGGTCACCCACCTGGAACTCAATCGGCCTGCGTCTTTTATCAGCATACGACTTCTGTCTATCTTTGGCTGCCTTCATAAAGGCTTTAATCTTCTTAAGCTTCTCACTCGTAGCCTCAATTACCTCGACGCTCCCCAATTCCTTCTGACCAATATCACCCCAACAAACGGGTGTGCATCTCCTACCGTATAGCATCTCATATGGTGGCATACCAATGCTGGCATGGTAGCTGTTTTGTATGAGAATTCGGCTAACGGTAGGTGGTCATCCCAACTTCCACCAAAATCAATCACACATGCCCGAAGCATGTCCTCCAACGTCTTAATGGTCCTTTTTGACTGACCATCAGTTTGGGGATGATAAGCCATGCTAATATGTAACATTGTCCCCATAGCGTCGTGAAATTTCTTCCAAAATTTAGATGTAAACCGGGTGTCACAATCAAACACAATAGACACCGGCACACCATGACAGGTTACAATTTCCTTGATGAACAGATCAGCCAACCTCTCGGATGAATATGTCTCGCGGATCGATACAAAGTGAGCAATCTTCGTCAAACGGTCAACTATCACCATATGGCATTGTACCCTTTCGGGGTACGCGGCAGCTTCGTAATGAAGTCCATGGTGATGTGCTCCCACTTCCATTACGGTATATCCAAAGGTTGGATCTTCCCATACAGCTTTTGATGCTCGGCCTTCACCTGTAAACAAGTAAGGCACTTACTCACATACTCCACTACATCGCGCTTCATACCCGGCCACCAGTAATCTTTCTTCATATCTTGGTACATTTTCGTGGCACCTGGATGAATGGAGTATCGAGTCTTGTGAGCTTCATCCGTTATCTTCACCCGTAGATCCCCAAAACGAGGAATCCATACATGACCGAATCGGGTTCTAACACCAAGTGTGTTTTCACCCAATTCCCCAACCAGACCTCTCATTCTTTCAGAGTTAAGATGATCTTCTTTCAGTGCCTCATCTTGAAACTCTTTGACTTGCTTCATTACATCAGAGGTCATGATCAGTTGATATGCTTTCATCCAAATTGGCTCGGGCCTCTCTTTTCGGCTAAGGGCATCAGCCACCACATTGGCCTTGCCCGGATGGTAGTGGATCTCACAATCATAATCCTTTATAAGTTCCAACCACCATCTCTACCTCATGTTCAGATCCTTCTGCTCGAAGAAGTACTTCAGGCTCTTGTGGTCAGTGAAAATGGTGCACTTCGTCCCGTAAAGATTGTGCCTCCAAATCTTTAGTGCAAAGACCACAACTGCTAGCTCCAGGTCATGAGTAGGATAATTGACCTCATGAACCTTCAACTGTCGGGATGCATATGCTATAACCTTTCCTCTCTGTATTAACACACTCCCCAACCCTGAGTAGGAAACATCAGAATAGACCACCAGATCTTCGCTTCCGTCGGGTAATGACAGAACAGGAGCTTGACTCAATCTTGTCTTCAATTCTTCGAACGCCTACTCCTGAGCCTGACCCCATACAAACTTTACATCCTTCCGGGTCAACTTAGTTAGTGGAGATGCAATCTTAGAGAAGTCTTAGATAAATCTTCTATAGTAGCCCGCCAAACCCAAGAAACTACGAATCTCGGATGGCGTCTTTGGTGACTACCATTGCATAACCGCCTCCACTTTCGCCGGGTCCACCATAATCCCATCGGGATTCACCACATGACCCAAGAACTGAACTTCGCACAAGCAGAACGCGCACTTGGATAATTTAGCATACAACTTCTCCCTCCTCAGCGTCTCCAGAACCTCCCGAATGTGACCGGCATGCTCAATCTCGATCCTCGAATAAATTAGAATATCATCAATAAACACAATCACTGATTTATCCAGCATCGGCTGACAAACACGGTTCATCAAATCCATAAAAGCAGCTGGCGCGTTGGTCAAACCAAAGGACATGATAAGAAACTCGTAGTGACCATAACGCGTACGGAAACTGTTTTAGGGACATCCTACTCTTTCACCTTCAGCTGATGGTAACCAGATCGAAGATCTATCCTTGAAAACCAACTGGCACCATGGAGCTGGTCGAACAGATCATCTATTCTCGGTAAGGGGTATCGGTTCTTCACCGTCAACTTGTTCAGCTCGCGGTAGTCAATGAACATCCTCATACTACCATCCTTCTTCCTTACTAACAGGACCAGAGCACCCTAAAGAGAGATACTCGGTCTAATGAACCCCATATCAAGCAGCTCTTGCAACTACTCCATTAATTCCTTCATCTCCGTCGGAGCTAACCGATACGGTGCCTTGGCAACAGGTTGGGCACCTGGTATTAGATCAATCTGAAATTCAATCTCTCTGTCAGGTGGCACTCCCTGGTAAGTCTTCTGGGAACACGTCTGGAAAGTCACACACAATCGGTACATCAGACAGTTGTAGTGTTGGCGTATCTACATCCTTTACATAAGCCAAATAGGCGCTACATCCACGCCTCATACACTTTCCCGCTACCGCCATTGAGATCACCTTCGGGATCGTCGTGACTCGATCATCATAAACCGTCACTGAACTACCGTCAAGTGCCATCAAGCGAATCATCTTCTTGCGACACACAATTCGCCTCGAACTCCGCCAACCAATCCATCCCAAGAACCAAATCGAAACCTCCTAAGGTCATCACAAACGGTCTGACAGGAAACTTATGACCTTCAAGTTCCACATCACAGTTCTCTATCATCTCAGAAATCCTGATAGACTTACCTATGGCAGTTTCTACATCAAATGGCGCATCAACACGTCTACTACTAACAGGCAGCTTAGCACAGAAAGCAGCAGAAATAAAACTTTTACTAGCACCCGAATCAAATAATACGGAAGCTAAAGTTTGGTTCACTAGAAACGTACGGACACAACATCAGGGTCCGTCCTAGCCTCCTCCTGTGTCATCGTAAATGCCCTGGCGCTCGCCCTTGGTCCTTTACCTCCCGTCTTCTTTACTCCTAAACCATCAGCCCTCGGCTTCTTACAATCCTTGCTCATATGACCAATTTCCCCACAGTTAAAATATTTGCCCACAAGGCAATCCTTTGCGATGTGCCCCGCCTTCCCACATTTGAAGCACACGTTCAATCCCATCCTAAATTCCCCCGCATGCTCCCTTCCACACTTGCCACACCTCCTTGACCCCGCACTGGATGTGGCCCCACGACGGTCATCCACCCGTACCTTTTTGTTACCCGTCGGGGCATCACCCCGACCAAACCTTTTCCCTTTCCAGTTCTGATCACCACCACCCTTCTTGCTCGCTTCAGTTACCACCACCTCCCGCTCATCATATAGCCTTCCTGCCAAATCGACCGCCGACCTAAACTTGCTCGGCCGGGCGGCGATCATATGCCTGCGAACATCCACCGGTAAGCCCTGAATGTACCTCTTGATCTTCCGAGACAGAGGCGTCACCTGATTGGGCACGAGCCATGCCATTTTATTAAATTTGGTGGTGTATTGCTGGTGTGTCATGGTTCCCGCCTCCAGCTGCAGGAACTCTCTCTCTGTTTTATCCATCTCCCTACGAGGACAGAACTCCTCAATCACCATCTTCTTCAACTCCTCCCACCTTATCCTTCTTATTACCCGGTTACCCTCGGCTTGAACTATGTTGTCCCACCAGCACTGTAAGGCCCCGTTCCCGGAAACCTCACAATTGGTCATTCATAGCAATTAAAACATTAAACATTACAAATAAACGAGCGTAAGCAGCGGAAATAATTTATCTAAAGCCATTCATTTCATTTAAACCACTGTTGTTGAGCAATACACCATCATTTAACTGATTACAAAAGAAATGTTTATATGCATTACAAAACAACAACATCACAGAGTACGAATGGATGTCAGAATTTCCCTGCCGAGTAGCTTCACCCTCGTGCCATCCTCAGCAATAATTACCTGCCAACTGAAAATGTATAAAAGTCAGCGTTGCTGAGTGAGCTCTAGTTTTATAAGTAATAAAATACTTTCTATATGTTGTATATGAAAATACTCTTTTCTGTAAAATACAACTCTGTACTGTATATGCGAGCACGCATCAACTATATGAACAAATATTGTTCGTTCTATTTACTGTAGGCCTTGTCTGTTCTATAAACTTTTATCTTTATGTTTCACTTTCTGTATGGACCAATGAGCAATACCCCAACTATATGCGTGATGGAAAACGGGTGATGGGCCATCTATATCCCTCGAAAGGGACAACTGTATCCCTCGAAAGGGTCAACTATATCCCTCGAAAGGGTCAACTGTATCCCTCGAAAGGGTCATCCATATCCCCCGAAAGGGTTCTGTGTACTATGTACAAGGCCAACCCAATCACCCAGGGTATGCTGCAAAGGTCCTGCCAATCTCAATTGATTGACCCTGTGTGCATAATAGGGTAGCTAACCCGTAGCACAGTTGAGCTAATGACAACATGGTTGTGTACCTCCTGTAAGCTTGCAAGACTTGTTAACATTTTCATTAATGTTTCTCTTATTTTCTTTATTGCTCTTTCACTTTATTATTATGATATACTTTACGTTACGATAATAACATACCACGTAAAGTCACATACTATAAGTAATAATAATAATAGCAATAACAATAATAAGGAACAATCATAAGCAACCATATCATGCATGAAACATCATCATTAATAAGCCCTTAGTCAACCTCGGTCAAAACCCTAAGGCACAGACTCCTAGAAAAATTTTGTAAAAATTTCTAAGTCTTAGGCGCATGGGAACTATTTGGGTGCATGAGCCCTATTCGGGCGTTTCACCACTATGTAGGCGCATCAGCCAACACTTTAACATTTTCACTCTAGGTGCATGAACTATTCAGGTGCATGGGCACTATTTGTGCGTATGAACACTTAGATGCATGAGTAATTTAGGCGCATGGACACTTAGGCGCATGAGCCACTTAGGCGCATGAGCCACTTAGGCGCATGAGCCACTTGGGCGCATGGGCACTATTGGGGCGCATGGGCACTATTTGGGCGCATGGCCCCACACTTAGTCATCCAGCTAACATTTCTAGGCGCATAGGCCACTGTTCAGGCGCATGGGCCACTGTTCAGGTGCATGGGCCACTTTTCAGGCGCATGGGCTGTACTTAATCATTTCTAAGGAATCTTAGGCGCATGGGCTACTGTTTGGGCGCATGGATTACACTTAATTCTTTCTAAGGCATTTTTCAGTTGCATGAGCCTTATCTAGGCGCATGGACCTTCTGCCCAACATGTTTCCAGTATGTTTTCAACCCAATCATCAAATCCATTTGTTCTAAGCTTAATGTGGCTATTCTAAACATGAATAACCTATAAGAATTCAAGAATCACATTCATTCATGCACAATACATACGGGCATACATACTCAAACATTGGAAAATCATTTAAATACATTTTCAGCCCCAATGATGTTTCAAAACAAGTAAAAACCGGGGTCTAGAACTCACCTGGTGCAACTTGGGTGTTCTTCCTTTTAACAGGCTTGCAAAGAGTTCAAAACACCTAGAAACAACATCCAAACACATACACACGAGAACAAACACAACACATAAGCACATAAGCATATAATCGGGATAAAACCCATCATAAACACATAAAAACCATGAATTCTTACCTTGAATTCGTTCACTTCTTCTTCTTATTTCACAAGCTGAGAGTTTCTGCTCTCCTTTTGTCTTTCTCTCTCTACAGCCGAGGAAGATGTTGATGTGAAGTGAGGGTGGGTGGCCATGCCCACCTTTACACCAACTTTCAAAGACTTTTGTCCTTTTTACACTTTTAGTCCCTCCACTTGGACTGAATTGCCTTTCTTTCTTTTATTCTTTATTTCCCGTCTTTTAAAAATAACCGGGTGTTACAAGTCCACCCCCTTATATAGGTTTCGTCCCCGAAACCTGTTATTCCTCAAACAGATGAGGATAATGCTGCCTCATCTCCTCCTCAGTCTCCCATGTAGACTCGGATCCCTTCCTGTGCTTCCACTGTACACGCACAAGAGGAACCACTTTATTTCTCAGCCTCTTCTCTTTACGATCGATGATTGCCACTGGCTGCTCCACATAATTGAGCCTTTCATCAACTTCAATGTCCTCCAATGGAACAATCATGTCCTCATCGGCTAAGCACTTTCTAAAATGAGATACATGGAATGTCGGGTGAATTCCACTTAACTCATCTGGCAACTCCAATCTATAGGCCACCTCTCCTACTCGAGCAATGATTCAGAAATGGCCTATATACCTTGGGCTCAACTTGCCCCGCTTTCTGAATCTGATGACACCCTTCCAAGGTGAGACCTTCAACATAACCCGGTCACCCACCTAGAATTCAATTGGTCTACGTCGTTTATCGACATACGATTTCTGTCTATCTTTGGCTGCCTTCATGAAGGCTTTAATCTTTTTAAGCTTCTTAGTCGTAGCCTCGATTACCTCGACGCTTCCAACCCTCTTTTTGACCAATATCACCCCAACATGCGAGTGTTTTGCATCTCCTACCGTATAGCATCTCGTATGGTGGCATACCAATGCTGGCATGATAACTATTGTTGTACGAGAATTCAACTAACGGTAAGTGGTCGTCCCAACTTCCACCAAAATCGATTACACATGCCCGAAGCATGTCCTCCAATGTCTGAGTGGTCCTTTCTGACTGACCATCAGTTTGGGGATGATAAGCCGTGCTAATATATAACTCGTCCCCATGGCATCGTGGAATTTCTTCCAGAATTTAGATGTAAACCGGGTGTCACGATCAGACACGATGGACACCGGCATACCATGACGAGTTACAGTCTCCTTGATGAACAGGTCAGCTAACCTCTCGGATGAATATGTCTCATGGATCGGTAGGAAATGAGCACTCTTCGTCACGCGGTCAACAATCACCTATATGGCATCATACCCCTTCGGAGTACGTGGTAGCTTTGTGATGAAGTCCATGGTGATGTGCTCCCACTTCCATTCCGGTATATCCAAAGGTTGGATCTTCCCATATGGCTTCTGATGTTCCGCCTTCACTTGCAAGCAAGTAAGGCACTTACTCACATACTCCGCCACGTCACGTTTCATACCCGGCCACCAATAATCTTTCTTCATGTCTTGATACATCTTTGTGGCACCAGGATGAATGGAGTATCGAGTCTTGTGAGCTTCATCCATAATCCTCACATGTAGATCCCCGAAACAAGGAATCCACACCCGTCCAAATTGAGTTTTAACACCAAGTGTGTTTTCACTCAATTCCCCAACCAGACCTCTCATTCTTTCAGAGTTTAGATGATCTTCTTTAAGTGCCTCATCCTGAAACTCCTTGAATTGCTTCATTACATCAGAGGTCATGATTAGTTGGTATGCTTTCACCTGAATTGGCTCGGGCCTCTCTTTCCGGCTAAGAGCATCAGCCACCACGTTAGCTTTGCCTGGATGGTAATGGATCTCACAATCATAATTCTTTATGAGCTCCAACCATCGTCTCTGCCTCATATTCAGATCCTTCTGCTCAAAGAAGTACTTTAAGCTCTTGTGGTCGATGAAGATGGTGCACTTTGTTCCATACAGATAGTGCCTCCAAATCTTTAGTGCAAAGACCACGGCCGCTAGCTCCAAGTCATGAGTAGGGTAGTTGGCCTCATGAACTTTCAACTGTCAGGATGCATAGGCTATAACCTTCCCTCTCTGCATTAATACACACCCCAACCCGAGTAAGAGGCATCTGAGTATACTACCAAATCCTCGCTTCCTTCGGGTAACGACAAGACAGGAGCTTGAGTCAACCTTACCTTTAACTCCTCGAACGCCTGTTCTTGAGCTTGACCCCATGTAAACTTTACATCCTTCCGGGTCAACTTGGTCAGGGGAGAAGCGATCTTGGAAAAGTCCTAAATGAATCTTTAATAATACTCTGCCAGCCCCAAGAAACTACAAATCTCAGATGGCGTCCTTGGAGACTTCCATTGCATCACCACCTCCACCTTAGCAGGGTCTACCATAATCCCCTCTGGGTTTATCACGTGACCCAAGAATTGAACTTCGCATAACCAGAACGCACATTTGGAGAATTTGGCATACAACTTCTCCCTTCTCAAGGTCTCTAACACCTCCTGAATGTGATCGGCATGCTCCTCCTTACTCCTTGAATAAATCAGGATATCATCAATAAACACAATCACTGATTTATCTAACATTGGCCGACACACTCGATTCATCAAGTCCGTAAAAGCAGCTGGCACATTGGTCAATCCAAACGACATAACGAGGAACTCATAGTGACTGTAGCGCGTGCGAAAAGCTGTTTTAGGAATGTCCTGCTCCTTCACTTTCAGCTGATGGTAACCAGATCAAAGATCTATCCTTGAAAACCAATTGGCACCTTGGAGCTGATCAAACAGATCATCTATTCTTGGTAGGGGGTATCGGTTCTTCAATGTTAACTTGTTCAGCTCTCGGTAGTCAATACACATCCTCATACTACTGTCTTTCTTCTTCACAAATAGGACCGGAGCACCCCAGGGAGAGATACTCGGTCTAATGAACCCCTATCGAGCAGCTCTTGCAACTGTTCCATGAGTTCTTTCATTTCTGTGGGAGCTAATCGATACGGTGCTTTGGCAACGGGTGAGCACCGGGTATCAGGTCAATTTGAAACTCAATCTCACGATCCGGTGGCACGTCGGGTAAGTCTTCCGGGAATACGTCCGGAAAGTCACACACAACTGGTACATCAGATAGTTGCGGTGTTGGCGCGTCCACATCCTTTACGTAGGCCAAGTAGGCACTACATCCACGCCTTATGCACTTTCCCACCACCGCCATCGAAATTACTTTCGGAATCGTCGTGACGCGATCTCCATAAATCGTAACCAAACTCCCATCGGACGCAACTAATCGAATCATCTTCTTGCGGCACACAATATTTGCTTCATAGGTTGCTAGCCATTCCATCCCTAGTACTACATCAAATCCACCTAGGGGTATCACGTGTAACCTAGCAGCAAACCTATAACCTTCTAGTTCTATGGCACAGTCCTCTATTACATCAGTAATCCTAGTGGACTTACCAATAGCAGTTTCTACATCGAATGGTGCACTGACCTTTCTACTAATAACAGGCAACTTAGTACAAAAAGTAGTAGAAATAAAACTCCTACTAGCACCAGAATCAAACAATATAGAGGCACAAGTTTGGTTTACCAGAAACATACCTGACACAACATCAGGATCAGCTCTGGCTTCCTCCCGGGTCATGGTATAAGCTCTAGCACCTGCCCTCTGCCCTCCTTCCTCCGGCTTCTTCTTCTCTGCCCTAGAGCTCTCTGCCCTCGGCTTCTTACAGTCTCTAGCGATGTGACCAGGCTGACCACACCTGAAGCATACATTCATCCCCATTCTGCACTCACCAGTATGCTCCCTTCCACATTTGTCACACCTCCTCAACCCTGATCTAGATGTGACCACACGTCGATCACCCACCTTTGCTACCTTCTTGTTTGGAGCAGTTCTACCACGTCCAAACCGTTTCCCATTCCAGTTCCGACTACCACCATCCTTCTTATCCACCTCAGCCACCACCACCTCGCGCTCATCGTATAATCTGCCAGCCAAGTCAACTTCCGACCTGAAAGTGCTCGGCCGGGCGGTAATCATATGCCTACGGATATCCGCCGACAGCCCCTGGATGTATCTTTTAATCTTTCGTGACAATGGTGTCACTTTATCGGGCACCAACCGTGCCATTTCATTGAATTTGGTAGTATACTGCTGGTGTGTCATCGTTCCCGCCTCCAGCTGCAGGAAATCTCTTTCTACCTTGTCCATCTCTTTATGAGGACAAAATTCCTCGATCACTAGCTTCTTCAGTTCAGCCCATCTCATTTTTCCAATGGCCCTGCTACCCTCGGCTTGGACAATGTTGTCCCACCAGCACAAAGCTGAGTCCACAAAGAAGTGGGTAGCGAATTTCACCTTCTGATCCTCACGGCACTCGCTGATATCGAGGACAACCTCCATCTCCCGTACCCACCGGTAAGCAGCTGCCGTTGTGCCGTTTCCATCGAAAGTAGGGGGCTTGCATCTCATAAACGCCCCATAGTTACAACCTCGAGTCGCCTCCGGCACAGGCTCCTCTTCTTCCTCATCCACATCATCGGACGGAACCGTCTTAGTCTCGGGCTGTCTTCTTTCGCCCGTAGGTCCACCCCTTTCCTTTTTCTCTCCCTCTCCAACTGCCTTGATCACTTCGGTCACCACAGACGGTAGAATCGTCTGCAGGACCTGGTGAACCTCTTCTACACAGATTGGCACTCTCGTCGCCACCCTCCAGATGAGGGGTCTCTAGTTCTTCATGAACCACTTTCTCTACTCTGGGTCTCCCTCTCTTGGGTCGCGGAGCAGCACCGTGACCTCCACCACGAGAGGATTTTGAAGATCTACCGCCAACCATCCTCTATAAGCACACTATAAGATTCAAACACTAATACGGTCATTCAAGGTAATACTTAGTTTATGTCAAGTATAGTAAGTCCCTAATTATAGTGGCCAGTTGTGATTAGCCACTTACTTTACTCTTCATACCCCAAGCACCTCTTATCCTGACTTAATCAGTATCTAAATCTACTAAGAGCACATAATCAAATAGCATGCGCACATAATACAGGTTAACATTAAGAAAATACATACCTCATGGCACATAGCTACTCGGGCTGACATCCCTCCATTTGTTCCATTTTTAGTTTAGGTTTTAAAAGTTTATTTAACCCAATTCTCTTAAACTTTGGCTCTGATACCAACTTGTAAGGCCCCATTCCCGGAAACCTCACAGTTGGTCATCATAGCAATTAAAACATTAAACATTACAAATAAATGAGCGTAAGCAGTAGAAATAATTTATCGAAAGCCATTCATTTCATTTAAACAACTGTTGTTGAGCAATACATCATCGTTTAACTGATTACAAAAGAACTGTTTACATGCATTACAAAACAACAGCATCACAGAGTACGAATGGATGTCAGACTTTTCCTGCCGAGTAGCTTCACCCTCGTGCCATCCTCAGCAATAATTACCTGCCAACTGAAAATGTATAAAAGTCAGCGTTGCCGAGTGAGCTCTAGTTTTATAAGTAATAAAATACTTTCTATATGTTGTTTATGAAAATACTCTTTTCTATAAAATACAACTCTATAATATATATGTGAACACGCATCAACTATATGAACAAATATTGTTCGTTCTATTTACTGTAGGCCTTGTCTGTTCTATAAACTTTTATCTTTATGTTTCACTTTCTGTATGGGCCAGTGAGCAATACCCCAACTATATGCGCGATGGAAAACAGGTGATGGGCCATCTATATCCCTCGAAAAAGTCAACTGTATCCCTCGAAAGGTCAACTATATCCCTCGAAAGAGTCAACTGTATCCCTCGAAAGGGTCATCTGTATCCCCCGAAAGGGTTCTGTGTACTATGTACAAGGCCAACCCAATCACCCATGGTATGTTGCAAAGGTCCTGCCAATCTCAATTGATTGACCCTGTGTGCATAATAGGGTAGCTAACCCGCAGCACAGTTGAGCTAACGACAACATGGTCGTGTACCTCCTGTAAGCTTGCAAGACTTGTTAACATTTTCATTAATGTTCCTCTTCTTTTCTTTATTGCTCTTTCACTTTATTATTATGATATACTTTGCGTTACATAATAACATACCACGTAAAGTCACATACTATAAGTAATAATAATAATAGCAATAACAATAATAAGGAACAATCATAAGCAACCATATCATGCATAAAACATCATCATTAATAAGCCCTTAGTCAACCTCGGTCAAAACCCTAAGGCATAGACTCCCAGAAAATTCTGTAAAAATTTCTAAGTCTTAGGCGCATGGGAACTATTTGGGCGCATGGGAACTATTTGGGCGCATGAGCCATGTTCGGGCATTTCACCACTATGTAGGCGCATCAGCCAACACTTTAACATTTTCACTCTAGGCGCATGAACTATTCAGGCGCATGGGCACTATTTGTGCGTATGAACACTTAGACGCATGAGTAATTCAGGTGCATGGACATTTAGGCACATGAACCACTTGGGCGCATGGGCACTATTGGGGCGCATGGCCCTACACTTAGTCGTCCAGCTAACATTTCTAGGTGCATGGCCACTGTTCAGGCACATGGGCCACTGTTCAGGCGCATGGGCTATACTTAATCATTTCTAAGGTAATCTTAGGCGCATGGGCTACTGCTTGGGCGCATGGATTACACTTAATTCTTTCTAAGGCATTTTTCAGTTGTATGAGCCTTATCTAGGTGCATGGACCTTCTGCTCAACATGTTTCCAGTATGTTTTCAACCCAATCATCAAATCCATTTGTTCTAAGCTTAATGTGGCTATTCTAAACATGAATAACCTATAAGCATTCAAGAATCACATTCATTCATGCACAATACATACGGGCATACATACTCAAACATTGGAAAATCATTTAAATACATTTTCAGCCCTAAAGATGTTTCAAAACAAGTTAGACCGGGGTCTAGAACTCACCTGGTGCAACTTGGGTGTTCTTACTTTTAACCTGCTTGCAAAGAGTTCAAAACACCTAGAAACAACATCCAAACACATACACACGAGCACAAACACAACACATAAGCACATAAGCATATAATCGGGATAAAACCCATCATAAACACATAAAAACCACGAATTCTTACCTTGAATTCGTTCACTTCTTCTTCTTCTTTCACAAGCCGAGATTTTCTACTCTCCTTTTGTCATTCTCTCTCTAAAGTCAAGGAAGATGTTGATGTGAAGTGAGGGTG
The DNA here is from genome assembly GCA_025506515.1 of Flaveria trinervia. Classification (NCBI taxonomy): domain Eukaryota; kingdom Viridiplantae; phylum Streptophyta; class Magnoliopsida; order Asterales; family Asteraceae; genus Flaveria; species Flaveria trinervia. The sequence goes on along the minus strand of CM046449.1, from coordinate 71,078,236 downwards.
GGCGGCCATGCCCACCTTTACACCAACTTTTCAAAGATTTTTGTCCTTTTTACACTTTTAGTCCCTCCACTTGGACTGAATTGCCTTTCTTTCTTTTATTCTTTATTTCTTGTCTTTTAAAAATAACCGGGTGTTACAAGCACAAAGCCGAGTCCACAAAAGAATGGGTCGCGAACTTCATCTTTTGGTCTTCCCGACACTCGTTGATATCAAGAACAGCCTCCATCTCCTTCACCCACCGGTGAGCAGCTGCACCAGTGCCGTTGCCATCAAAAGTAGGGGGCTTGCATCTCATAAACGCCCCGTAGTTACAGCCTCTTGCCGCCTCCTACACGGCTCTTCTTCTTCCTCCTCATCATCAGTTAGAACCGTTTCCGGCTTCGGTTGCTCCCGTCCTCCCGAGACCTATTTCTCTCCTTTCTTTCCCCTTCTCTACAGCTTTGATAACTTCGGTGACTACAGACGGCAAGATCGTCTGCATGACCTGATGAACTTCCTCAACCACTGTGTCTTTCACCGAGGCCCTTAGGTTCGCACTCTCATCACCACCCTCCGGGTGAGGGGTTTGGGTTCTTCATGAACCACCTTCTCAACTCTAGGTCTCCCTCTCTTGGGTCGCGGTTCAGCACCGTGACCTCCACCCCTTGAAGCTTTCGAAGATCTACCGCCAGCCATTCACACGCACACTAAAAGATTCAAACACCAACACGGTCATTCAAGGAAACAGCTCAGTTTATGTCAAGTATAGTAAGTCCCTAATTATAGTGGCCAGTTGTGATTAGCTACTTACTTTACTCTTCACACCCCGAGCATTACCTGTCCTGACTACATCAGTATTTAAATCTACAAACAACACATAACCACATACCATGCACATATAAAACCGGTTAACTTTACAAAAATACCTGATGGCACGCAGCTACTCAGATTGGCATCCCATTCCTATTTCGTCCCATTGTCAGTTTAAGTTAAGGTTTATTTTGAAAATTTACCCATTTCACTTAAACTTTGGCTCTGATACCAACTTGTAAGGCACCGTTCCCGGGACGCTTACAGTTGGGTTCTCATCGCATATAAAACATATGATTACATTTGCCTCATGAAAATATTGCAGCGGAAACATTCAAAAATGACATCTCATTTCATTATAAAAACTTTTGCCAAATAATACAGCGTTAATCAGTTACAAAATACATTGTTTCATTACATCACAAAAGTATTAAATAAATGGATGCCATCCCAAAAGAGCCGAGTAGCCGCCCGTGCCATCCTCAGCAACCATTACCTGCCAACTGTAAACACATCAAACTCAACGTTGCTGAGTGAGTTCTAGTTTTATAAAATAAAACATGCTTTTCTTTCGTTAAAACCATCCTTTTCTTTCATGCGATCATACATCATACGTACACATAAATAATAGTTATATTATCTTCTTCATTCGTTCATTCATCTTTATATCTTTTCTTGCACATCGGATATCTTCCGTAACAATACCATATGCTACACCCCGAACTATTTAGCTACTGGGCCGAAGTCAATAAATGAACAGCTGAGCGTATGCCACAGTACTAGAGGTAAGCGGTAGAGGTTCTATATAAATGGTCGATCACTAAGAAGGACCCCGATATCCAATACTTGCAAGACTTTCATTACTTTTCTCGTTCAATAATGCATGCATTCATCATGTTCCACTTTTTATTAACTTTCACTTTACGTTACATAATACTTCATTTCACTCATTATCATAACACGTAAAGCCACAGGAAAGATAAACATACATCATAATAAGGAATATTAACATGCACAGTCATCACATCATACAGGGCAATATCATACATACATAATATGCATCATGCATAAACATGCAACATCATCATCATCATCATGCCCTACATGCACTCTAAGGCCTTAGTCGTCGCCCTACATGAACTTACGGGAACCTTTACATCCAAACTAACATTTGCACTTTCCCCCGAAAGTCAAAAGTTAAACTACACTTCTCCTCGGTGCAACAGCCCTATTTGGGCGTATGGACACTTTCCAGTCGCATGGCCTCTATGCGACTGACCCTTCATTCGGGTGACTGGACCTTCATTCGGGTGACTGGACCTTCATTCGGGTGACTGGACCTTCATTCGGGGTACTGGACCTTCATTCGGGTGACTGGACCTTCATTCGGGTGACTGGCCCTTCATTCTCCCTCCAGTCGGGTGACTGGCCTTCAGTCTCCCTCCAGTCGGCCAAATGGCCTTCAGTCTCCCTCCAGTCGGCCGAATGGCCTTCAGTCTCCCTCCAGTCAGCCGAATGGCCTTCAGTCTCCCTCCAGCAGGTCGCCTAGCCCTAGCTGATGCAGAATGCAGTTCATCCAGACTGCAACCGAGGGTTTTTGGTCTCCAAACTTATCTAAACCCATTTTGAGCTCAAATCAATCATCCTAATCCTTAAGGATGCATACCACAATACCATTCAAGCACACACAAGCCCACAATCAAGGCTCAAACGCATCATACACACACATACTCATACACAAACGGGTCAAGCATACACACACACGAAAACCCGATTTCAGATGTGTTCCAGCCCCAAAATTGTTTGAAAACAAGTAAAAGAGGGGTCCTAGAACTCACACAAACGACCACGACGACAAGGGCTTCAAAATACTCCCACTTCCCCAACTTTCTCTCGTTGGCGAGTTTGGTCCCTTGACTTTGGACTTTATTTCTTTTCTTCTTTCGTCGGCTTCAAAATAAACAAATAACCGGGTGTTACAGTACTGGGCCAGTTTCACCATGGTCTTCACCCACATCAGGACTCAAAATGAAAGGGAAAGATTGAGAAAGTTGATCCTTTCCATACAACTGAGATCTCTTCCTCAATTCTGTGACCTGTTGTTGTTAGTACATAGCAAAAACCAGCTGAGTTATTTGTGTCATTCCATGAGAACTCTGAAGGCCAGATGACTTTCCCGAATAAACCACCAATGTTATCATACACTGTGTTATCACGTAATTGAAAAGGAATTCCGAGGACCTTCAGACCAGCAATCCTATCAAAAGGAATATCTTGACCTTCCCATAGTACTGCTGATTTAAGGGTCTCAGACCATGCTTCATTCATAATAAACTGCTCAGCAGATAGTTTGTTTCTGAAAATCAACATAACTTTTAAGCCACCAACATAAGATATGCCCGCCTCTTTAAAACCCATTTTTAGTAGTAATCTTATGTTACATAGAGACTTGATATCCTTTGTTGTTCCCAGGACAGATCTATTCCTGCAATGGAGTGGGTAAAGGGTTAAGTTGCTGTCAATAGTAATGCTTTTCTTGATAACCCAAGGGGGTGTGGTGGTCTTTAAATTTTGTTTCACTGCATCTTTGTAGGATCTACCATCGTACGTATTAGTTGCTCGGAACGTATTATTTCATCTGGGTATAGAATCCTCTTATCATGCTGTAAAATTCTTTCGCCCGAGTGTTGTTCAATGGGCAGATGATTCCTGTCATATTTTGCGGTTGCCACACTAACTTTTGCAGCAAAGATCTTCACTGTGTTCATCCCTTCTAGAGTATCCTTCAAGTTAGCTACTCCATTGTATCTCACGAAGCCAAAATGGTTACCTCTTGAATCTTTTTTTCTTGCCACATATGCATCAACAATGCCACCAAAATTTTGAAATGCATTCCACAGTGTAGAGTTTGACACTCCCCCAGGAAGGTTAGAGACAAAAAAACGTTGTTATTCGTTGCTGCTTCAATGCCCCACCATTTTTTTTGTTTGTATCTTACTTGCGTCCATCCTCCGTCTTCTCTGTGTCTCGCCATGAACTGTGAACCAGTTTCGGTTGGTCCTATCACAACACCTCACGTCACAAAAGTGTCTAAATGAACCAATCACAAATAAGTAATGTCACGCTTTTTAAATTGCATCAGTGTAAAAATACTGTAACAGCTAAACTTATCTAGCTTTATGATTATCACCGTTTTAATGTACATATTTTCATTATTAACTCACCCAGGTACATTAACAAAACTCTTAATTTTCAACAACCCCTTCACCTGTTGTTTACCTAGTTTTTGGTAACATAATATTACACACATAACATTTAAAGTTTGATTATTTTATCAAGTCCTTGAATACTTAAAACTAAGCGTTCAAAATTCTTTTATTAATTTATCAAACCATATGAAATCTCATTTGACACCGGCATTTGTTTTTAGTTAATATGAAAGATTGATGCATGCTTGAATGGTCTTGCTCAGCAAAAGGGTCAATAAAGTTGAGAGATCTCTTTTAGTGGCATTGATATAAAGGCATCTTCATTCTTGAGGAGACATACATGTAAAATCCTAATATGAAACATTGATGAAAGTCGTCATCATGAGGCAGTGATGAAGTCCTCCAAATTGTATCATGAACATCTACTATGTGATGGATTTGGATATGAATGTATGTTGATACGTATGATGATGTATGAATGATGATTATAAATTTTATAACTTTCATGAATAAAATTAGAATTTACTCACACATTTGAGTTTGAGTGGCTATTTTATGAGATAACATCTTGATTTTCTGGTTGGATCATGAAGCTATCCTACTTATTGGAAGGTTGGCATTCTTTATCCGCAACTTGACATTTTTAGTTTTGTTTTGTGACTGAAAGTTTAGACTCTTAAGCTTATTTCCATTGCTATTAATCTAATAATTATAATCCTGTTACATTCTATGTTAAATGAGTATGTGTGACCAAGTGTAAGGTTTCTTACGTTTGGGGTCTTACACATAATATATAGTATTGTGTTAATTTTATCTTAATTTTATAATAATAACTTATTATTTCAAATCAAATCGTTATATGCATAAATAACATGCTCTTGCAAGCCTAGCAAAGCTTTGCATGTGAAACTTGAGATCAAGTTTTTTTTATTATATAAGCTCCACCTTAAACTCGTTTAAGTTTGGTTATCGAGTTTTCATCGAACCAATCTTAAGCAATTTATGAGTTATTCAGTTGTTTTGCATCTTTTTATAGGATTATTTAAAATTTAGCAGATGTATTACAACTTTATGCTAACTAAAAATAAACTGGACAATTAAATAAACGGTTGCGCTATCCTATCCATGCATCCAAGATTCACCCGTTTATATGATTAAAATCGGTTCGTATATAAAGGAATGCGTTGGGAGTAATCTTCGAAAAGAAAATCATGGTTTAACATCAAGAAATTCAGGTCAAAATGGTGAGCAAACCATATCCAGCTATTTTCACACGTTCAGCTCAATAAGACGTTTCGTTCTTATTTATGACCCTCGTGTCCAAATAGACCCAAAAATCATGTTAATTTTATGTTAGACTTATTTCTCGCCCTTTTACTTTTCTTTGATGGTCTTTATAATCATCTATTAACTCGTATATCAACCAACTCTTGTATCAACTTCTTATCGATTTTTCCTATTTGCATTGCTTCTACATGCCCTAACAACAAATTCAAAACAACTATTCTTAAACAACTATTCAGCAAATCAATTGCCCTTAAAAATTATCAAATCAATTACATATAAACCTTCAGCATTGCATCCCACATGAAAATAATAACAAAATAAAACAAGTTATTATTAACTTTTGAAATCAGTTGCAACAAATCGTAATTTACTCTAAACGAATCTCAATATAACCAACAGCCTTCACAAATTCGTTAACAGTTTAACACCTACCCCTAATAATAACTTCCCGCCAAAACCAATCGGAATTTCATTTCTTCTCCGGCGACAATGGCGTCGAGTTCCACCGTCGCCGCCGTGCTCCTCCTAATCACCACCATCAACACCGTCGTCGTAACCGCCGTACCGGAGCACGAATACCACTCGATGCTCGCTGCTCTGCGATTCAGAGGCTACAACCTCTTCGCCAACGCCATCACCACCACCGACCTCCACTACGACATCATCAACGGCGAAAACTTCACCTTCTTCGCACCGATCGATTCAGCTCTGTACGCTCTCGACATGAGCCTCTCTGCCGCTGATTACACCATGGTCCTCCGGTTCCACTGCGTGCCTCACCGGTTAACGCTTACAGATCTCCGTATGTTTCTATTTGGTTCGAACTCTGTTCCTTCGCTCGTATCAGGTCACGAGATTCACGTGGTGAATCCGCTGACGTTGCGATCGCCGATCATGGTTGAAGGCGTTGATATCGCGTTTCCTGGCTTGTTCTACGGTGCGCATGTCGCTGTTCACGGTTTGGAAGGGATTATGGATTTCAGATCTCTGAGAGATGCGATCAATTCGTCTACTGTAACTACGAATCTCACCGAAGATCGTTCGATTCAATCTCCGGAGAACGTTCACCGTGAAGCGTACGCTCCGTCACCGGAGATTTTTGTTCCGGTGGCTTCTAATCCTCCTAGATCGCCGATTGTAACTGCGATTGAAGCTGCTGCTTCTCCTGATGTGTCTCTGGCGCATCGGATCTCGGTTCCTGGTGCTCAACGGTATCATCAGCTGGAGATTAGGTCGGAATCGGTGGTGCAACCGCGGCCGGTGACTAGATCGGAGACGATTACGCAACCGATGCCGGTGACGTATTCGGAATCGATTTTTCAACCTAAAGAAGAACGAAAATCGAAGAGTACGAGATCTCATAAGATACAGGGGGTTTCGTTGGCAGCAAAATCGATTGGAGCTTCTGCTGAGGGATTTACTCAGGTGAGTGATAAGATCATTGATTGCTCTATCAGTGATGATGGTGGTGATGGTGGTGATGGTGGTGATGATGGTGATGAGGTGAACATTGCTAACGTACGCCAAGGGTATCTGTACAAGCGGGAGCTCTACACACCCACAGATATGATATGTGTTCATGAATAGATAGAAGCTTTTGGTAAGAAGTTTTCTCAATTACAGTCATTGTTACTTTTGATTTGAATCTTCATGATGGCTTATTGATTTTTTGGCTTAAATAAGATTCCTTGATTCAAGATTAAAAACTTGGATATTTGTATAAACATATTTTTTTATAATCAAACAAATTTCAAGTATGTATTAGATTTAAGTAAATTATCCATAAAATAATTCAGAAAATACTTATACCTATTTAGAAAAAAAATTATGTTTCGACTGTATCAACTTTGCTATTGTACAACGAGTTATAATAAGTTATATACCTGTTTGGAGAACAATTATTTCTGTCACTTAGGTTATTCCTCTACTACGATGATTAGGGATTTACTCTTGCATTTTTACGTCAATCAGCAAATCGTTGATGAAGTTACAGATGATAAAGAATACCTAAAAGCTCATAAATCAACAAAGAGTTAGTGTCAACAGTAGGCTAAAAGAACAACAATCCTTTTAAAACCTATAAACACTAACCTCAGCCCTGTGCTTTCAATATTTACATTAAGGCCCTCGCATACAAAACATAACAAAATAAGTAATTATCATATATTGTATGAAATAACATGTTATAATTTTAACAAAAAAACACAAGAAGAAAAGAATTTTAAATTTTCAACAAATCCATTGTTTCTTTCATTTTCTATTTGTCACTTTCCAAAGTTAATCTCATGTTTTATGTTAGCATGTACTCTAGATATACGAGTGTACTCCAGAAAAGAAAAGAAAAAAAAAGAAAAAATTTCCGATAAAAAAATTCTGTAGGGAAAATTGACGAAATTCTCTATAATTTTTTTAAGGAAATTTGTCACTTTTTAATAGTGATATAAAATCATCGAGTTAGTTAGTCAAGCAAAGAGTCAACTTACTTTATTACCATATGAACAACTTTAAAGTCCAAGATTATTGGCAATTAAGTTGGGTAATATTTGTTCACACAAATATTTCAATAAAAAAATAGATTATGTAGAAAAAGAATAAACATACAAACAAAACAAAGAGAAATAATAATATCATTTGGCATAAAAAAGTTTTTTTTGCTTAAAATAAAAAAGATTATTAATATTTTTAAAGGTGGCCCACATAGTACGTCATTGAGTATCCGCGTCTTATAGGTTTATTAGTCGAGAGGAGAGGAAGTCAAGATTGCTTTCACTCCCAATTACAAGTAGTTTCCTCCTACTTTCCTCTCACAATCCCACCACCAACATTCTTCTGCATACATATATATATATACATACAATGTTAATGGCCAATATTAATATTATATTAATTGAAAGCCCAAGAAATTGGTAACTAATAATAATATTCTGTGTACGTACGTTATAAATGGAATCATCCAAAGAAGAAGAATTACTGGAAGCAGCTGCTTTGCATTTGATTCTACTCAGCAACCCTCTTCAACAATCTCACAATTGCAGCAAAGAATGCAATTCGGATTATCGCGATGATGGATGCAGTCATGATGGTGCAGGTGGTTTAAGGATGATGAGGAAGAAGATGAAACTCGATTATGGAGTCAAAGGTATTGTAAGTCATGTTGATCGTAGTAAAGATGCAAATTCGTTGTCGTTTTGTTCATCATCATCTTTATCTTCTGAATCGATCAAATATGGTACATCAATTGAGAAATTAGTGGATGAAGATGAACGCGCAGCTAGAAGACGCCATCGACACCGGTTGAGATCCATAGTTGATATTTACAGTGTAACGAGACCAATTTGATCTAATTGAATAAAGTTGCAGATGATTTCAGTGCATATTTCTTCTTTCATTTCCGCGTGCTTTTAGTTAATTTTATGATTGATATATCGTATCGAATTTGACATACAAGACTAATTAACGGTTTTGATGATCTCCTTTTTCCCTTTCGCTTCTTGCTTGTTGGTTCACAAAAAATATTATAACCATATAGAGTGCATGAGATTATGATGATTTCTACAATTAGCTAGATTATGCACAAGGTTATTCCCATGTTTTGTTGGATTCCACAAATTTAGGGTTTACTTTAGATGCACGTACAATTCGATCAAGATCCACAAAGAGGAAAGTTTTGCCCGAGTGGAATGATTCGACTCGCAATGTAGTTCCAACTCGATCTTTCACATAAAATGTCTTATAATCTCTTTCGTTTAGCTTATTGCTAGTTGTGGTATGATATATATATTATATATATATATATATATATATATATGTATACATATGAAAATTCTAGAGAAAGAAGAAAAACAATCAAGACATAAATGCACATATATATGGAGAGGAGCTTGGAATCATCCTCAAACATTTTTACAAGAAAGAGCTGGAGTCAATTGTTATAATTTTGTTACCGCCTATATACCGGTTTACAAATAAACAACTTAAGTAGCTATTTTGTGACAATTTTGATTCAGTTTTTGTGAAAGCTATTATACATAAATTTCAGTCGTAAATCCCCATTTTTCAGACAGTCTGTGTTAAGTTTATACATCTTTAACTTTCAAAGCAATTATTAGCTTACATTCGAAGGTTATTTAATTCAAATCCCACCGATTAATATTGTACACATTCTATCAAAATATGGGCTTGAATGTAAATAGTCTAAAATATGGGGATTTTACTTATTCACACGATATTTTAAGTAGATTTATTATTTTTTTCATACGAAGTTTGGTTTCAAGATAAACCAATATACATTTGGGGACTCGATTTTGGAAGTTTAGCAAATTTATTTAAAGGACAAATGAAGATCCATTAACGTGTTACAGTAAGTATTAAATTATTCATGTGAACAAGAAGATTTGTTAAAAACTATTTTATTAATAAGTAACTTTGCTCGAGTTAAATAAGAATTGTTGTTGCTTCTAATGCATTATTTTGCTTCTTTTTCTCTCCTGTAAACATGGTTTTGGATATTTGACAATAACAATCCATATCCACGTCTCAAACGATAGAAGATATATGAACTGAATAAAGTTATAGGGATTTTTCAAACATTTTTTTATATTACCTTTTCTATACTACTAAAATCGTGTTGTTATTATTTTAATTTCCCTAGAAATTAGAATGAGGTCATTATACATTATTATCTTAATTAACATGAGAATTGCAGGAGATCAAAGAACAACTTACACATGTTTAGCACACTACCCATTGGTGATCTAAAACTAAGATGATACTTGTGTTCTATATAGTATTTTCAATATTTTTTGTCAATATAGTTGGATTTACTTAAGATCAAAGGTAAAATTGAATTAACATCAATACAAGTTAGGACTCGTGAAAACTACACACAATCAAACTATTTTTTTGGGGCACTAAAGAATCTCTAACGTTCTAACAGAACGAAGTACTCTCATAACCATAGGAGGTTCTAGAAGACACATACCATGGGTCGCGTTAAACTCGAGATGAGATACAATTACACCGCTCAACTCTAATATAGATTACAAAGAATACCCCATTCAAGTTTGCTACTCTTGAACTAGCAATGGAAGAATCAATTAACCCATAATACAACTAGATAATTTAACCATGAAAATTCACTCAGAAACTTACTGCCTTTCATTTCTTTTCAAACTCATACATATGAAGTAAATAAAATTCAACTACTCTAACCCATATCCCACTTTCTAGCTAAATTGAAAACTAAGTTACTACATCACAAGCTAAAGGTACAAGTAAAAGAAGCATAGAACAACTACTCCATTAAAACATGAGAAAAATAGAAAAGTAAAATGCATGGGTAATGGACTTGCATGAATTTCGTTAACCTCCATCACAACACCGTTGGATCAATGCTAAAAGGTATACCCGATCCAATTTATCTGGTTTGTGACCCGAGATACAACATTTAGTGGTAGATCACTTCATTAATGTTTAGTGAAATTTAAGATTTGTTTGTTTGTTGTACACTAGAAGTTGCTTTAGATTTGATTTTTGATGACTTTTCCCAAGTTTGATTATAAAAAAGAAGCAATATATCTATAGTTACGAATGCTAATCATTAGTGGTAACTGATGAACAACAACTTAACCACTAATTAATTATCAGTTTCAACTGATCTTTGGTGTTATTTGAGACAGTAGCATATGACCAAGCAATAGCGACCGAGTGCAGTGGTAATTGACCCTCAAATGGGTAAATAATAGTAACTTCCAAAGTGATAGTCTTATCATCAACTTTCTAGTCAAAATCTTATTTTCAAAGTGGGTGAAACATATTGATATGGACTACCACTTTGTTTGTTAACTTTCACTAAATGATTATTCAATAATTTTGTTTCTATCGAACTACATTGCTAAAAACCTTCCAAAATACTTCTTTGAAGACATTGACATTAACTTTATGTTTGTCTGCCATATATACGCTTCTAGAGGGTATTATGGATAACCCTAAAAAGGAATAATATTAACTGTTTGTATCCAGTTTGTTATGTTTATATCTGTTGAACTAACTGAGAATATGAATACGAAATTTAATCAATTCAATACAAAGATGATTCAAGGAAAAAATGAAATTGTGAACAAGTATTTCTTCGTGATTTATTATTCAAGAGTTGTATCAGATTATTCGGATACCTCACCAATTACACCAAATCCCTATTTATAGTAGATAACTAACAATAACAGACACACTCAACAAAGGTTGAGAATTTACACTAAGGACCCTACACTATATCTTTCGAACGGAAATAACCCTTCGAAAGATATACATACTTCGGAAGATATCCAAAGTAAACTTCAAATCCCTTCCGAAGAAAACATAACCTTCAGAAGATATCAACTTAGCTTCGAAAGAACTATGTTAAGCTTCGGAAGTCTTCTTAACTTTGAAAGAACACTTGTTTTGGCTTTTAATACTTCACAATCTCCACCTTAAAATCCAAAACAAGATTTTAACCAACTCCCAATGCATCCAAGCAAAACTTGAACTTCACACCAGGTAGATACTTTATAAACACATCCGCTGGATTCTCCAAAGTAGACACGCTTTATCTTTCACCTTCCTAGCATTCACAACATCCCTTATGAAGTGTAACTTCACACTAATGTGCTTTGTCCTCTTATGAAATATGCTATTCTTTGACAATTAAACTGCACCCTGGTTATCACAGTCTGCAACCTTTGTCCCAAACTCAGAAACAAAACCATGCAACCACATAGCTTCCTTGACCTCCCTTAGTCAAAGCTATGTACTCAGCCTCTGTTGTAGATAATGCCACCACATACTGTAACCGAGCTTTCCAACTTACCAAGTTACCCGATACTTGAAATGCATATCCTGTGATAGATCTTCCTTTATCCAGATCCTTGGAAAAATCTGAATCCACATAACCAACAACCCAGTCAACCTTCTCATGTTCATGATGCCCAAACACTAAACCATAGTGTTAATACCCCTGAGATACCTCAAGATCCATTTCATAGCAACCCAATGAGCTTTACCCGGATTTGACAAATACCTGCTGACTAAACTCACATCATACCTAATATCCGGCCTTATACAAACCATCAAGTGCATCAAGCTCCCACAATATTAGCATAAGGTACTTTCTCCATATAATTAACTTTAGCATTTGACTTAGGACAATCAGAGCTTGATAGTTTAATATGAGCACCTATAGGAATAGTTACTGGCTTCACATCATCCATCCTATGGTTACTTAGTACCTTCTCCAAATAAGACCTTTGAGACAGCTTCAACATCATGTGCTCTTTATCTCTTCTGATCTCCATGCCCAATATCTTCTTTGCTTCACCTAGATCTTTCATCTCAAACTATGACATCAACATCTTCTTACTAGCTTCAACTTCTTCCAAGTCAAAACAAGCCACCAACATGTCATCAACATACAACAACAAATACACAAATTTGTTCTCACTGTATTCCTTAAAATAGACACAACTATCATAGCTGCTCCTATTAAACCCATTCATCACCATATGCTCATCAAACCTTTTATACCACCGTCTAGGGGATTGCTTCAGCCCATACAGGGACTTCTTAAGGAGACATACCTTATCTTCTTGCACCTTAACCTCAAACCCCTCCAGCTGCTTCATATAGATAGTTTCATCAAGCTTCCCATGTAAAAATGCAGTCTTCACATCTAACTGATGTAACTCTATATTCATAGAAGCAGTCAATGATAGCATAACTCTGATGGAGGAATGCTTTACCACAGGCAAAAAAAATCTCATTGTAATTCACCCCTGGCTTTTGAGTAAACCATTTAGCTACTAATCTAGCCTTGTATCTAGGGCGTTCACCTTCAGAAATTCCATCTTTCAGTTTGAATAGCCACTTACATGACACAGGCTTGTGACCATCATGTTTATCAACCAGCTCCCATGTTCCATTCTTATACAGAGATTCCATCTCTTCATCCATGGCTTTACACCATTTTGAGCTTTCTTTCACAGAAATGCCTCAGAGTATGACAATGGTTCATGGATGTTTTTTTCTTCTCGCAGCAACAAAGGCCAATGTAGACAAATCCATCCCCTCTCTATACCTGAGTGTTGTATCACTTGTCTCCTTTGTCTATCCCTAGCCAACTGGTAATCATTCACATCAACTTCCTGGCTATTAGAAGTACCATGATCAACACTTTTATCATTCACACCCTGCTGCTTCACCTTAATCTGAACCCCACTCTGATATTCCATTTCTGACTTCCCTTTTCCTTCAATGTCCTTATACATGACATCTTAGTAGAAAATCACATCTCTGCTCACTATCACCCTAGGTCTGCCTCCATCTAGTCTCCATAACCTATACCCTTTTACACCCTCAGGGTATCCTAAAAAACACATTTGCAGGCCCTAGGTTCTAATTTCCCTTGGCTAACATAAGCATAAGCCAATGATCCAAACACCTTAAGTTTTCTATAGTCATTCTTTCTTTCTGACCATGCCTCCATAAGTGTTCACATGTCTAATGCAGCTGATGGAGACCTATTGACCAAATATGTTGCAGTTGAAACAGCTTTAGCCCAGAACATCTCGGGTAACTAGAACTAGCCAACATGCACATCACCTTTTCAAGCAAAGTTCTATTCATCCTCTCAGCCAAACCATTCTGCTAAGGAGTTCCTGGCACAGTTTTGTGTCTAGCAATACCATGAGCTTTACAAAACTAATTGAACTTATGATTGCAAAACTCCAACCCATTATTTGTTCTTAGCTTATTGACTTTCCTTACAATTTGAGTTTCCACTAGTACTTTCCATTCCTTGATTTACTAAAAGCATCACTCTTATTCTTCAAGACAACAACCCAAACTCTCTTAGAAAAGTCATCAATCAAAGTCATAAAATATCTAGCACCACCCAAAGAATCAACCTTAGCAGGACCCCATAAATCAGAATGAATGTAGTCTAATACCCCACTTGTGATATGCTTAGCCTTTTTAAACTTTACCTTCTTGTGCTTACCAAGAATGCACGTGTCACAAAAACCAAAATCACAATTCTTCAACTTAGTCATTAACTGTTGCTTCTGCAACTCCACCAGTCCCTGATGACTGATATGACCAAGCTTCTTATGCCATAACATGGCCTTAGAACTACTATCACTAAAGGCAGATGCTACGTGAGGTTCTACTACACCAGTACTATCTAGTAATATATATTATTATCCCTTCTACTACTAGACAATACTACCATTGACCCCTAATCACCTTAGTCTTACCATCTCTAAGACTAACATGGTAACCAGAACTCTCCAATAGCCCTAAAGACAACAAGCTCCTTTTAAGACTAGGAATATACCTTACATCATAAAGATCCACTTTCATGTCACTCTTTATTTTCAGAGTCACTGTACCATGACCCACAATCTTGCAAGGCCTATCATCCCCTAGCTTTACTAATCCAAGATCTTCAACCTTCAAATCTTTAAAGAACTCTTTCACAGGTGTCATATGGTATGAGCACCCTAAATCCATCACCCACTCATCCTCCTTACCACTATTTGTGACAGCCAACACATCTGCACTATCATATCCATAAGAGGAATCATCTTGTGCATTGTGTCCGGAATGAGTTTTTGATCCACTTGATTCACCCTTCTTCCTTTTCCAGTTAGGACAATCTTTCTTGAAGTGCTTTTCAGATCCACACACATAACACCTCCTCTTATACTTGGATCGGGACTTCGAGACACTTCTGTGCTTGAAGTTTCTTTGTTCAGATCTTCCCCTGACTACCAAGCCCTCTCCACCATCTTTCTTATAATAAGTTCTCTTCTTCAATTCCTTTGAATTGAGAGCTGTCAGCACTTCTTCTATGGTAAGTGTGTCCCCACCATACATCAAAGTATCCATAAAGTGCTCATAAGAGGATGGCAAAGATGTCAAGAATATGATTGCTTAATCTTGTAAGGCCCCGTTTCCAGGCACCTCACAGTTGGTCATTCATTACACATAAAACATTAGAAAACATGCATTAATTTTGCAGCGGAATTTAAAACTTTCATTAATAACTAAAAACATGTTATTTCATTCATTTACAACATTTGTTTTCATCTCAAAATACAATGACATGTCAAAATACGGATGCCAGCCTCAAAACGCTCCCAGTAGCTTATGCATCCATGCCTGCAACTCCTTAGCATCAACATATACCTGCCAACTATCATGCATACAAAAGTCAGCGACACTGAGTGAGTTCTAGTTTTATAATAAAACATACTTTTCTTTGTTAAAACCATTCTTTCAAAAGCATACTATACTTTACAACCGTTAGTGATCATACATCATACGTACATACATATAATATCATTATTATCTTCATCATTACGTTCATTAACTGTGTTCATTCAACGTATTACATTATCGTTCACTTTACTTTCTAGATCCAGTCAGACTTTACCCTCTTCGTGGCACTCAACCACGATTACTGAGGTCGAATGACAAGGATCCTGTTCAGTACATTATTACAATAATTCATTAACGTTCGTTACATACATAGCGCACGTTCGCACATTTCATACTTTTATTATCATTCATTTATCATCTAGACCCTGTCAAGCTTTACCCTCCTCATGGCACTCAGCTATGATTACTGAGGTCGAATGACAAGGATCCCGTTCGTTCATTATTGCACTTTTGCTCAAATCGCACCTTCACTTCATTGTACCCGAAGTACATATACATCGATCGCACACACAAGGAAGCCAGAATCGCACGCTATCGCACGCTATAAAAACCACATGAGGCAGCCAAAATCGCACGCTATAAAAACCACATGAGGCAGCCAAAATCGCACGCTACCCTTATGCCGTCCATTACACATATCGCACAAATCGCACCATCGGAGTGGTCACGAAGACCGACTCCCCCTGTGTGTGTGAGAACTCTCGGGGTTTAGCCAGAATCATACGCCATCCCATGGGTTAGCCAAGATCGCACGCTATAAAAACCACATCAGGCAACCAAAATCACACGCTACATAGCACACGGTAAATACCACATCGCACGTATCGGAGCAGTTACTAAAACTGAACTCCCACTGTGTCTATGTCCCCTTATGAGTAAGCCAAGATCGCACGCTATGATACACACACAGTTGAGCTAACAACCCTCAGTGAGTCGTGAACCTTCTTTCTTTCTTTCGCAAGCCATCCTTTCTCTCATTCATTCGTTTATGCTCGCATTCATTCATTACGTTCCCCTTTTCATTATCTTCCACTTTACGTTACATAATACTTTCATTACATTCTTTAACGTTCAATGCAAAGCTAAGGGAAGACATACATACATAATAAGAAAAATATACATAAACATAAACATAAACATACACATCACCATACAGGCATCATCATACATACATAACACACATCAAACATAAGCCATATACCCCTTAAATACCACTTAGAAAACCTTAAGTCCAAATTGGGCGCATGGGACCTTCCAGGCGCATGAGCATAAAAATTCTAAGTGTAAAACAGTCTGGGCGCATGTGCACTATTTGGGCGCTTCTGCCCTGTTCAGGCGCATGACACCTGTTCAGCGCATCACCAACACTTAGCCGTTTCAATCACTTAGGCGCATGGGCACTGTTTAGGCGCATGGCCAACACTTAGCCGTTTCAATCACTTGGCGCATGGGCACTATTTAGGCGCATGGCCAACACTTGGCCGTTTCAATCACTTGGGCGCATGGGCACTATTTAGGCGCATGGCCACTTTTCAGGCGCATGGCCCATCCTTGGGCGCATGGCCACACTTAGGCGCCTGGCCTCTCATGCTGGACGCATGGACAATTGTTTGGGCGCATGAGCCACCTCTGGGCGCATGGACCATTGTTCATGTTCATCAAAACATTCTGAAATCTTTTCTATACTATCAACATCACCCGATTATCATTCTACTCATACCCAAGCATAGATCTAATATACTAAGGCCCTCTAAACATGCTAATCATCGATACTAACCCATAATCATCACTATAACATGCATACATACATATAACATTTCGAACATAAAGCTGTAAACCCACGGTTTCTTTCAAAATGTTTACTTAGTATGCATAATAGCCCCAAATCAGTTGAAAATCAGTAAAAGAGGGGTTCTAGAAACTCACCTTGAGTAGCCTTTGAGCAACACTCTTCCTGTTCAAGACCCACTTCGATTCAGCTCTTGAATCCCGAAAACAAACACTAAACAACCAGAACTTCGGTCAAGAACTCGAAACCCAGCTGAAACCGAGCTTAAATAAGAGAAGACTTACCTTTGCAGCTGCTTCTTCCTCCTTCTCTCTCTAGAACCGGGGCTCTCTCTCTCTTTTTCTTTTTCTTCCTCCGAGAGCAAAGCAGCTTTCTGCTTTGATATGGGCGACCATGCCCTTTAAATTCTTAAAATAATAAGATTTGTACTTTGTACACTTTACCCCCCTCTACTTGTGCACAATTTCTATTCTTTCTATTTACTTTTCTTTTTCTTCCGTTTAAATAGAAATTTCAGGGTGTTACAGATCTTCATCATCTAATTCAACTTCGATGTTCTATAGATCCAACACCAATTTGTTGAAGTCATCGGTATGATCTTCGATTGACTTCTCAGGAGCCATTTGGAATGTGTACAACCGTTTCTTGAGATACACCCTGTTTGCAAGAGACTTCATCATGTACAAACTTTCCAATTTTACCCAGATCCCTGCAGCAGACGTCTCCTTCGATACTTCTCTGAGTACTCGATCCCCCATGTTTAAGATGATTGAACTGTGTGCTTGTTTTAGCATTTCCTTCTTCTCCTTGTCTGACATAGTATTCGGAAACTTGGATTCTCCGGCCAAGGCATCCACCACTCGTTGGTGAACGAGTAATGCCTTCATCTTCAACCGCCATAACCAAAGTCGTTCTTCCCGTCGAATTTCTCAACCTCGAACTTTGTTGATACCATTGTTACCGCCGATCGATCTTTGATTGAATCTTGATCCTCAATTGAGCCACTAACCAGGCTCTGATACGAATTGTTGAACTAATTGAGAATACGAACACGGAATTTGATCAATTCAATACAAAGATGATTCAAGGAAAAAATGAAATTGTGAACAAGTATTCCTTCGTGATTTATTATTCAAGATTTGTATCAGATTATTTGGATACCTCACCGATTACACCAAGCCCCTATTTATAGTAGATAACTAACAATAACAGACACACTCAACAAAGGTTGAGAATTTACACTAAGGACCCTACACTATATCTTTTGAACGGAAACAACCCTTCGAAAGATATACATACTTCAGAAGATATCCAAAGTAAACTTCAAATCCCTTCCGAAGCAAACATAACCTTCGGAAGATATCAACTTAGCTTCGGAAGAACTATGTTAAGCTTCGGAAGTCTTCTTAACTTCGGAAAAACACTTGTTTTGGCTTTTAATACTTCATATATATTTCATTATAAACTTATATGTAGTCTGTTAACACTGTTATACATGTGATGAATGCTAAACTTGAAAAAAAAAATTTAGAGTATCATATCATACAACCACATGGTGCGCCTAGTGCTTTACTTAAACTCATGCTTTGCGTAGGGTCCCGAGAGAAGCTGGATCACGAACCAATCTGATACGCACAATTTTACCTTGCATTTTTATACAAGAGGTTGTGCACAAGTAGAACTCATTATCTTACTACAATTACATCAAACTTGATACACTAAACATACTTAAATTAAATAATGACATGTTAAATATATAAAAAATATATATATACATGCATAAGAAACCATTCAATACGTGTAATTATAAAGTACCCAATACATGTAAATATAAGAAAGTCATTAGTTCAATTTTTACTCTAAGGAAAATGTTCGGAGCTAAACCAGAGGATTATTCTAATTATAAGTTTCTCCATGAAGAGTTGGGGTGCGATCCCAATTAACAAACAGATATTTTAGCACCATAAATATAACATTTATTATATATGACGTTAATAAATAAATAAATAAAATCTTACAGGCAGGCCTATTGGGCCATATCATTCACCAACAGACAACAACATAGGATTGCCCATTGGGCTAATCTCAAAACCCAAAAGCCCAAAAAGTAACCGCCTTAAGCTTTAAATATAACATCACACGCATCCCAAAGCAAGACACGTAACCAAGTAGGCCCCACCACCATAAACCCCAAAGTCGGTGATAACGCTGACGTGTCCTCTCCTTACCGTTACATAAATATAAATGATTAAATGATTAAATTCCTCCCGTTACATCCAATACAATTGAATCAATCCCCCAAAGCAAAAACAAAATATCTCCTCATTCTGTTACCAATGGAACCTTCTAGATTCACGTCGCCGGAGGTGGAGGCGGCGTTGCAGCTTATGCAACTCAGCGGCGACTCCGACGGCGATGCCGACGTCTCCGGCGACGGAGTCAGTCACTCCTCCGGCGAGGTTGTACGGTCGACGATGAAAACAAGAAGAAGAAGAAGAAGAGAAGAAGAAGAAGAATGGAAGGAGAAGAAGAAGAAGTTTGTGATGAGAGTCAAGGGAGTAATAGTACCTCTGATATGACGTCAGCTCCGGTGGGGAGAGTGGTGGTGGCGGATGACGGTGGCGACGGAGGTAGGCGGCGGAGGCGGAGGAGGAAGAAGCTCCGATCGATCGTTGAGATTTATGAGATAAGTCGGAAATCGTATTGAGTTTGAGTTAATTAGGTTTTGTATATTGTGATGGATGTAGAGTATAGAGGTGTGTATGACTATCAGTGTATATATAGTTTTGAGTGATGGAGGTGTTTGAATGTGATAGCGTTGGGAAGAAGATGATGTTGATAAGTTTTGCATAAGAGAATGTCATGTGAATTTGGGAAAAGCTACACTTGATGTATCTTTTGAATCTACTACTTTAAATCTACATCAAGTTTGATAATGAGACTGGAAGTTCTAACTAGCAGCATAAAGAAGAACATGATGACATATTGACATTGGCACGTTACTTAACACATGTAATTCTTTTAGTGAAGTTGCTGGGCCTTTTAGCGTTAAATTATTAATGAGTAGATTTTTGTGCCTTTGGTGAGTGGGGATGATGAGTTGATGGATTTTGGGAGCAATAAGGATGTATAGAGAGAGAATTCAATGAAATCTATAGTATCTTTTAGTTATTTAAATTTGATAATTATTTTGGTTTTGTTAAATAATTTAAAAATGAAAAGACAATAATATCCATTTGTTAACATTATAATGTAACGAAAGTTAAGAGTTTCAACTAAAAAGAAGAAAAACTAAAGAATAAAGACCATATCTATATGTTTTAAAGCTTAGGGATCGAATCCAAGATTTAAAAGTTATCACAAGGTCTAAGTGTAAAATTTACTCAAAACTTATATATCAAACTGATAAGAAATTTGTTTTAAAAAAAAGGGTAACTTTTTTAGAAAAATAACTAAGTTTTAAATTGTTTCAATTATTTAACTTAAGTTTTAAAAGTATTTCAATTCAATTACACAGCTTTCATGTTTTATTAGAATTATAAGGTTTAACATGTTTTTTATTTGAATTAGGGAAAAGTTTTTTTTAATATATGAAGTGATGATGAACATATTTTAAATTTGATTACCAAGTATTTCAATACGTGGGTATGTTCGGTCGTTATATTTATTTTATGGAAGTTTATGACAACAATAAGTAGAGGTGATAGCGGTGTCATCGCTGGTGATTAGTAGGTGATAGCAATAGACGGTGGTGGTGGATGGTATAGGTGTATTTAGACCCATTTTAAGTTTTAAAACTAATAAAAGTGGCATAATGTTTAATTTAAGTAAATCCTAATGACACATCATGACATCAAACTAACAATAACAATGCAAAACAATTCATTTCTTGAAAAAACAGTAAGTAAATACTAGATGTAGTTACACCCGATAAATATTAATTCTGCATACTTTGTATACTAGATAGCACAATATAACAATCGCTAGGCATCTAAAAGCTTGTCCATTGAACATGCATATCGGTTGATATTTTTTAAAACATTGATCAAGGGATACAAATCCAAAAAAATACAAAAGAATTTAAATTTGTTGACAAAATCGATACGAAAGTACTATATAGAATACTAAAATTTAAAAGCAGCAAACGTGTAGCACCCTAAGCTTTTTTAATTGTTAATTTATTATCTTCTGGCCGACAAAACACAAACAAAAACCAACAAACCAACCACAATTTGATTTCGGATATCCTCTCACGCTCACCCAATTTATTATCGTTTTGGTTCAAGTGTCACATTTAAAAATAATAAATTTATTAGTAACAGGGAATGCGATATGACAAAAAATGTGCGTAACAGGAGCGGTTTTGTTGGCGGCAACAACGACGATTAACGACAAGTCGCTGCTAATGCCTATTAATCTGTTTGTGTGCACTGGATGCAAACCTGACCGTTGATCAACGGTTAGATCTGATTGTTGTTATTTATCGTACATGAAACTTTAGTGAAGATAATGTTCGTTTAAAAGGCAATCCTATTAATTCGATAGTAACTTTGTTTGTATTTGGCAACATCCTTAGATTATAACTTATAAGCATGTAAAGTTACGTGCACTTTTAACTAAAGTTTTTCATATTCATTTTTATTAAGGTTGATAACAATAATATTAGTATACTAACGACACAACCTAAATTAGTCAAATTAATTATAATTAATAATAAATTGTCCTTTAGTTTTAGTCAAAATTACCCCCAAATTAACAGAGGCAAAACACAAACCACCAAATTATTCTTTTTATCAATTAAATTGAATAAATAAAATATTGTTTTATTCAAAGTTACCCCCAAATTAATAGAGGCAAAACACAAACCACCAAATTATTCTTTTTAACAATTAAATTGAATAAATAAAATATTAAAAACACAAGATATAACATCTAATTAATTAAATAAAAAACAAATTACATAAAGTTAAAAAAAAACAATAATCATCATAAAAAGTACATCAATACTAATTTTTACTATTTTTCATCCAAGTCCTGAGGTTTAGAATTGAAATATGCTTCATATAATAATCTTTCATTGGCACTTTTAGAGATTTTTCAAGATCATAGGGTATGTACTTCTTTGATGAGCTTGCCATGTCTTCAACTTCGGCTTGAGCGATAATATCGTTAAGAAATTGGAGACTACTTGAAATTTACGATTCATTGTGTTGAGAATTCTTTTTATGTAAAAGTGGTTATATATTAAAAATATAAAAAAGTATAGATTTGTATTTTTGGTGTAAAAAGTGAAAATCTAAATGATATATATATATATATATAATATATATATATATATATATATATATATATTATATATATATATATATATTATATTATATATATATATATATATATATGGTTAGTTAATTTTAACGGGCAACATTGCAATTCTCCTCAGGTTGTAAAAGCCGAATTAGCTAACTGATTTGGAAAACTGATGGAGCCGATGACGATGTTACTAATGGACGTGAAGAAGCCTAAGGGAGTACCTGAGGTTGTTCCAAGTACCCTAAGCGAGCAAGATAACAAAACTCCTAAAGTAAAAATGTTTACCTTGGATATAATTAATTCATCATATCTACAAATTCTATTAAACCCTAATCATGATTTTCTACTTAAAAAAAGGAAATTATTGATAACTATAATTTAAGAAATGTTAAGGAAAAAACCTTCCGATCAAATTTGCAAATTCAGATGACATAGGTAGATCATATTTGACTATCATTCTTGATTCATGAGGTCTTAGCATGAATAATATAAAGATATATTATTAACTATAAACCGTACACTATATGAATAAAAGATTTTTTTTGAGGGCAAACTCAAGTTTTTTTTTTAAATTATAATTGTTGGACCTGTCCCTAAACTCAATCCGAATTCAGTATGTACAAGTTTCGAATAGCTTGTTAATAACAATATCAAAAATCTAATCACACATTACCAAATTATCAGAATATACAAGAAAATAAAGAGTGAATTAGTAAATGGTTTGTGCATAGAGATGTGATACTTCATCTTTATCAACTAGTTTATCATTTAGAGTGTTAGTATCATGTGCTTAGTAGATTTTACCAGTCTTTTTGTTTTTTTGTTTTCAAATCTTTAACATATCTATTTTAACTCAACATTTTTATTTCTTTATAATTTTTCTTAAACATTTTTTTACTTTCAATTTTGATCCTCTATACGTTTCATATTTTACAAAATTTTCGTTTTATGTTTCGATCTCATTTATGCGAGTTGACACACCACAACCTGCGTGTATTGTTCAACGTTTTTACGATTATTTTTTCCATTTAAAGGCCCACTCGCAACACGCTGGTCGACCTAGATTGCTTACTTATTGTTTTATGTGTTTTACGTTTAGCCTGGTTGGTTCAACGTTTATTCGTCTAATTTTCGTTCAATTTTTTTTGTTTTTTTACGTTTCATCTATGTGGTTTAACGTTTTCACGTCTATTTTTCGTTTAGTTTTAATTTTTTTGCTTTTTATTTTTTTTAATACGAGCTTTTACGGTGTTGGTTGTCATTGACGGTAGTATGCCATTGATGTTACTTGATACTCTGCTACGCCACCTGCAACACGTTTTACGCCACCTGCAACACGTTTTACATCTCCTGCAACACGTTTTACGCCTCCTACAATGCGGGAGCTTAAAAGTAATTGCACACAAATTGCAACCAAGTTATAAGTCGCAAGTTAGTTTATTAATGATTTACTATTACTAAGTGTGCTCAAATGTGTGTTCAAATTTTCTTTTGGGCCAGAGGAAACAAATACGCCGGGCTCTACTTCGGCAAGATTACTCCACACGAAGAGCATTTTCATCTTGTCCCTCATCCTCCTCTTTATATTTTTATGAAATAACCTAAATTTTCAAACTATCCCTCATCTCCATACCGTATCCTTATATTTTTAGCAAAAACAAACTCATACCTTACAATTAGGGGTCATATTCATCTCCATATCTATTATATAACATATTTTTATGAGTGCATGTAAGTCTAAGAACTTTTTTCTATTATAATATAAATTTTCTACTCTAATGAAATGATAACTAAATAATTACATGATAATAGTAGTGTGCATGGATTGGTTTGGTTCGGTTTTAGCTTAAATAGCAAGCAAAAACCGATATTTCGGTATCTAGGTTTTTAAAACCGTTCGGTTTCGGTTTTTACGGTTTTTGGTTTTAGGTTTTCACTTCGGTTTTGGTTTGTTTTCGGTTTTACCATTTGGACATCAAGGTTTTAAATAAAAATCTAGTCCAAAATAATAATATAAACTAAAATCTTTAGGGTTACAACATTTTATTTATATTTTTAAATATAATCAGTATATTCTTATAAATTACTTGACATTAATATGAATTACAATGCATAAATACAATAACAAAAAATTTAGTAAAACATTTTAATCTATCAAGTCAAACAAAGAGGTTTAAAGATTATTCTTGAAATCTAAATATTAAAAAAATTAGATAATATAAGTTAAATAAGTAAGTAATAGGATAATTATATTTATAAGTATATGAATACACCTCTAAATTTAAAGTCGGTTTGTATGATTTTAGTTCGGTTAATTCGGTTTTTGTTACAAGCAAAACCGAAACCAAACCGCTAAAATTGGTTTTTAAAAAACCATCAACCAAACCGCCGGTTACTTATTGGTTTCGGTTATTTTGGTTCGGTTTCGTAGAATATTTCCGTTACGGTTTAGTTAATATGGTTTCTTGCGCACACTTACATGGTAGCATCATATGTCTCCGATTATATAATTACATATGTTAGTAACAATATTGAGAAGCTAAGTATGAAAAGTTTTATTATAATTCTTGAAACAACAATATATATATATATATATATATATATATATATAATATATATATGTATATATGTGTATATATATGTATGTATGTATATATATTATATGTATATATGTGTATATATATATAGTTTTAATGAGTTAATATAAATGAATATAATAAATATTATTTATTGTATATATACACATGAATAAGTACAAAATTAACACACGTATTATTATTTTTAAATAAATAATTTAGATTGCAAGCCAACTTGGCTCGTTTTTAAAAAAGTCAAGACCGAGCTCGGCTTTTAAGCTATTAAGATGGACAAGTCTAGCCTGAGCCCACCCTAGCTTGATTTGGCTTGATTACAGCCCAGTGTGAATGCTCTAACTTGATACAACTTTTTTAAATATTAACAAAACAAATTTTTGATCCAATTATAATTGAACTTGAAAAGTAGGGTGTCATGTATAGGTGCAAATGAACTGAACGTTTAGTGAACTATTCATGAACCATTCTGCTAGAATTTCGTTTATGTTTGTTTGTTTGATAAATAAACGAACATGAAAATTTTGTTGATTTAGTTAAACGAACAAAAATGAACAGAAGATGCGTTCGTCCGTTTATGCACGTGAATGTTCGATAATGTGATTGTTTACATTCGTTTATGTTCGTTTATTTTAAGATTTTTAATGATAATTATATTAAACATTTATTTATTTTAGATGGATTTTCTTAATGTTTGTGATTTTATTATAAAATGAATATATGATCATTTGTATTTTTTTATGTAAAGGAATTTTTGTTTGTGTTTGTTTATGTTCAAGGACATTTGTTCGTGTTTGTTCGCCTTTGTTTGTGTTCATTTACGTTTAGTAGTGTTCATGAACATTTCATAAACAAATTTATTTCCTTAATTAAGGAACACGAACAATAAATTTTATTCGATAAGTGCTCGTGAACATTTCATGAACAGATTATGACCTTAATGAACGAACACGAACAAATTCGTGTTTTTTTAGTTCGTTTGTAACCCTAACCCTAAACTCTCATCTCATTTGCAATTCTTTTCAATATTTCTATTATGTCTTTCGGTTTTTACTTTTAATATACCGGCGTCTCTTAATATTGTATGTTAATACATTTCTGGATTTCTGTAAGAATATAAATAATTATACTTTATAATTGCTCCTAGAATTCTTAAAAACTGTAAGTCTTAGCTTCATTTAAGCTGAAATAAAAAAAAAGTTAATTACTGATTAAGCATACAAATATATTTCATTTTATCCAGAAACAAATAATCGAAATTGAGTTGAAACTTCATAAGGAAAACATATAGTAGGCTAAATTAGAGATCTCGTAATGTACTTCAAACTTTCTTTCTACAATTTTTAACAAGGAAAAGGAAGTGGGAAAAACATATATATATATATTCCACAAATCAAGAAATAGAATGTTAATTGAAACCTTTTGTGTCTTTTCACTTCTAATGGTTGGTGGCTTACATAAATTTATATCCGATCCATTTTGGAATGAGATATAGGTGTAAACATTAGTATTCAAACCGGGTCATAGTTGCAAACCATCAAATCCACATTGCTTGTAACTAAGGGATTGCTTCCTTGGGCTTATAGCAATCGCACAATCTATCGATACCTGTAAACATCACATACATATATTCGGTTACAAAATACATATTTTGTAATTACCCATTCAATTAAATACAATAAATACAATTATAATATAGCTATTATAACCTTATTACTACCAAATTTGTACACCTTATGAATTTCTTTTAATCTAAAATGCCTTCGATATATCAAGCATTTAATAACATAAATAAAAACAACGTATTATGATCTTTACTAAAAATGAAAATGAAGGAAATGATACTGGTTAAAGATCAAAATATAACATAAAAAAATCATATATACATACGTACACCTTACAGCGACGACTTGTCACTACCACCCAAAGAATTTGTCGCTACGCCCCAAAGCCTTGTAGTGATGCTTATAGTTGTGTGCTAATCACCTCTAGAGCAAAGTAAGGACGGATTCAAAAGTACTCTAGCGTGTAGGTATGTATTTAATAAAGCAGCCTAGAGCCCACAAAGTAGTGTTGCACAATAAAACCAACTTTTTAGCACCTAATATTAATTTTCTTGGTACATACTTGTCTTTCTAAAAGGTGTGAGCACTCCTTTATTTTGTGAAAGCTTTCTCTATCTTATAAACCTCTTTTTGAAGACTTAGGGGTGTTTTGATTGACAAAAATTCCTAAAAATTTAATAGAATTTATATTAAATTTCATTCTTGGCAATTTTGTAAAAATTGTTAGGCGCTAATTGAGCTGCGAGGTAGAGATTAATCGGGATTAATCAGATTGGAATTTTCATATATACTTTTTAGTTTTATATATAAATACACACATTTTAGTATGTAATTTTAATAAAAAAGTTCAGTTTTATATATAAATATACATATTTGGCCGGAATTTCTAAGTTGTTGCCGGATTTTCAAGTTTTGGCCGGAATTTTTGAAAGTTGCCGGAATCCCGCCGAAACCCTACCGGAAATTCGCCGGATCATTGATTTTTGGCTGATTAACATCGCCTAGGTTTGATTTTGACCAACATTTACCGATTATTGCCTCCAATTACATGAAATTGCCAAAATGGACTCCCATTTTGTGATTACTCGCCGATTAATCAACGCCTAGTGCCAATTTTTACAAGATTGATTCCTTGGACATGTTAATTGGGCTAAAAGAAGAAAATGAAATTGGAATTAATTCCAAACAAATCCTTTGATAAGTGGAATTCAGAATCCTTCTCTTTAAAAAGCAAAGTTTAGAAAATCACAAAAATATTTGTGAGTTACCTAAATAATTCTAGCCACTATTGCTTCTTTTTTTTAACGCGATGGTAATTCGTACTCAGTGATATGTCTCTTCATAGCCCAGGTATGTCCATACCTCAGATAGGATTTCAACCGTCAACTGATAGTTTGACGCTCGACAATGCCGCCGACCTGTTCTACGAGGAAACTGACTAGCTCGTAAAGTCCACTGACTTGCATATGCCTAGAGAGCTCATTGGCAACTAGCTAGTGCTAGTGGACCAAATGGCCACCAACAACCATTATTGCTAATTTGTCTAATAGTTATTTGGATTACCGATGGGTCACTAGCTTCGCCCATCATCTTCATTGCTAAAATAGTTTGCTTTCCCCATCTATAATCCTAGGCACTCTATGTTCATTCTACTCTATCTCCTTCACCATTACGTGATCATCATCTATCCTTGACGTTGCAACTTCCCCTGGCCATTAATCACAACTAGCCGTTGAGAGGCAAAGCGAGATCCCATGAGATCTGATGACAATGGGGCACATTTAAACTAGGTTGTCTTTTACAACTGGTAAGATGAGGTTTAGCCGAAAAAGTAGGGTGGAGGTTAAGGTTCAGTGATTGAGGATAGTGATGGTGGAGAAGGTTGCAGATGATGGCTAGAGAAGGTGTTGGTTGCTAGAGGAGATTGGGATTGAGATTAGTAGGCAAAGTTGATACACTATTTTAAGGTGTATAAAGAGAATGAGAACTCTTTTGTAATATGTGATTCCAAACATTTTTTTAATACTATCACACTGGTACTTTCTATTCTTCTAGCATCTTTACATACCACAAACTACCTTGTTGTCTTACAATTTGTTGTTCTCATATTAATCGTTGAGTACAAGTCTACAACCACCATTGTGTTCCTTTTCAATTAACGTTATAGATATTAAATTTTATTTTATTAGTATAGATTCAGTGAAAAATAAAAAAAAATATTAAAATTATCTTAAGATTAACCAAAAGTCACAGCAAAATATATAATCTATTATTAAAAATTAATAAATCAATAATATATAGCCCTAAGGAAGAAAATTAAGGGTTGATTAAATGTACTATATTTTTAAATGCACTCTTTTTATTGATCTTACTAATTCCAAATTTAAACAAAAATGCTTATACATCCGTATTGGATCTCATATATGATCATTTGCCCTTGTATATGTCCGTATTCAAAGAGAAACGTCAAATAAACCTCTAACTTACACACTAAAATCTATGATTGATCCTCACTTCTCTCTATCCCTTCTTATATTC
Organism: Flaveria trinervia; assembly: GCA_025506515.1. Lineage (NCBI taxonomy): Eukaryota > Viridiplantae > Streptophyta > Magnoliopsida > Asterales > Asteraceae > Flaveria > Flaveria trinervia. Next base: position 71,048,904 of record CM046449.1, on the reverse strand, counting down.
TCTTACACTATTATACTTCTCTTTCTTCATCCTCTAATACACCCCTACATTCTATCACAAGAGTAAAGAGTGTATACAAGTAACAACAAACATTCGTAAAAATATAGGTGGTGCAAAAACGAATTAATACATTTGACAAAGCTAAAAAGGTAAAAAAAGATCGTATGATTGATGGGTAAAGAAGTCAAAAAACACGCACTACCCACTCCCAATGATTGCGGTGACATATTTTCAGGTCATGTGACAGTGGCCCCAACACCACCACCGTAACCTATATTTCAGGAAACATTCCTATTTTTCTTTTTTATAAAAAAATATTTTACAATCTAATTTTATTTAATGTGAAGGGGAAGTTCTCACTATAACTTCCAAAGTATACTTAAACGTATCAATTAAATTTTATTATGTCATAAATTATATTATACACTCCAATTTAAAAGTAACAGTATTGTCACATTACACCACGTCAATTACATCACACACACACAAGCAACGATCATAATAAGAGAACAATCATGAGAAAAAAAATTATATTATAAAAAGAGTGAAGTCGTCAAATTTATAATAAAAGATTAGTTTAACAGCATCCACAATAACAACAAATTGATTAAATGGATAATAATTTTTACTTTAACCGTCCTAACTTGTTTAACTTGTAAGTCATCTCATATGGTGAAAACACTCTTGTTTAACCTTCACTATGTCTTTTTACCCGATCTAATCTAGCTTGATGAATTATTATATAAGCTATCCTTAATTAAAAACCAAAACTAAATGTTATTGATGAATTATTGTATCATCACTCCTAATGTTACATCTTAAGATTGACCCCTAAACTTATATGTAAGATCCATATCTATTCCTTAGAAAAGCATCTATTTACATCATTTACTATTAATTTTGCATCTATCAAATCGGTCAAAAGAACAAATTCATCATTCATCACATGCTAAAAGAGCAAATTTAGGAAGATTCTTCTGAAAGTATATTGTCGGTAAACATAGCTAAAAGGATAAAATAAAATATCATACAGGGCATATCAATAGAGTAAATTTTGTCACCTACCCTCTAGCTTTCTTTTTCATCAGATATATATTCCTTGGGTATTTGTTATCTAAAATAGATACATTTATTTTTAATTAAAAATTTGACATTGTAACATGAAAATATATCTTCTCATAATACGGACTTTCACACTTTAGGTTACGTGATAAATACTTAATGAAATACATGAGCAAATTTGTATTTGACATAACCAGATGATAAATTATTGTAAACATATGTTTTATGTAGACAGATTTCCACAATGTTATGTGTCATAATAAGGGATTTCACAAATTAGGTGAAGTTAAGACTTGATCCATGATCTTTCTCCTTATAGCACATAATCTTTATATAATAATATCTTACAAACACTAAGTTTTAAAGGGTGTTTTTTTATTCTATTTAAAAAATATCACATGTCAAGAAATTATAACATGTTCACATAACTTAACACATCCAACAGTTAGCAAAATATTTAGTTTTCCGAGTGTTTGTATTTAAAACTACAAACAACAAGTATATCTTTATTAGCATGTAATGATGTATACATAAATGGCGAATATATTGTTCTGTAGCAAATAATATAATATTCAGAATGAATATAAATTTATCATTGTATTTAAGCTTAACATCTAAAGTATCTTTTCAAAAGTGATAACAAAAGACCAGCCAACCAGCCCCACATTGTTAAAGTAAAGACTCTTAACCAATTTTTCTTTAATGATCACTAAAGTACAAATAAAGTTTGTATTATATGCAGTTAATCGTGGGGGTCTCATGCTAATTGTTGTCATCAATCAAGAAGGTTATGGCCTTCGGTCCAATAATACCCAGATGTATTGCATGACGCCCCTTCTCAAAAGATTAAATATCACATCCCGCCATAAACAAATGATATAATTTTAAGAGCAGATTTATAGTATGTGTGAGTTCGTCACTAAAAAATAACGAATGTTATCACAAATCATTCAATCGGCGTTCGTTAGCCAACAGAGTAATATATCACTAAAGTACTAATTAAGCTATGATTTGTGTTATATGTAGCTAATTATGAGGATCTTATGCTAATCCTACTCATCAATTTGGTCTAACGGTACCAGATGTATTACATGATGTTTCTCTTGGTCAAAGTTAAAACTAATTAAACACGTAATTTATATTTAAAAGTAGAATTAGAGTTTATGTAAACTTTTTGTTAAGAAATATTAAGGATGCCATCATGTACAAAATCATTCAATTGGCATACATTAGCAACCAACATATCGCATCAAACAGCGCAGTATAGCAAACGGCGTACGTTAGCACAAAAAACGCACCCAATGTAAGAAACGGAGTCTCAGAAGTCAGAACCACTAACCTGCACAGCGGGTGAAGTTAACCCAACGATCCGGATCTTGGCCCTCACATCCCCCATGATCCGAAGCTCGACCCGGTCGTTAAGCGTAACATCTCGGATCAAATCCGCCGCATCGGCCTGGACCAAATTGACCCGATCCACCATCACCGTCGTCTGCACCTGCCTCACACTATGTGCGGGTTGGTAGAACCCGGGTACGGAGCCCCGACCCAACGGGATCCCACGGTACATGATGTTAAACATCGACTCCTCGTATTTGATCCCCACTTTATTATCGTTTCTAGCTGTGAACAGCATCCGAATAGCGAGTGATAGCGCCGCCGCGGGGGCGGTGGCGGTGGCGGTGGCGGACGGCGGCGGGGTGGCGGCGAGGTTGATGTACTGAACGCCGACTTGCTGGAGGGTGAATTCGGGCTTTTTGGGTTTGACGGCGAGGAGGATGACGAGGACGACGGCGAGGGCGAGGAGGGCGAGGAAGGAGAAGAGGAGGAAGAGGCAGCAGCAGCAGCCTTTGAGGGAGGCGGCGGAGGAGGAGTGGGTGGAGTTGGGGTAGCGGTGGTGGTTCTCGTGGTGGTGGTGGTGGTGGTGGGGGTGGTGGTGGTGGTGGTGGTGGTTGTGGTGTCGGTGGTCATGGTGGTGGTTGAGGGTGTGATCACCGCCGGGGAATGTAGGCGGTGGGGGTGGTGTGGTCGCCGGAGCAACTCCGGCCACCGGAAGAATGGTGGTTGGTGGTGATGATGGGAGAGAGGTGAGTGGAGTGAAAGTGAGTGTATCAGTGTATGTATTATTATTATTTTGAAGTGACTTTAATTTTTAAGTAGCCAAAATGCATTTGCTAAAGAGGAATGAATACCACAAACTACGTATATAAAATTCATTTTATTAAACTATTTTTTAAATCAAATGTAATGGTTATTTGTTTTTGTGTAATAACTTGGGAAAAAGTTTATGCTTGGTGTCTTTTTAAGGGTTTATAGTCATATGGTTTTGGAGTCTCTTTGAATTATCTTGTTAGAGTATCAATAATAAAAAGAGTTAAAACAATCAAAAACATATCTAAACAATTATAATATCAAAAGCACTTACTTTTAAAAACCTTAAAAATCTCTACGATAACAAAAACTTATAAACATTACCGTATAACATCATTTTTAAGTACTCATTTATTCTCTTTTTAATATTCATTGTATATAGTATATATGAGGTCTCATACTAATTGTTTTTTATACTTCATGGGGAAGAACTTGTGTTTCAAAATCATCATTCAATGGTTAAAAAAACTTGATAAATGTTTATATGGTTTTTTTGAATATGAAAACCATCTATTTGAGATGGTCTTATGGTGTTTGAAATATCATTTCTATTTATGTTATCATGTTTGAAACTTTCAAAATGTTTATTACGTCCACTCAAAGGGTAATGGCTTAAACTTTGGACACTAAGATTTTAGGTTCAAACTTGATTTTGAGGGATTTTTTTTATAGTTGTGGATTTTTCCTTCTATTGTTCTTTGGTGAATCAGTTGTGAAATATTAAAGGTTTACCTTATGTTTTAAAAAAAAAACTCTGTTAAACTTGAATATCCAAAGGCAAAGTAGCGAAAATGGGGACAGAATATTTGAAAGTAATCAAATTTTGGAACTCAACACACTTTTTTGGCAATATTATATTGAGAAAATTGGGTACAAGTATGATTATTTTAATTTGGTAACAATTTTTTAAATCGGTATTTTAACACTATCCTATGAAAATGCAAACTTGGTTTAGGCAATATCATCTTGTTCTTAGCTCATTGAATTTCTTTTAATTTTTCATTTTTGAGATTTAAATTTATAAACTACCTAATGATAAACTATATATATCTTTTCATCCAAACCATATGAGAAAGTTAAAGGTCTATTCCTCTATTAACCCGAAATATCAAATGTGACCCTACCTTTTTAAGCTTTCGTGTTTCTGTTCCTTTTTTCACCCCACATATTAAATACGGCCCTACATTTGTAAGCCTTTATGTTTTTATGCTTTTTTTTCTTTCATAACAACGAATAGTTTCTTACTCCCATGTCTCATATATTAACAGACATTATTCGTCTTTCATTCACGAAAACTGTTTAACCCATTTTCTCTAAAGGGTTAGGAAGCGGACATGGTAGTGGGTTCCGCCACGAGACCGCTAGGTACCAGGAACAACGTGGTACCTATAAAGTGGTGATGTTGCAAAATAAAAGGTGAGCGTATTTTTTGCATTAAAAGCCACTGACTCATGAGAAGCGAAATGAAATTCTAGATATTTCTAAAAGGAGTCAATGATTAAAGCTTTTGTCATACCCATTTCAACTTATTAGAAGTGATTAACTTTCACATGGTGTGCTTCTTCATCACTATGCTTTCATTTTTTTTCAGTTCTAGTGGCTTCATGAACATACATACGAATTTCTAGAAGTTTAATTGGTTTAAGGCATCAGTAATTTTGAATCTTCATCGTTTATGATGATTATATGTTAGAACCCATTATTTGGTTACGTAACTTAATTAAACTAGGGATTTAGTTGCATGAGTAGATTAATTTGGCATATTTTGATGTTTTGCATAGACTTGGGTTATATATAATTATATAAACACTTTCCTTTGTTATTAATACACCTTGATCTCTCTAACTCTCTTTATGTTTCTATATATATGTATAGAAAGAGATGAAGAGACTAAAATAAGTTAGGTGTACTAATAATATTTCCAACTGTATAAGAGTTTGTATATAACTGTCAGATAGAAATTAACAGTAAAATCAAATGATGATTTTTACAAACAAAGATGAATTTTAACTAAAACAGACAAACATGCTGATTGTATTTTTAGATTGATCACATTTATAAAAGATGCTCTCACATGATCAATTGCACTTTTTTCGGTGTCTTTGGACATTGAAATAAATATAAATGATCACAGTTGGTTTATTGATTTTTATAATCTAAAGTTGGCCTATGCTTAAAATGAGTCAATAAGACTCAAAAGTCACCCTTAGAAACTTAGGATATAGGTTGGAGTTTGGGCCATAGTAATTAGAGTTAGTGATAATGTTAAAATTGAAGTAAGGGATTTGAACCTTGTGTGTGATAGATTGGTGTATATTAGTGATGATGTATGTTTAGAAAGTGAGTTTAGTGTGTGTATAAGTTCACTTAAAATTACTTCTGATATGATCAAATGAACACCTGTAGCTATATAATACCATTTGGAATTTAGCTAATTATAAGAATGTTGGAATTTACCCATAGAGGAATTTACTGTTGTGTGCAGTAAATTTACACTAATTAAGTTGGATTAGAGATTCAAATAGCTAAGGTCAGTGAAATAGTGAATAATGACTTTAAAAGTGTAGTAAATTGTTCATCAAAGATAAATATGATTAAATTTACTTAATTTTTTAATTTATTTAGTGTAACACCCTAATCCGGATGAAGTAAGGTGCCTATAGAAATTAAATTTATTTCATAAATGCTTAAATTGTTGCTATATTTTTATCGGATTATAATAAGTTACATGACATTTATTGCTACAAAAGTCTATTTAAATTCTCAAACGTTCTTCCAGGTCTTCCTCAATAGCCTTGATAACCGATGTGTAACAACAAAACATGTACCCTAAGCCTAATTAATGCCCAATGAGCAGACAAAAGGAACAATATTATAACATGGGTTTCATAAAAACAACATAACAATGACCTATATAAAAATATGAAAATTTAATATTGATAATGAAAACTACACATAACAATGACCTATAACTCTCTACTTAGAGCTTCACATTCCGTTTATTATATTTTTATGAATGTTTTCTTTATATTATATGTAAAATAGTTTCTTTATATTATATGTAATAATTACGAGAGGTTGTGAATGGAGAAGAAAGTAAATATTATTATTTATATGTATATTTGGTAATACATTGTTTAACTCATATAAATTTTTTAAATATTTTAAAAAGTATTGTTAGTGAAGAAAAGAGAAAAAAAAGTAATGATAAAGATATAAAAAATATTATTTTATTAAAAAAAATATTTTATTAAAAAAATATAAAAAGTATAATTTTAATGTAGTTATAAAAATAAGAAAAATGAATGGGATGTGAATGCTTTTATACTAAATATATTCTATTCTTAACTCAACTCAAACACTATTAAATAATATAAATAATAAAAATCAATCTATAACCTATAACTTTTTAAATAAAATATTTTTATATAAAATGTTATTGTTCAATTGTATATTTAGATAAAACATTATTCATCCCTATAATTTTCTAAATATTTTTAAAGACGATTGTAAGTAAAGAAAAAATAAAATATTATGATAAAGATATAAAAAATATTATTTAATTAAAAAGAATAGAAAAATTAAAATTTGGTAACTTTTAAGGCAATTATAAGAATAGTGATGGAATACCTGATGTAAATGTTCTTACAAACAAACTCATGAGTTCTCGATCGCTTGCAAGGTTACGTAGGTGAAACATACGATATTTGTTGAATACAAGACCATATTTTAGAAATAGTTGATGTGATAGCATACAGAACAATATGACTATGTGAGTATAGGGTAAATGTGTGGTTTTAAATATATATATGTATATATATATATATATATATATGTATATATATATGTATATATATATGTATATATATATATGTATATATATATGTGTGTATATATATATATATATGTATATATATATGTGTGTGTATGTATATATATATATATATATATATGGGAACAACTAGCGGTTAATATATGTTTTAGTTATATAATCATAAGTATTCTATATATATGTATATATATATATATATGTATATATATATGTATTATATATATATGTATATATATATGTATATATATATATGGGAACAACTAGCGGTTAATATATGTTTTAGTTATATAATCATAAGTATTCCTGATTAAAAGCACAACCTATTATTCAACTATTCAGGTTTTTCGTTAAATCAAGGTGTGTGTCTACTTTGTAACTTTATGTTTTCGTACTCTTAAAGAGTGTCTATTGAGTAACATAAGATTATTGTCAAACAACAGTAAGACCATTTTTATCATAGTATGCATCAATGCATGCCAATTTACGTTATAAAATAAAAATCATGTACAATCAATCTTTGATTTTTTAAAAAGTTTCCGGTAATATACAAGAAATTTGAAAAAGTGAAAATCACTTTGACAAGTAACGACAATAGTAAACGTCACAACGTTATTTACATATTCGGATAGAAAATACTGGTTCGACTAATCGTAAATTATTATTTGATAATAAAGTTCTGTAACATGGATACTTATATGTTAAGTAGTTTTATAACTTGTTTTTTTTTTTGTTATCTTAATGACTAAGGGAGCTTCAACTACGTGGTAGTCTACCAATAACAGTGTCATGTTGACACCAAAAGAGGCAAGAATAATTCAAAAGAAAAGATGCACGAAAAAGCAATTCTTGCTTTTTATCTTTTATTTCTTATTTCTAAATAATCTAATAAGCTAGTAGTGAAATAAAAAATTATGTTTACAATAAAATTATTTTAACGTAATATATACATCAAATGCTTGATTTGTTTCATGTTTACAAAAATACACTCCAGTTATTTGTTTAGTGATTTGAAGGTCATGGTACTATAAAACAAGGATGCTAGATATAATGATAACGTTGATAAGATATAATATGTAAGAAACAGGACAATTTGTTCTTTTATGATGTTAAGCTCTATTACTTGAATGATTTATATATTTATATAATATTAATTACTAAAGTTTTTAAGTTTATTTGGTTGTACAATATGCTTAATAGGTTGTTTTTATTTTTTATTTTTAATTCTTAACTTCTTTTTTATTTTAATCAAATACTTACAACTTTGATTTTCTATACTTTTCATATTTTATAGTTTTTTTTGTTTTATAGTTCGAATTTTGCAAGTTTACTTACTGTAGTGTGCGTATGTAGTTCAATTTTTTTAAATACAAGTAAAGTATATAAAATTTTATAAAATTTAAACAACATACAAGGGTAAATAATAATTTTTAAGACTATACAAGTTGAAAACCGGGTTTAAAACCGGTTTGAGGACCGGGTTGGAACCGGGTCGCTTCAAAAACCGGTTTCAATTGGGAAAATGGAAAACCAGGGAAGAACAGGTGGAGTGGATTGGGTTTGAATGATTTGGGCCAAACCGGTTTCGGGTTTTCCGGCCAAACCGGTTTTTTGGCCACCTTTAAGTGTGTGTGTGTAGTTCAACCATTTTACCCTTTGCAACGCGCTGATTCTAGATCGACTTACTTATTGTTTTTTATGTTTACGTTCCGCCTATGTTGTTTAACATTTTTACACCAATTTTGCTTTCGTTTTTATTTTTTATCTACTATGAGCTTTTTGAATGTTAGTGGTCACTAGCAGTGGTGTGTTATTAGTGATAGTAAATACGCTTTTACGCCTCCCGCTACAAGACAAGGGGGCTTGACTCTTGAGACTAGTTAAAGATAAAACACAAATCTGTTAGAAATATAATAATTTTATATCTGAATGTACGTATGTTTAACCTTGCTCTCTTTATTGTGTAGGTTGGACTTTACGAGTTGGGTTTGTTGGTAGTTGTTCGGTAGGGTAGCTGTTTAGGCTTAAGTGTGTTGTTGTGATCCAGATAAAATCCAAGTAGACCCGTTTTCTCTTTGTGGAACTCTCATGTTCATTTTACTAGGGTTTCTCTTCAAAGTAAGCAAATACGTGAACAAACAACACAAATATAAATATGATAAATTATATTTATATTGAATACTACTACCCAATCTAAAGTTTATCGTTTTTAATCGAACCACACTTTCAATTAGGAAACACACTTTCGATTGAACAAACCAAACTTAGGTCGTGTTTGATGTTGTCTGACCCATCTCTGACCCCTGACTGGCTGACTCGGTCAGCCGGTCAGGGTGTTTGATGTTCACGGCGTTATGGCTGACCCGGTCGGTGCCTCTGACCGAGACCTAAAAAATTTGATGACTGACCCGATCGTTGTCGTTTAAATCTTCTTCACCATTCCCCCACTGCACCTCATCTCCGTCGTCTTCTTCACCGCAATCGCTGCCGTTCAGATCTTCTTCACCATTCGCTGTCGTTGTGTCTGACCGCAATCGCTGCCATTCATCGCACCTCATCTCCGTCGTCTGACCCGAAGTTGTGTCTGACCCGCAGCTACCTTTCATCGCTGCCGTTGCTCACCTTCACCGCCTCCGTCACCATCTTCGTCGTCTTCTCAAGGTAATCACTAATCACATCTTTTTTTTCTACTTCGATTGATTTGCTCAAGTCTGATTTTGGATGATTGGATTTGGTTGAGATCGATTGATTTGCTCAGATTCAAGGGCTGTTTGAGGTCGATTGTTGTGTATGTAAGGGGCTGTTTGGATTTGTTGATTTTGCTTGACGATTTTGGATGTTGATTTTGGATTTGTTTGTTAATTTGTTTGGTTGTTGATTCGTTAGATGTGTATGTATATGGGTATGTAGATGTGTATGTAGATGGGTATGTATGTGTATGTATATGGGTATGTATATGTGTATGTATATGTATATGTATATGGGTATGTAGATGTGTATGTAGATGGGTATGTATATGTATGTGTATATGGATATGTATATGTGTATGTATATGTATATGTATATGGGTATGTAGATGTGTATGTATATGGGTATGTAGATGTGTATGTAGATGGTATGTATTGTGTATGTATATGGGTATGTATATGTGTATGTATATGTATATGTATATGGGTATGTAGATGTGTATGTATATGGGTATGTATATGTGTATGTATATGTATGTATATGGGTATGTAGATGTGTATGTATAGGGTATGTAGATGTGTATGTGGATGGGTATGTATATGTGTATGTATATGGGTATGTATATGTGTATGTATATGTATTTGTATATGGGTAGTAGATGTGTATGTACATGGGTATGTATATGTGTATGTATATGGGTATGTATGTGTATATGTATATGGGTATGTAATGTGTATGTATATGGGTATGTATATGTGTATGTATATGGGTATGTATGTGTATATGGATATGTATATGTGTATGTATATGGTATGTAGATGTGTATGTAGATGGGTATGTATATGTGTATGTATATGGGTAGTATATGTGTATGTATATGTATATGTATATGGGTATGTAGATGTGTATGTATATGGGTATGTATATGTGTATGTATATGTATATGTATATGGGTATGTAGATGTGTATGTATATGGGTATGTAGATGTGTATGTAGATGGGTATGTATATGTGTATGTATATGGGTATGTATATGTGTATGTATATGTATATGTATATGTATATGGGTATGTAGATGTGTATGTAGATGGGTATGTGTATGTGTATGTATATGGGTATGTATATGTGTATGTATATGTATATGTATATGTATATGGGTATGTAGATGTGTATGTATATGGGTATGTATATGTGTATGTATATGGGTATGTATATGTATATGTATATGGTATGTAGATGTGTATGTATATGGGTATGTATATGTGTATGTATATGGGTATGTATATGTGTATGTATATGTATATGTATATGGGTATGTAGATGTGTATGTAGATGGGTATGTATATGTGTATGTATATGGGTATGTATATGTGTATGTATATGTATATGTATATGGGTATGTAGATGTGTATGTATATGGGTATGTATATGTGTATGTATATGTATATGTATATGGGTATGTAGATGTGTATGTATATGGGTATGTAGATGTGTATGTAGATAGGTATGTATATGTGTATGTATATGGGTATGTATATGTGTATGTATATGGGTATGTATATGTGTATGTATATGTATGTATATGGGTATGTAGATGTGTATGTAGATGGGTATGTATATGTGTATGTATATGGGTATGTATATGTATATGTATATGGGTATGTATATGGGTATGTAGATGTATATGTATATGGGTATGTATATGTGTATGTATATCTTGAAATAACAAATTGGTTCTTGATCTAGGCATGACAGAAAGAAAAGCTAGAGTTAACTGGAAGTCGGATTGTGTTGATAAAACTTTTCTCGAAGCATGTATACATGAAATAACAAACAACGGTCGTGAGGGTAGTAGCCTTAAAGCAAGCTCATGGAAAGTTGTTGCCGAAAAACTAAAAAATTATCATAATTTTATGGTTGATCATAAACAAATGAAAAATCGATATGACTACCTAAAGTCAAAGTATGGGGCATGGGTCAAATTGAAAAACAAAACGGAAAATATTTATGATCCTATAACCAACACTTTCAATATGAGTGATGAAGAATGAGAAGCGGAGGCAAAGGTGTTTTTTTAATATGAAATATTTTTTAATAAGATTATTGTTTGTTTAGTATCTTGATTATATTTATAAAAATTTTCAAACAGTTAAACAAGTTTGTAGGAAAGTTGAGACATGCTCCCCTTCCTTACCCTGATCTTTGTACCAAACTGTTTGAGGGGGTGACTGCGACTGGCATTCACAGTTGGGGGCCATCTTCTACACTTCGTCATCCAGCTGAAGAATATTTTGAACATGAGTTGGATGATGTTATGTGCACTCAAATGGAAACAGAGCTCCCACCTGTAAGTGAAGAATCCTCTGGCCGATCAAAACGAAAAGCAAGTTCTAAAACTAGTAAAGAAGTGCTTAGGAAAACAATAAATGACGACTTAAGAGAAGTTGGGAATGAAATTATCAATGTTGCAAAGATGTTGGTGGAAAAAAATAATATTGACAATGAAATGGACGCATGCATGGATAAGCTAGAAAAAATGGAGTGGGGGGAAGAAGATCTGAGATATAACACAACTCTTTTGTTATTCGGTGAAAGTGCTGATATTAGAAAAGTTTGGTTACGTCTTAAGCCGGTGAGTTGCGAGTCGTGGGTGAGAAATGCTGGGAGAAAGTTTGGATTATTTGGTTGACTTATGTGTTTTGTATGACTTTTGATTGACAGTTGTATGCCTTTGTATGATCCTATGACAGTTGTATGTCAAGAAATGATGAGACTTTCACGCGAGACTTTTCTACTATTATGTAATCATTTTACACAACGAAATTGGGTGCGAGCTAGTAGGACGATAAGCATTGAAGAGAAAATAGCTATGTTCTTACATATTATAGGCATAATGAACGGTTCCGAGTAGTTAAACGACGATTTCAACACTCCAATCAAACGGTTCATAAATGTTTTCACGAGGTTCTAGGTGCAATGATGTGTTTTGCTAAAGAAATTATAGCCCCAACATCTTCAAATGAAACAACAAATACCTCGGAACGACTTCAAAGGCTAAAAGAAATATTTCCTGGAGCAATAGGTGCTTTAGATGGAACTCTTGTACATGCAGTTGTGCCCACTACTCAACAAACTTGTTTTAAGGGAAGAGGTAAAGGTGAATGTTATCAAAATGTGTTAGGAATATGTGATTTTGATATGATATTCACATTTGTATGGGCTGGATGGGAAGGCGTAGCACATGATTCACGGGTTTTGAAAGAAGTTGCATTTAATCCGACATCTGGATTTCGATTCCCTCCACCAGGTTTGTAATAAAATTATATATTTTATTATTAAATATATTATTTGTATTCTTCATATAATAGTTGTCACACTGTCATGTACAGATAAATATTACCTTTGTGACGTTGCATATACCAACACTCGTGGATTTATGACTCCATACCACAACACTAGGTATTGGTTAGCCGATTTCCGACAACGAAGACCGGTAACTAAGGAAGAAAGATTTAATCATGCTCATGCTTGTCTTAGAAATGTTATTAAGCGTGCTTATGGTGTATTGAAAGCAAGATTCCCAATCCTAAAGCAAATGGCTCCTTATCCATTTCCAGTGCAAAGATACGTAGTTATTGCTTGTTTTGCAGTGCATAATTTTATAAGAAAATACAACATTCAAGATGAATTATTTACAAACTTTGAAGATAACACTATGATTACCCCTAATGGTGAAGGTGGAGGAAATGAAGGTCAAAACACACAGGCATTGAGTGGGGTTTAGAAGGGGTTGAATATATGACTATTTTGCGTGACCAAATTGCTAATCAACTACTTTCAGATGCTTCAAATTAGATTTGTATGCAAAATCTTGTATGACATTTTGCTAATCAACTGTTTGAAATTCGATGCGTTTGTTTGGATTATGTTTGATTTATGTTAACTTGTATTTTGTATGACATTTTGAATTATTATAATTTAGCTATTTTTATTAATTACACAACACCAGTTAAATTCAAACTCGATTAAACAACGGGGCAATAATGTTATTTTTATCATTCAGCAGAGTTAGTCAGCTACTAAATCAAACAGCCAAGTTTCAGTCAGATGCAGACTCAGTCAGAACCTCTTACTGGCTGTTTGAGCAAATCAATCGAAGTAGAAACAAAAGATGTGATTAGTGATTACCTTGAGAAGATGACGAAGATGGTGACGGAGGCGGTGAAGGTGAGCAACGGTGAAGGTGAGCAACGGTAGCGATGAACGGCAGCTGCGGGTCAGACACAACTCCGGGTCAGACGACGGAGATGAGGTGCGATGAATGGCAGCGATTGCAGGTCAGACACAACGACATCGAATGGTGAAGAAGATCTGAACGGCAGCGATTGCGGTGAAGAAGACGACAGAGATGAGGTGCAGTGGGGGAATCGTGAAGAAGATCTGAACGGCAACGATCGGGTCAGTCATCAAATTTTTTAGGTCTCGGTCAGAGGCACCGACCGGGTCAGCCATAACGCCGTGAAGATCAAACACCCTGACCGGCTGGCCGAGTCAGCCAGTCAGGGGTCGGAGATGGGTCAGACAACATCAAACACGACCTTATCCGAACAACTTGGAGATGTGGATCACCCGGTAAGCGACTCGCGAATTGTTCTTCAACTCGTTCGAGGACTACCACCAGAATACGATACGATGGCTTCTTTTATCAACCAATCCAAGACTTCTAGTCCATTTTGCCCTCACGACACAACGCAAGAACCCACCCGATACACCAATCAAGCAAGGTCACTTTGCTCATTCGCCCACACCACCGACTCAATATGATCACCACAGACGAGGATCTTCTCGAGGACGAGGACGTGGCTGAAACAACTTTCAAAGCGGTGGTGGTCGTGGCTGGAACAGTTGCTCCAACTATGGGCATTGACATACGCAAGGCCTCCTCTCACATCACTTTTGATCCGGGTGAAGTTCTAACTCCTAATACTACTTCTTTTAATGGTAATATATTTGTTGGTAATGGTACTTCTTATCAATTTCGGGCTCAGGTAATGGCATTCACCAAACCTCTACTCACACTTTCCACTTAAACAACATCCTTTTATCTTCTCATATAACTAAAAACCTTCTGTTAGTTCGTCAATTCACTCGGGATAACCAAGTATCTATTGAATTTAATCCTAATGGTTTTTCTTTGAAGGTCTCAAGACTGGAAGACTTTTTTCGTGCCATGACAGTACCGGAGACCTTTACCCTTTCACACCACCTCAACATGATTTGCTCACATCTTCATTCAAGTGGCATGATTGGCTTGGCCACCCTAGCTCTCAAGTCTTAGAAACATTTTTTAATCGATCTGTTATTTCATGTAATAAGGATGTTTCCAAGTTTTTCTTATCATTCATGTCATTTATCTAATGGTAAAAGATTGCCTTTTAATGATTCACATTCATTTATTATTGCTTATTTTGATATCATCCATTGTGATTTATAGACCTCACACATCTTAAGTAACTCATCCTACAAGTATTACATGGTCCTTATAGAAAATTTACACATTATCTTTGGGTTTATCCTTTAAAATTCAAATCCGAAACCTTCACCACCTTTGAAAAATTCCACAAACGTATTTAAACTCAATTAATAATACCATCAAATGTTTTAATGCAATCTAGGGGAGAGTTTGAAAATCTTGAATTTAATAAATTTGCCACCACAAACGGTCTTGTGCTTCGTTTTCATGGCCATAAACCTCACAATAAAACGGTAGAGCCGAACGAATGATTAGACCCCTCAATGATATCGTTTGTGCTCTCCTAAGACATGCTCACTTACCACCTCGATTTTGGGTGGAGGTCCTCCATACTGCCACCTATTTACACAACATCCTCCTAACTAAACGCCTCAATTTCTTCACCCCAACCTTTGCCCTTTTTAATCGCCACCTCACTTATGATCACATCCAGGTCTTCGGGTGCACTTGTTACCCTAACATGTCTGCTACCCAACCTCACGAACTCTACCCCCGGGTCACTCAATGCATCTTTCTTGGTTACCATCCAACTTTTGTAGGTGTCGATGCCTCGATCCTAAAACTGGTTAAGTCCATATATCTTGCCATGTCGTCTTTGATTAGTCTTATTTCCCTTACCTTGACCACCCCCACCCACTTCCTACAACTTCGTTAATGATGAACCTAACCCTCTCACTCACATTCAATTCCCTTCGCCACTCCCACCCACCCATACATAGTTGACCACATCATCCTAGCCGCCCGAACCATCACTACCCACCCCTTTGGTGGAATTTGGCTACCCTCCCACCCCAACACCGCCCACCTCCTCAACTCGCACCCGATGACAACCGGGGGAAGGCGGGTTTCTCCAAGTTGAACCCCTGTTTCACCGGATCCACTTTTCACTCATCTCTTATCTCTCTATTGCCAACTTCCTATATCCATGCCTTATTTGACTTGAATTGGAACAAGTTGTGATTGATTAATATAGGGCCTTAATAGATAATAGTACTTGGGAGTTGGTTCCCCGATCAGAAAAACATCCGGTAATTCGATGCATGTGGTTATTTCGTCATAAGTTCAAATCGGATGGATCACTTGGTCGGTATAAAGCAAGGTTGGTTGTAAATAGGAAATCACAAACATTTGGGTCGATTATATAGACACCTTTAATCTGCTGGTTAAACCGCCTATTATACGCATGGTTTTGTCGCTTACTCTATCTCGGGGTTGGCTGATACATCAACTTGATGTAAAAAATGCATTTTTGCTTGGCCAGTACAGGATACCGTTTATATGCATCAAGCGCCCGGGTTTGTAGACCCATCTCGACTCCAACATGTTTGTCGCCTCACTAAGTCCTTATACGGACTTAAACAGGCGCCCCGATCATGGTTCACTCGGTTTTCTATTTTTGTTCTATCAATGGAATTCAAGGGTAGCACTTTTGATAATTCATTATTTGTTTATCATCGTGAGACTGACTTGGCTTATTTGCTTCTTTATGTTGATGATATTATACTAACAGCTTCTTTTATAACGTTACTTGATCGGTTCACTAACTCCTTTGTCCAAAAAGTTTGCTATGACATATTTGGGTACACTTCATCACTTTATCGATATCGCTATCATTTGTGATAGTAATGGCTTGTTCTTATCACAAAGTCAGTATGCCAAGAATATTTTACATCGAGCTAATATGGAATCTTGCAAACCATGTGCAATCCCGGTGGACACATCATCCAAACTCAGTGCCACAGCTGGTGATCCTATTCCCGACGGGAGCCTTTATCACAGTCTCGTAGGGACTTTACAATACCTCGCCTTCACTCGCCTCGACATTACATATCCTATTCAACAAGTATGTTTATTTATGAATTCTCCACACGATCTGCACTTTGCCTTCATGAAGCGCATACTTCGCTACATCCAAGGGACGTTGCATTATGGATTACGGTTAAATCCTAGTAGGAACACCTCCTTAACTGCGTACTCCGATGTTGATGAGGAGGTTGCTAGGAATCTAGCCAATCAACCTCTGAGTATTGTGTGTATCTTGGGGAGAACCTCGTCTCATGGTCCTCCAAACGCCAACCCACAATCTCTCGCTCCAGTGCCGAAGCAGAATACCGAGGCGTGGCTAATGTCATCGCGGAAACTACTTGGCTGTGAAATTTATTGGTTGAACTAAACGTTTCTACTCAAGGGAAACCATTATTTATTATTGATTATGTTTTGGTAGTTTACTTATCGGAAAATCCAGTCCAGCACCAACAAACAAAGCATGTGGAGATAGGGTCGTTCACGAGCAGAGTCGATCCGAGCAAAGGTATGCTCATGCTAGCTCGGATTCAAAATCAAGCCGCTCAGATTGGATCGAATTTATAAAAGCAAGCGGAAAAGTCATGCTCGTGCTCAGATTGGATTTAACAGAGCAGCTTGGTTTTATAACAAATTTAGCTTAACAAAATACATACGGCTTCGTTTAGCTCGATTTTTCATTCATTCAAGAGTTTTAACTTCCAATAACAAACCTACAAGTTAACAAAAAACCATATGAAATAAAAGTTACACAAAACATAAATTCAAACACATTAAGTTCTAAGACAAACTTAAAATTCTTAGAACAATATATCTAATCTCCAAAAAGTCTACTAATGATGATTTTCACGATCATTTCCATGTCCA
Organism: Flaveria trinervia; assembly: GCA_025506515.1. Classification (NCBI taxonomy): domain Eukaryota; kingdom Viridiplantae; phylum Streptophyta; class Magnoliopsida; order Asterales; family Asteraceae; genus Flaveria; species Flaveria trinervia. The sequence goes on along the minus strand of CM046449.1, from coordinate 71,030,971 downwards.
CCTAAAACAGCCTAAAGCAATGTTTAATTAAACATTTTAGACTAAGCATAATAGTATTATATATTGTAGGCTTCAATATTATTAACAATGTACATACACAAGTTTTATAGAAATATATATCGTTCCATATCTATTGGTTGTAACACACTCATCCGGAATCAAAACGTCAATCTCTAATTTTTCTTCTTCTTTTATAGATTTCTAGAGATTAAAAAGATACTAAAAATATTAGTTTAAAGTAAAGTAGAAATGAAAAAATATATGAATATAAACTTACATCCAATGTTTGTATGGTTATTTTTTAGATGACCTTTAACCAATAGCTTTCACAAACAAGAAGTTTAACCATATCCTTTGTAAGAGAGCTTCTCTAGTCATCCAATATATGCCCCCTATCACTAAAGGTCGATTTAGAAGTCACAGTTGTGATCGGGATGCCAAAAATATCTTAAATCATTTTACCTAAAATGGGGAACTTGCTTGAATAATGACTCCACCATTTCAACACATCAAGCTTTGACTCCTCACATGTATAATTAGGCTCTTTCAGATGCAACTCAAGTTCAGGTTTTTGTCGGGTATCGATTGGTCTTGATTTGAGGTATGTTAAAAAATCATCTCTGGGTAAATTTTGTTCACTAAAAGAAGATAAAGGCCTTTGAGCAACTTGTGGCCACCTTAGATGCCTTAAATGCATTTAAATACTTTTGAAGAAAAGAGTTTTTAACTCGTTAGTGACATCTTGAACCTAAATCTCACGTTCCTCTACTAGATACAACCTCTCAAAAGTCCATTCAACTGACACCAACTTAAAACGGGGATCTAAAATAAATACAATAGACATAAGCACTCCAATTTCCCCCTAATACTTTTCAAACTTCTCATACAACGATGCACTAAGCTCCACCAAAATAGAATCATCTGATATAAATGCATTACTTATCTCTTTTTTCACTTTAAAATTTTCAGTAAGAAACAAATTTGAAGTCGGATATGATACATTACATTATATTATATACACACACACACAAAGACACACACACACACACACACTTGAGAACCATTTTTTTGTGAGAACTCTAAGAACCAATATCAACCACAAAATTTAGTCACATGCAAGTCATATGTCAATTTCACCTTTTAAAAAAATGTTTATAACTTTTTTCCATGACATTATTTTTCAAAAAAATTTCACCATTAATTTTAGTATTTTTATCTTTTCATCGTTTACCATATTAACATACTTTTTAAAAAAAAACCTATCCATTTGTTATTTACACATGTGTAAATCTGGTTATACATATGTGTAATACGGGATTTACACATGTGTAAATCCATTATTATACATATGTAAAATGAATTTCGTAAAAAAAATGGATTTTTTAATATTTTTTAATATTTTTTTACGAAAGAGGGAAACGAAAGAAACATTTTTGTGGGTTTATTTTTTTATTTTTAAGTTATTTTTCGATATATAAATTTTTAAATATGTTTTTGTTAATTACAATGTTGCCATTGAAAACCGAGCAAGCGGACCTTTGCTCGTGCTCTGCTCATTTACAAACCGATCCGAGTCGCTTTGCTCGTTTTTACAATCGAGCAAAACGTGTTGTCATCATACCAATATGTTGATGTCTTTACAAAAGGACTTTCCTGACAACTGTTTCAAACTTTTTGAGATAGTTTGCGTGTTTGTGTCAACTCACGCTCCAACTAAGGGGAAATATTAGCATAGCTATATTATTGGAATGGATAGTTGTATTCTATAAGATACGATGATAGTTTAGAAAGTCAATAATCTCCAGAGATCTTGTTAGGCATAGTTGTTAATATATATTCCTAGTATTTATTATTTGGAATTGAAGAAATCAAAATATTATAAACACTTTTAGTCCTATTCCGCCCTAGCCCCACAACACCCAATTCCTTTAATTGTTTGACGTTAAATGGGTTATATATATCTAATCTGATTAACATATGCAACTTTACCACCAAAAACCCTACGTAATCATCCATACATGCATAACATCACCATAATAAAGTCACCTCTCTGTACCCGGCCCTATTACAAAGTATAAGTCATCGTTAATATTTCATACATTCATATCCACCTCTAAGCATTTATTGTTTTCCAAACATTATCCAAACTCACTCCCATACATACATATTGATCATAAGATCATGATTCATGACTTCCACGTAAAACCAATATCACATGCGCATAATCATAACATGACAATAATCACATAGATATTACATTATCATCCACTTATTTCCACAATAATATTATTTCATATGTGATATAACCTTACATTCATAACCATCGTAATCAAACTCGTTTCATACTTCCATGCAAACCCTAACACTTGTTTCATGCTTTCGAGCACGTTTTGTTAACGTAGTGTTCATTACCATAAACCTTAGGTGAACTCACGATCAACCCCAAAACCATATTAAAACTACATGTAACAAATCAAATAATAACAACCATAATCAACCCCATCTTATGCTTAATAACCACGTTATACATTACTCTGTTTATGTCACACCCCAATCTTGACGGCGGAAACGTCGAGGTGTGAGGTTAAGATCGTTCACCGCCACATAATGCTATTAATAACCCAAATATATATTAATCATAAGTTCCAATTGTACCATTACAATTATAAGTCTCAAAGAAATTAAAAGTATAATATAAGATGTAACAAGTCATTTTATTTCATTTATTTAATTAGGTCCATTCCAAGATTTGCAAGCTTCGAATAGTAGAAATCAAGCTTGAGTATTTCCTGAAACATGTTAAAAATAAAAATGTGAACAATAATGTTGGTGAGATTTCCATAGTTTGCAATACATAGATATATAAAAGATGACAATTCATGTTGTAAGTTAGAGAACAAAGTAAACTAGGGATGTAAGACAGAATGCACAATCAAACCTTGACAAAGTTTTACTAGTCTCAAACGTTTACAAGTATATACGATTAGCTAAGTGTACTTGGATTAACCAAGCAGGCTTGTCAGGCCCATAGATCTATGACGTCGCCAGGCTAGCAATAGTTAATGATTGTACATATATTCGACATTACATGGTAGCTACAAAGTTCAACTAACCACAACATACATGTGAAATGCCATAAGTTTACAAAAATCAAACGTGTTTACAAGTGCAAAGTTTATAATGTAACATGTTTCACCCCAAAAGTGTGAAAAATATAAAAAGGGGTATAGAAATACTCACTTGATCAAATAAGTATAGAAAAGATGATTAATAAGAAATATTAAATAATGCTCAAACGCAAATCCTTCACAATGCACCTAAAAACATATATATATTTACAAGGTTTAAGTTTATTAATAAGATTAACGTTTTAATGTGAACTAGGGTTTTGATAGCAATTTGGGGGTTATTTTTATAAATAAAATTAGTAAACTATTATTTATATTTTGATCGATGAAAATAGGTATCATTTATAAAATTTTAAAGGAATTAAAACATAATATTCAATAATAATTTAATAACTTAAATTATTATATAAATCCATTTTTATAACAAGACTTAGTTATAATTTTTGTAATAAAATGTTAAAATATTTTATAAGAATAAATTAAAAAAAAAATAATATCTAGCTGACTTTAAAAAATATTTGAAATTTATAAAAGTTATTATTATATTTATTAAAATTTTTCCATAATTAAATTAAAGCTAAGAAAACTTTAAAAAAAATACATGAGGGTCCCCGGGTTCGAACCCGGGACCTCATGTTTAGAGTACTTGTGTCATAACCAGTGAACCAAAGACCTTACCGCTTTATGATACAACTTTTAAATTATAAAAACACGATTACAAGGAAATCCCCAAGAACATAAGAACCCTAGATTCAGTTTGAGCCAAATTGAACCCCAATTTGATTACGTTAATGAAATTAACCTTGGGGCTTTTAATACCCAAGTAAAACCGAGTAGATACATGTATTTAGTTACCCGATTTGAAATCGAATTGATAGTAAGCAAGATGAAGAACAGTCGCGAACTCGTAGAGCTTGATTGATGTTCAAACGATGATGATAAACCAATTCTCTGCACAGATACCTTCTACTGATCTCAATGAACAAAAGCCCTTTATCAATTGAAGATAATACCTCCGTGAAGATAGAGTGCGAATGTGTTGCAGGTTCGCGGTTATAGAGGTGATTGAACTCAATGATTGTGTGTATTTCAGGTGAAATTGAAGTTAGTGTACGATTAGGGATAGATAATCGATCATTTGGATTCATTTAATTGGATTATGATTAGGTATGAATGCCAGAACGACTACAAGATTAATGAGTTTCGGTTATGCAATTGATTCAAGTTTGTAACCGGCGTTTAAACGCATTTAAGGTGCGCATTCAAGTTCGAATCGTGTAATTGAAACGATTAGAGTCGGTTTGAGTGTTAAAACCGAGGATTTCGTGGGTTTATGGGGCTCACCGGAGCTCCTCCGGAGCTCCACCGGTTTTGCGGGGAGAGAGAAAGAAATTGTTTTGGGTTTTTAATAAATTACACAAATGGTCCATGTAGATTTCAATCTTTATTATTTTATACTTAAACTTTATTTTCAAAGTTTCTAAATTGACAATAAGGCCCCATTGACTTCTTAAATTCAAGTTATAAACATCTTTTAACTTTAATAACTTTTACAAATTATTATTATTATTGTTGTTATTATTATTATTTATTTATTTATTTATTTATTATTATTATTATTATTATTATTATTATATTATTATTATACAATTTAATAGTTTAATTATTAACTTACATAATTTAAATGATAACTAAGAAATAAACATGGATAACCATAAGTTTCATAAATGTACACAAAGGTCCTTACAAGAATTTAACGATGCAAGCTTTTTATTAGACCAAAAATACAAGATGTTACAGTCTCCCCAACTTAAAGAATTTCGTTCCGAAATTAAGAATGAACTAGGCGAACAAATGCGGGTATCTCTCCTTCATAAGATCCTCACGCTCCCAAGTGAACTCAGCTCCACACTTGTTCTCCCAACGAACCTTAACGATTGGAGTAGTTGTAGTTCTCGTTTTCATCATAATGCGATCCATAATCTCAATAGGTTTCTCAACAAAGTGCAATGACTCGTCGATCTGGATGTCTTCCAATGGGACATGCAGACCCTCATCGGCCAAACACTTTCCGAAATTTGAGACATAGAATACAGGATGAACTCTACTAAGGTCGGAAGGTAGTTCCAGTTTATAAGCCACCTTCCCAACCCTTTTCAGGATTTTGAAAGGTCCTACGAATCTTGGAGCTAGTTTACCGTTCTTTCCAAAGTGAACAACACCTTTCCACGGTGACACCTTGAAGGACCATGTCGCCAACTTGGAACTCCAATGGCTTACGACGCTTATCGGCGTAACTCTTTTGTCGACTTCTTGCCACTTCAAGGTTCTTGCGGATTGTGGAGACTTTATCGGTCGTTTCTTGTATAAGTTCAGGACCAGTGATGAAATTTTCACCAACGTCGGTCCAGCAAATCGGTGATCGGCATTTACGACCATACAAAGCCTCGAATGGTGCCATCTTGATACTTGAGTGATAACTATTGTTATACGAAAATTCCACGAGCGGTAAATGCGTATCCCAATCACCACCAAAGTCAAGTACACAAAGACGCAGCAGATTGTGACATTCGTCATTTTCGACTAGCTTTGTATTTGTTATCCTGTATTGTAAACTCGACTCGTTTTGGTCTTCGGATCTTTTAATATTAATAAAATGATGGATTTTATGTTGTAATAATGTTTCATACTTGTCGTGGCGTGACCCACATTTCGTTTCAGCAAAATCAGTTTTTTAACGTTTTCGGTTCGTTTAAGGTCCGAAATTGTATTTTAACCATCCAAACCAATCAAGACCTAACCCATAACTATTCTAGAACCCTCCAAACATGTAGATACCTGTTCATAATTTATTTAAATTAAAATTTATTTTAAATAAAAGAATCAAAGTGCACCCTTTTACCCACCGGACAAACGCATTACCCATTTCCTCAAACCCTAATATTTCCCTATAAATACCACTCATTCTCAACCATTTCACCTGCACATTTTCATCTTCTTCTCCCAAAAGTTTGATCTTGTAAGTTGTTCTAGCTAGTTTTGCTTAAGTTTGACTTTAAAAAGTCAACGGAACCGAATCTTGCATTTCAAATCATTTTGGGTATGTAATTTTGGTTATTTTCAGCTTTTTCTAAGTTATTTTATGTTCACAAAACCATTTTCATCTTTATTTAAGTCTTGTGGGCATTCAAACTCATATTTATGCATTTTAGACCCGTTTGGGTCGTTTTCGGGAAGTTTACTCGATTAACTTTCTTGTTTGAGTTTAGATCTGGAAGTTTTACCTTATTTTTAGTTCAATGGTTTTGGACATGTGGTAACCATCCTCGGGTTCATACCGAATCAAAGACCGAACCAAACCGAACACTTGTTTAAGCACTTTAAATAACTTTGAAGTGACCATGTTACATCAAACACTTTAGATCTGAGTTTTTCTTGATATTTTAGTTATTATATGGTTGATATGGAGGTGTAGAACAAATCTTGGCTTGAACCCAAGTTTCGGGTGAAAACCGAGTAAAACCGAACACCCGTTTTAACGAGTTAGTCAATGTTCAAACCACCAAAAGTTCAACCTATCTTTTTAGTTATGTTTTAATTTATATTACTCATATTACTTAAGATTTTGGAAGTTTTAGAACAAATATTAGCTCAAACCAAGTTTCGGGTAAGAATAAACCCGAGTAAAAGTCGAACTTATCGTCTTAACGAGCTAGTCACCGTTCAAAACGCCAAAAGAAAAATCTTTTCTAATTTTTTTAACTTATGTTTCGCTTTATGTTATTTGTATTAATAATATTATGGTATGACGGAACCAAACTTGGTTTTATACTAATATCGGGTTTAAGCGAATTTCTTTATTAATTAAAGTCTCAAACTCGGGTTTAAGAAAGAGTAAGTCAGACCTTGATGCTTACATTAATGGGATCGTGCATACTAGCACTAAACCAACTCCCATATGTAAAACTTAACAATGGTTGAGTAAAACTAAACATCAAGGACCCGTTTTCTTGTAAAACTCATTTTTATACTTACGTTATTTAAACACACTTTGTAAAATATAACTAAAACTCCCGAAAACCCAAGCCTTATTTTTATGAAATTTTATACCATTTATATTTCATCTTCAATACTCAATACTTACTCAAGATCTTTCAATCTAGGACACGCACGTTAAAACCGTCGGACTCGCTTACTTGAGGATTTTATTCAAAATTTATTCATCAACGTCATTTTATTCCATGTGAGTATTTTCATCCCCATTTTCTCTTTTATGCTTTGGGGGTAGCAAGCATACTTACTCAACCAAAAAAAATGATTTAACATCTAGATCCTCAATCCACAACCACTAGGTTATGTGTTGCTTAGAATAATTGTCCAATTGTATGTTATATACCTCATATGATTAATTGCTACATGTTTATTGCTTTTGATCGTTTAGCCTCATCCTCATCCTCAATAAGTATGATCATACGCTCCTCCTTGTAATATGGTAGTTTTATTAATTAGAAATGAGCCTCATTTATTTATGATTGATATACCTCAATTGTTACTTTTATTTACGGCTTCACATATTTGAGTTGTGGATTTTTGTCTTATATTATATTTATAAAGTCATGGAATTGCTCACCAACATACATGTTGACAAAACATATTTTATGCAATACCACAAGTTTGATTATCGGTTGATTGAAGATTTAAAGACGTTACTTTATTTTGGACCGTTAGGTTATTAGTTAAGAACTATTTATTTTCTTGTATTTGTAAGAACATGTTATGAAATGAATGAGTTGATTAAATATTGTCACTTTAATAGTGTCGTGTGCATTTTAACAATATTAGTTGCGCCCCGGCATATTCCGCCGCTTTGGTCGGGGTGTGACACAGATCCTCGAGGGTTTGGATTGTTCGTTCGGTTTGACCATCGGTTTGAGGATGGTAAGCCGTACTCAAATCCAATTGAGTACCCAAGAGTTCTTGCATCGAAGATCAAAAGTGTGAAGTGAAGCGAGCATCTTGATCGGAAATAATGTGTAAAGGCACACCATGACGACTCACAATTTTGTCAATGTAGATTTGAGCCAACCTTGAAATCTTGTATGTATCTCGTATAGGTGTGAAATGTGCTGTCTTGGTCAAACGGTCAACAATGACCCATATACTATCATGACCACGAGGTGTACGAGGTAACTTGGTTATGAAATCCATGGATATATGTTCCCATTTCCACATAGGGATTTCAGGTTGCTCAAGTAAACCACTTGGTCATTGATGCTCAGCTTTGACCCTTGCATATGTGAGACACTTGGAAACATAAGACGCGATATCCTTCTTCATTCCAGGCCACCAATATTGACCACGCAGGTCCATGTACATCTTATCGGAGCCAGGATGAATGGAATATCGGGTTTGATGAGCTTCGTTAATAATGAAGTGCCGAAGGTTATCACGATTCGGGATCCAAAGTCGATTTAAGAAGTACCACATGCCATTCGGCTTTGTCTTCAGTTGTGACCGAACGTTAGACATCAAATCTTCATCTTTCCCTTTGTCAGTTAGTTTTGCTTGTTGAGCCTCGCGAATGCATAACTCGAGGTCATTATTGATCCTTATGTTTTGGAGCATGATAGTAGCCTCATTTACATCCACATGAATCTCGATATCAAATTCTCCTAGCGTATCAAACCATTGCCTTCGATCTCGAATTTCTTAGAGCGAGACAGTCTTGTTGTGGACCTTGCGACTTAGCGCGTCGGCTACAACATTCGCCTTTCTAGGATGGTAGCGAATGTCGCAGTCGTAGTCGCTAATCAACTCGATCCAACGTCTTTGTCTCATATTGAGATCCTTTTGGTTGAACATGTGTTGGAGACTCTTATGATCGGTGTAGACTATGCATTGCGTCCCATATAGATAGTGTCGCCAAATCTTCAATGCAAAAACCACAGCACCAAGTTCAAGATCGTGAGTGGTGTAGTTCACTTCATGAACCTTCAATTGCCTCGACGCGTATGCTATAACTTTGCCTCGTTGCATGAGAACACAACCAAGACCTTGATTAGAAGCATCGCAATACACGGTAAAGTCATCGTTTCCATCGGGAAGTGTGAGAATAGGAGCGTTACACAACTTGCGTTTTAATGTCTCGGAAGCCTCTTCTTGCTCGGGTCCCCATTCACAGAGTCGATTCTTTTGAGTTAGCACCGTTAATGGTTTAGCAATCTTCGAGAAATTCGCTATGAACCTACAGTAATATACCGCTAAGCCTAGAAAAGAACGAACCTCAGTTGGGGTTGTGGGAACCCACCAATTCTTCACGGCTTCAATTTTAGCTCAACGTGAATTCCTTAGCTATTCACCACATGCCCTAAGAATTGAACCTCCTCCAACCAAAATTCACCCTTGGAAAACTTGGCGTATAATTGCTCCTTCTTCAAAAGTCCAAGAACTTGTCGCAAGTGCGTCTCGTGATCGATTTTTGTCTTGGAATAAATAAGAATGTCATTAATGAACACGATCACGAACTTATCCAAATACGGTTTACATACTCGATTCATGAGATCCATGAACACGACAGGTGCATTGGTCAAGCCAGAAGGCATGACCATGAACTCGTAGTGTCCATATCGAGTACGAAAAGCGGTCTTTGGAATGTCATCATCATGAACACGTAGTTGATGATATCCAGAACGTAGATCGATCTTTGAGAATTGAGTTGCTCCTTGAAGTTGATCGAAGAGATCATCAATTCGAGGAAGAGGGTATCAGTTTTTGATAGTAAGCTTGTTGAGTTCTCGGTAATCGATGCACATACAAAATGAGCCATCCTTCTTCTTCACAAACAGTACAGGTGCACCCCACGGTGATGAACTAGGGTGAATGAAACCCTTATCGGTCAACTCTTGTAGTTGACTAGCGAGTTCTTGCATTTGACTAGCGAGTTCTTGCATTTCAGACGGTGCAAGACGATAAGGCGATTTAGCCACAGGGTTTGCACCAGGGATTAAGTCAATCTTGAACTTAACTTCTCGCACGGGAGGTAGCCCTTTAAGATCCTCTGGAAAAACCTCGGGAAAGTCCCGCACGACAGGAATGTCTTTCAACTCCTTACCCTTGGCTTTCGTATTAACTACATATGCCATGAAAGCCATGTAGTTTTTACTTAAGCACTTGCGGGCCTTGATGCAAGACATGAGTTTGAGTCTTTGGGATGATTTCTCCCCAAAGACCTTCAAAGTATCACCAGTCGGTAAAGGAATTCGGATACACTTCTCGAAGCATAAAATTTCCGCATGATGTTTGGCTAACCAATCCATTCCAATGATAACATCAAAGCTTCCCAATTGCATAGGAATAAGGTCGACGAAGAACTCGTGTTCATTAAGGCTTAAGGTGTAGTCACGTATTACGACGTCAACGACGATAGATTTTCCATCGGCGACCTCAACCGTGAAAGATCTTTCCAGATTAACACGTGGTTTAGAAAGTATAGGCTCGAATTCCAGGGATACGAAACTCCTATCGGTACCCGAATCAAACAATACGGAAGCATAATGACTATTTACAAGATACATACCTGTTTGGTAACAACCTATTATTGGTATGATGAACATAGATAGGAATTTTTACAAGACAAGAAAGGACTAAAAGAAGTTCAACGACGTACCATTCACCACGTCGTTGTTGGCTTGTGCTTGGTTGGCGTTGATGTTGAAAGCCCTTCCACGAGCCGGTGGCACAGTTCCCGCATTGCGAGGGCATTGCGGACGAATATGACCAGGCTCGCCACAGTTATAACAGGTTCGGTTGGTAAGCATGGCAGTGTTGTTTGGCGCACGAAGACAAGTAGCCACCAAATGACCATACTTCCCACACAACGAGCAGACTCGACATGGGATGTTGCTCGCATGATGGTACTTGCACGTGTTACACATGGGATATGGACCAGCATAAGCTCTAGTTTTGAGAAGATGACTCGGCCTTTACCTCCTTTGTTACCTCGGAGTCACCTTCGCAGTAGACTTGGAACCCTTTGCCGACATCGTGCCAACTCTTATATAATTCTCGGTGAGCTATGCAGTGATAGTAATCGCCTCCTCCAAAGTTGTGGGCCTACTACCCACCACAGCATCTTGAATTTGAGGCGGCACCCCCTTGATAATTACGGGGCACGGTGTCCACCATGTGTGGTAGGAGCATACTCAACTCATGATGCTGGGTGGAATAAGCCAAGTGATTCCCACTATCTTGTTTGAGGTTCCAGAACTCCTCCTCTAGCTTCTACAACTCGCTCCTTGGGTAGAACTTTTGGATCATGATATCCTTAAATTCTTCCTAGGGCAATGCCATTGCAACCTCAGTTTCACGGTTTCTCTTTTCACTATTCCACCATATTAGTGCCCGTTATTGAAGAACACTTGTGGCATAGCGAACCTTGAACTTGTCGGGGCACTAGCTAACAATGAATGTGTTCTCCATACTTTCAAACCATTCGAGAAGTCTAGTGGCTCCTTCTTTTCCACTAAAGTTAGTGGGTTTGCACGAGTTGAAGTGTTTGAAAGTGCAAGTACGATTGTTCCCGTTTTGGTTTTTGCTATTCTCTACATGAGCACCACTATTGTTCCTATTGGTGTTGTTGCTATTAGCCATTAGGGTGCTATTAAGTTTAGCAACCATGGTCGGGATGACGACAGCCACTTGTCGGGCGATCATTGCAGCTAGTTTACGGTCGGAACTTCCACACTTTCCATGGCGGCGAGACATGCGGGATATACAAAAATGAGTTAGTTACGGGAATGAGGATAACAAAGGATAATAGTTTAGACAAGGACAAGCTAAGGGTTGCAAGGCACACAAAATGATTCCATTTGGTAACGCATTACTATTTGGAAACGTTGACACATCAAGGTGACTTGACCTAATTGCCTTAGAAACTTGTGTATATTGACCATAGTTTATCATTCATCCCAGAAATCCCCAGGTAAGCATGACTAGTCCCGTAGGATTTATACGAAATGCTTGCCTTAGCCTGAAGGCCTTTTGCCAGGCAATCTAGGATACAGGTGTCTATGTGTCATACAATATTTCTTAGGTTCATGGAATCAAAACCTTGATGAGATTTATATATATTAGACATAACGTCTAAAGATCCAAGTCATAACATAAGCATAAGATTTCACGTGACGTCGAAAATAAGATTAAGAGGTTTCATGTTCGGGGAGAGTCAAAGAGTCAAAGTTACGTTTAGGGAGACAAGTAACAATGTTTAGGCAATCCTGTGCTAAGACATCAAATTGCACATAAAAAGGCATAGCATTATGCAGTATGCAAACTATATAATTTACAAGGCAGAAATATAATTCTATAAGGTTCATGCATACTATATTCTAGGTCACCATTTCTAATAACCTAGATCCCTATAGTTATGGGCTCTGATACCAATCTGTCACACCCCAACCTTGACTGCGGAAACGTCGAGGTGTGAGGGTTAAGATCGTTCACAGCCACATAACGCTATTAATAACCCAAATATATATTAATCATAAGTTCTAATTGTATCATTACAATCATAAGTCTCAAAGAAATTAAAAGCATAACATAAGATGTAACAAGTCATTTTTATTTTATTTATATAACTAGGTCCATTCCTAAATTTGCAAGCTTCAAAGAGTAGAAATCAAACTTGAGTATTTCCTAAAACATGTTAAAAATAAAAATGTCAATAATAATGTTGGTGAGATTTCCATAGTTTGCAATACATAGATATATAAAAGATGGCAATTCATGTTGTAAGTTAGAGAACAAAGTAAACTAGGGATGTAAGACAAAATGCACAATCAAACCTTGACAAAGTTTTACAAGTCTCAAACGTTTACAAGTATATACGATTAGCTAAGTGTACTTGGATTAACCAAGCAGGCTTGTCAGGCTCATAGATCTATGACGTCACCAGGCTAGCAATATTTAATGATTGTACATATATTCGACATTACATGGTAGCTACAAAGTTCAACTAACCACAACATACATGTGAAATGCCATAAGTTTACACGAATCAAACGTGTTTACCAGTACAAAGTTTATAATGTAACATGTTTCACCCCAAAAGTGTGAAAATATAAAAAGGGGTATAGAAATACTCACTTGATTAAATAAGTATAGAAAAGATGATTAATAAGAAATATTAAATAACGCTCCAACGCATATCCTTCACAATGCACCTAAAAACATATATATATTTACAAGGTTTAAGTTTATTAATAAGATTAACGTTTTAACGCGAACTAGGGTTTTGATAGCAATTTGGGGGTTATTTTTATAAATAAAATTAGTAAACTATTATTTATATTTTGATCAATGAAAGCAGGTATCATTTATAAAATTTTAAAGGAATTAAAACATAAGATTCAATAATAATTTAATAACTTAAATTATTATATAAATCCATTTTATAACAATACTTAGTTATACTTTTTGTAATAAAATGTTAAAATGTTTTATAAAAATAAATTTTAAAAAAAATAATATCTAGCCGACTTTAAAAAATATTTGAAGTTTATAAAAGTCATTTTTTATATTTATTAAAATTTTTCCATAATTAAATTAAAGCTAAGAAAACTTTTAAAAATATACATAAGGGTCCCCGGGTTCGAACCCGGGACCTCATGTTTAGAGTACTTGTGTCATTACTAGTGAACCAAAGACCTTAACCGCTTTATGATACAACTTTTAAATTATAAAAACACGATTACAAGGAAATCCCCAAGAACATAAGAACCCTAGATTTAATTTGAGCCAAATTGGACCCCAATTTGATTACGTTAATGAAATTAACCTTGGGGCTTTTAATACCCAAGTAAAACCGAGTAGATACATGTATTTAGTTACCCGATTTGAAATCGAATTGATAGTGAGCAAGATGAAGAACAGTCGCGAACTCGTAGAGCTTGATTGATGTTTAAACGATAATGATAAACCAATTCTCTGCACAGATACCTTCTACTGATCTCAATGAACAAAAGCCCTTTATCAATTGAAGATAATACCTCCGTGAAGATAGAGTTCGAATGTGTTGCAGGTTCACGGTTATTGAGGTGATTGAACTCAATGATTGTGTGTATTTCAGGTGAAATTGAAGTTAGTGTACGATTAGGGATAGATAATCGATCATTTGGATTCATTTAATTGGATTATGATTAGGTATGAATGCCCGAACGGCTACAAGATTAATGAGTTTCGGTTATGCAATTGATTCAAGTTTGTAACCGGCGTTTAAACGCGTTTAAGGTGCGCATTCAAGTTCGAATCGTGTATTGAAACGATTAGAGTCGGTTTGAGTGTTAAAACCGAGGATTTCGTGGGTTTATGGGGCTCACCAGAGCTCGCGTGAGCTCCACCAGTTTTGCGGGGAGAGAGAAAGAAATTGTTTTGGGTTTTTAATAAATTACACAAATGGTCCCTGTAGATTTCAATCTTTATTATTTTATGCTTAAACTTTATTTCAAAGTTTCTAAACTGACAATAAGGCCCCATTGATTTCTTAAATCCAAGTTATAAACATCAAAAAACTTTAATAATTTTTACAAATTATTATTATTATTGTTGTTATTATTATTTATTTTATTATTATTATTATTATTATTATTATTATTATTATTATTATTATACAATTTAATAGTTTAATTACTAACTTACATAATTTAAATGATAACTAAGAAATAAACATGGATACCATAAGCTTCATAAATGTACACAAAGGTCCTTACAAGAATTTAACAATGCAAGCTTTTTATTAAACAAAAAATACAAGATGTTGCAGTTTAAGGTGCTGTTTGTTTTTTCTACAGGAAATGTCTATAGTCTGTAAACTATATCTATAGACATATGCAGGAGAAGAGGTAGACCAATTGTCTGCAGTCTGCAATAAAAAGACTGTTTGTTTTTTAACATCTGCGAACTGTAATTGCCACTAAACAATAAACAAAATTGATTTAATAAACCAAAGAAGTTCCTATCATGACACCAGACACTGGCAATGCCAACGCCGCTCCCGTGTCAGGCGATGATGCTGGAGCAAGCTCTTGAACGACCACAACTCCAGCGAAGGGGAGAGGGAGGCGGGTGCAAGCTGGGGGAGGGGAGGAGGGCGCAGGCGGGGGGAGGGGAGGAGGGCTCAAGAGGGGGGAGGGGGGTTGGCGGTGGTTCCGCCGATGGGGGGAGGTGGGGCGGCTGATGGGGGGAGGTGGGAGTGTATTGAAAAATTGAGAAGATGTTAGAAGACCTCAGAAGTGGTAAATCCATGTCTTCTCCACTTAGACGTCATGAAGATGTTTTTTAATGAAACGTTTTACAAAAAACAAAAAAATATGCAAAGCCCAACACAGATAAAAGAGATCGGGAAGTCAGAAAATAAACAAACACCCCCTAAATCTTTCTTTTTAAACAAGTACGCACTCAATTTATATCACTTAAAACACATAAAACCGGACAAATGGAACTCACCTTGATTGTATATTGGATCCACGTAGTCCAATTACTTAGCTGGGCCGTAATCTGCTTTCAACTGGCTAACAAGCCCAAAGATACGAAATTTCACGCAAAGAGAGAAAATGCTACCTTTGCAATTAAAGGTGTAAAAAAAACCGTTTAGAAAAAAAACCGGACTGGTTTGGGAAGAAAACAGTTTGAGCCAAACAGGTTCCCAATCTGATCCGAACCACCGGTTTGTATAACGTTTGGTAGCCCCACTCTCAAAACCAGTTTTAAAACCGGTTCAAATATTAAAAACGGATTAAACCGGTATCAAAACCGGTCCATATAAGTTTGAGAGTTTCGAGTATTCAGTGAGTCAAACCGGTATGTAACACGAACCGATTTGAAAAATACCAGTTTGACCACATGAGAAAAATACCGGTTCAGTTAAAAATTTGAACTCGTTTGAAAAAAAAGAGTTTGTACACAATTAATCAATAAACACTGCAATAGAGTTGACGTAGGTTCGTGAAAGTTGCTTTAGCTATAAAAAAGGAATATAGATGACGCCTTGAAGATTTACGTGCAAAATTTCTCAACTAGTTATAAAATACTCTCATCTCTATAGTCAAGGATATATTTTCATTTAAAAGAGCTCGTTATTCTGTTTTGCGTGACAAAACGACCAAATATGTTAATTTCAAATAGGTGGCCCACGTTAGAAAGCTATGTAATTATCACATAAGCATTTTAAAATGAAATAAAAAAATTAATTTGACATGTCAAACCTGAAAACCTTTGTAATTACATAAGAATGAAACAAATGAAACTCGAGTGGTTTTAAGAAGACAAAAAGTTTGAGTTACTTAAATGAGACAAAAAAAACACTGATTACTATTATGTGATGTTTTACAATAAGATTATAGAATTGATCTTGTGAAAATTATGTTGGATTCATATGTCCGAGTAAGGACAATTAATAACACTATCACCGGGATAAAATCAAAGGAGTTACACCACAAGCATTGATAATAAAAAAATGATGTCTAAAAATTCTAACATCAATAAGCGACGATACAAGATATTTATTTATAAAATAATTATCGATCCGAGTTGTTATTGATTAATTAATATTTCATATGTCGAGTATGACATTAATTAATAATACTATCATTTGGATAAAATTAGAGGAGTTACACCACAAGCAATGACAATAGAAAAATGATGTTTAATAGTCCTAACATCAATACGTGACGAGACAAAAATTTTATTTATGAAATAGTTATTTATCCAAGTTGTTATTAATTATATTAATAATATGTTTAGAAAAAAATACTAATGAATTATAAAAGGGTTAATTTATCTAATTATATACCAGATACACAATTAGATAAATAATTTTTTAACTAATTACAAGGTAAAAAATGTAATTGTATGATAATTGTAAAGGCATATAATAGTATTTACTTAAACCTAAAAACCCTAACTTGAAGGCAAAATTGAAAGGCTTATAGGCAGGGGATGGAGAGAAGGAAGTAGGGGTTTCTAGTTCACTCAAAAAGGTTGCAAAGTTGTAATACTAACTCTCCTCAACGTTGGTGATCAGTGCCGAAGATCCAATCAAATAAGGAAATAATTTGTTTGTTTTATGTTTCTTAAATACCTTACTAGTTATGGTAAATAGGGTGTCGATCCTATAATGAGTCCGTGGATGGTGTCATGCGTAACTGATTCAAAAAATACTTACTTACTATTGTCACTAGACTGCAAATTAGAGACGAATGAAATTAATTTGAAAACAATTACTTTATGAAACAAAACGAAACTTGGACTTCATTTAGAATTATTGAGATGAAAAGGATCACAACCGGGTTTCAGAAATGTAAATGAATACACGACTTATGTTTTATCAAATCTTAAAGTCACATAGACATAACTTGTTTATCATGTATGTTGACATGTAATTACCAACTTGGTAACCAATTATGTAAATTAACTAGTAAACTAACTAATATCATAATCTAGAAACTTTATTTTCAATCACCAATTAATGATAATAACCTAATTACTACTCAATGTTTAACGATGCAAGATTGATAACTTGATAAGCAATAATCAAATCCAGTAACAATAATCTTTAATCAACACATGATTCAAAACATATAACAAATAAGAGTTGTTAAACAATCAAAGTTTATATCTTGACTAGGTAAAAACACAAGCATGTATAATAGAATCACAAACCCTCCATCCGGAGATGATCACAGATGGTTTAGCCTTATATATTTTTATCATAATCTATACAATCTTCAGTTTAAGCATATGAATATTTGATTAATTAATGATTAAAGATAGTTTCAATCGCTTCGAATAATCCAAAGATTTGTTTATGAGGTTGGAGGCAAGTCTCCTTTCGAAACCCTAATGTTAGGGCTTTTTTTGATTCAAAATTTGAAATTATCCATCATGATGTGTGCATTATCTTCATTGTTTTCAGCACATGTTAAGCAATAATCTTCATATCCTTGATATCCTTTATGAATAATTCCCATTGGACTCCAGTTAACCTACATTGCAAAAGCACAACAAAGTAATATCATTCGACATATAATGCATATTAAAAACATGATATTAACTCTAATATGTGTATGCATTATAACCAATTATCAGTTGTCACCATCATCACCTGGTCGGTTCACCACCCTCACCACCTGGAGTCACATTGTTACGCAGTTGTCATCGCTCCGACCACTGACCACTACAACAACACCCTACGACCTATATGCACCCCGCATGTCATTGTTATATATAGTTCCACCAATATATGTTGTTGTCTTTATTCTATTGGGTGACTAGTTTCACCTTTAACAATTTCCACAGAGAAATCACCTGCCGTTGTTTTACGTATTGGGGTTATTGTGATCAAACTTGAAGGAGTCAAGTTTAGTTTGGTGATTTGGTTTTTGTTTGTGTTGTTAGATCTAGCGATTGAATCACTGATACTAGGTGTCATAAGTTAGTTGTTGTCTCCTGCTTGTAAATTATGCAAAACCCTAACTTAAAATATAATTGTATTTTTTGTATTTGGATTACATCTAGACTGCTAGTGGACAATCTATGAGTTGGCCTTGATTGGTTCATATACACGCTTCCGCTATGTTTTGATTAGCGATTAATATTCACAGTTAATAATATATGATATTAAATTAAATGTCTTGACAATTTAAATGAGTTTATCAAATTTTACGAACCATAATGTAAAATTGAGAATTTTGCAAACATGTATTACAACATTTAGATTGTTACAAGGCATGTGTTAACCTAAAATTAGTAAACACTAAATAAATCTCTAAGCTATTCAATAAGACTGTGTCACTTCAGCTATACATTGGGCCTACGGGTATCAAACAAGGTGGTAGTATATATCCTTGTCTTGAGGCGATAGCTGCAAGTTGTTAAACTAGGATGACCAACCACTCAACCCTATAAGAAATGCTCTAGCCAATTACTAGGAAAGAGTCAGCATAGACGAGGTTAAATGTATCAACTTAGATAAATATTATATAAGAATATCTCATGGAGAGCGCTCACCCATTTATAAGGCATGGTGAAACGTGGATCTCGATCTTTAAGTGTATAATGTTAATTATTAAACAAAATGTGCATTATTTACTAAGGTTTTTGTATAACATAAGTATAATAAATTTTATTTTTGCTTATAAAACATGCATAATCCTTTAATGACCATAACTGACATTTTGAATATAAATCTTGATAGAACATACTTCTTAGTATTATGATTTGAAGAACGCCCTCAAGTCAAACAAAAAGTTACATGTTCATAAAACCTAGTACCTAAGAATCTGACCATATTGGCGAATTTATCCAAGACACCCAAAATTCAGTAAGGATGTGATAGTCATATTTAAACTCATGTTGACATCCGGTGACTCAAATCTTAGAACCGCCTTAACATTCCGGTCTCATCATGGCATGATTAAAGAGATGATGAAGAGTCATTAACATACTTTGATCATGTGGTACAGGGTGGATAACCTTATTGTACAGGGTGGATAACCTTATGCGGGTTGGATAACCAGTTTGTCAAAACCAATTGTAAGGCCCCGTTCCCAGGACGCTTACAGTTGGACTCTCATCGCACACAAAACATATATTTACATTCGTATTTCATAAACATCGCAGCGGAACATTAAAATAATATTTCATTTCCATATAAATGCTTTTGTAAATTAATATAACATTCATTACAAAACAGTTTGTTCGTATTACAATACAAAAACATTAATAAAAAGAATGTCGTCCCAAAAGATCCGAGTAGCCGCCCATGCCATCCTCAGTAATCATTACCTGCCAACTGGAAACACATCAAAGTCAGCGTTGCTGAGTGAGTTATATTTTTATAAAATAAAAATACTTTACTTTCCTTAAAACCTTTTTTTACTTTCATGCGATCATACATCATACGTATACACAGATAATATCATTATTATCTTCATCATCTATACGTTAACTTTCATTCTTTCATACATTCTTGCTTTCATTCGTTCATTCATTACTTCCAGTGACATGTACATTACCCCAAATATTGTGCACGAAGCGGGTAACTGGCCTGAGGTCTTTCATAGACCTCGAACATTGGGCACAGAGCTGACTCCAGTACCTAGGGCAAGTACATTCACCATTTATCTTTTCTCTTTCATTCTGGATCCATGCCATATGCTATACCCCAAACATTATGCAAGAAGTGGGTAACTGAGCCTGAGGTCTTTCATAGACCTCGAACATTGTGCACGAAGCTGACTCTAGCACCTAGGACAAGCGGCAAGGATCCCATTCATATGGTCAATCACAAAGATTGGACCCCATTGTGCATCTTTGGGGTAGCTAACCCGCACACCGTTAAGCTAACACCTTCATTGGGTGTTCACCTCCATACATTTGCTTGCAAGCCTTCTTACATTCATTCGTTCATTAATGCATGCATTTATTCATCATGTTCCTTTTTCATTATCTTTCGCTTTACATTACATAATACTTTCGGTTCATTCATTAACATAACACGTAAAGCCATGGAAAGATAAACATACATCATAATAAGGAACATAACATACACAGTCATCAACATCATACAGTGCAACATCATACATACATAACATGCATAATCATGCAACAACATCATCATCATCATGCCCGACATGCTCTCTAAGGCCTCAATCGTCATCTTACATGCTCTTATGGGAACCTTTACGTCAAAACTTACAGCTGCACTTTCCCCCGAAAGTCAGAAGTTAAACTACACTTCTCCTCGGGTGCAACAGCCCTATTCAGGTGTATGGCCACCCTTTAGTCGCATGGCCTCCATGCGACTGAGCATCATGGAAATGAACCAATGCGGATGAACACTCATACGGATGAACACCCAATCGTGTGAATGGACTAATGCGGATGGACCTTATGCGAATGGGACTAATGCGGATGAGCACTTATGTGACTGGACCTTCAATCGCATGACCTTCATACGACTGACCTTTCAATCGTGCGAATGGACCCTCAGTCGTGCGAATGGACCTCAATCGTGTGAATGGACCCCAATCCCACCCTATTCAGCCGCATGGCCTCCATTCAACCTCCAGTCGGTCGCCTAGCCCTAGCTGATGCAGAATGCAGTTCATCCCGACTGCAGCCGAGGGTTTTCGGCCTCCAACCTCCTCCAAACCTCTTTTAAGCCCAAATCGACCATCCTAAACCTTAGGGATGCATACCACAACACCATTCAAGCACACACAAGCTCACAAACAAGGCTCAAACGCATCATACACACACATACATACACGCATACGGGTCAAACATACACACACTCAAAAACCCAATTTTCAGATGTTTTCTAGCCCCAAATCATTCAAAAACGTTTAAAGGAGGGGTCCTAAAACTCACACAAGCGACCACAACGAGTAGAGCTTTGATTTGACTCGCTTCTCAACGATTTGTCCGCTTGAATCTACCCGAACCAACCTTTTTCTCTCTTTTTCTCTTCTTTCTCTCCTCTCTTTCTCTTTGGCTGAAATTATGAGTGTGTGGGGAGAGTATGGCTGCCCTCTCCCTACACATATCACCATATTTCCAACTTTCCTTCGTTGGCGAGTCTGGTCCCTCGACTTTGAGCTTTATTTCTTTTCGCCTTTCGTCGGCTTCAAAAGAGATAATTACCCAGGCGTTACACCAATGATAAAGGTAAAGTTATTAGTATGACCAAGAAGCAAGCTGAGCTGTTGGACAAGGGAAATGTTTGACGAAGTTAAGTAATAGAAACTTTTAAAACTTATATTTCTTTTATCAAGTAGAGATGTTTAATATGTAACTCTCTTTGTAGGGTTGAAAGGAATAGAGATGAAAATAAAAAGAAACTTGACATAAAGTTATTAGCTTTATCTAAAAAAAGATTACTTTTATGTACTTAGAGGAGGGTTATTAGCTCTCACTCAAGCTAAATTCTAAAGTGACAAATTTAGGTTACTAATCCCTTATATGTTATAGGGAGCTACTTAAGTTGATACTCTTTAATATAAGCTTTATCTTATTATATTTCATTCAACAAATTTAGGTTATTAATCATGAATTATTTCTTCTTATTCAGGACCTTCAATTTAACTAGACTTCTCATCATATTTTACTTGGTCTTTAGGTCAGTAGAAAAAAATAGTCAGACTAGTGGTGGGTAATGATTCTTCTTTTAGAGCCACTAACATTTCTTGGACGCATGATTCCTAGGAGGTTATTCGGGGTCACGCCTACCATTCAAATAATTACCAGACTATTTTATTAGCATAAATAAGGATGTATATAAGAATCATATTATACATTATGTTATTTTCTAGAAATGTAAGGTTGATATTGCTTATTTCCCTGGTTTATTACAACCTTTACTTACTATATAGGGGTGTGGGAATTTATTGCTATGGGTTTCATAGAAGGCCTGCCTAAGTATCATGGAAAAGATATGATTTTTGTAGTGATTGACAGGCTACGCAAGAGCACCCATTTTATTTCCCTTACTCAACGTTTTACTATTATTACTAACACTCAATTTGTCTAGACTGTATATATCATCTACATGGTTTCCTAAGGCCATTTTGACTAATATAGATAAAGTCTTTATGACCATTTTTGGCAATAGTTGATGGTTTTATAAAGGGTTGAACAAAGGATGACTTGTCCTACCATCCTATGGACAAACGGAAGTCTTGAACAAATGTTTGGAGAGCTATTTAAAATGTATGCACTTAAATAAGCCTCATGACTAGCTAAGTGGCTATTATTAGCTGATTTTTGGTACAATACAACTTATCAACTTGTTTTTAAAAGTACTCCTATTGAAGTAATCTATGGTCAACATTCTCATATTCATGTTTTCCTAATGACAATAATATGGAAGTGGTTGAAAGGAGTTTAGCTTCTAGGAAGAGTTTTTTACCTTGCTTAAGGCTAATCTTCTTAGAGCTTAATATCGTATAAAACAATTGGTTAACTTACACAGATCAAAACTCGGATTTAATGTAAGAGATTGGGTCTTGTCACACCCTCGCTTATAACGGAAACACGAGGATGTAACAGACGGATCGTCATAACACATTGTTAATTAATAGAGATGCATTAAATAATGACAAGTCAACGTGTCATGACATCACCGAACACAAATGGAGACTTGTGTCTGGTTAGTCAATTCCACGATAAACATAGTCAAATAGTCAAAAGAAATGTATATCCCACAACCCAGGAGCAAGTGGACAAAGTATGAATAATAAAGAAAAATCCAACGTAATTGTCAGAGACATCCAATATGTTTAAATAATGCAAATCCTAGGGTCGTCGCTAAGGTAGCATCCCTAGCTATCCTCAATGAATGTTACCTGAAAAGATATGCTCAAAGGTCAACATATTGTTGGTGAGTTCTCCGGTTTAAATAGTAAACATAATTGATATTATGTAATAGTTTTGTAGGACATAGTGTAAAAAGTTATAAGCACATAATATCACATGTAAACATGTCACACCCCAACCTTAACGGCGGAATCGTCGAGATGTAAGGGTTAATATTGTTCACAACCATATAACGCTATCTTTAAATGAAAATATTATTATCATAAGTTTCAAAAACATACAAATTACAATCATAAGTCCCAACATTAAAATAAAATGACATAAGATAAATTATTCCAAGAAATTTTATTCTATTATTCTAGGTCCATAATCCTAAATTTGAGCAACTTCAAAAGACAACTTTAAGATTGAGCATTTCCTGAAACATGTTAAAAATAAATATCAACTATGAAAGTTGGTGAGTTTCTAAGGGTTTAATATATATAAATATATCAAAAGGTTACAAGTAGCAATTAATGTCATAGGTTATGAGTTATGCAAGATTATAGAACACATATAGTGTCACACCCCAACCTTGACGGCGGAAATGTCGAGGAGTGAGAGTTAAGATCGTTCACAACCACATAACACTATTAATAACCCCAATATAAATTAATCATAAGATTCAATTGTATCATTACAAGCTTAAGCCTCAAAGAAATTAAAAACATAACATAGAATGTAACAAGTCATTATTATTTTATTTATTTATCTAGGTCCATTCCTAGATGTGCAAACTTCAAAGAGTAGATATCAATCTTGGGCGTTTCTTGAAACATGTTAAAAATAAAAGGTCAACAATAATATTGGTGAGCATTCCATAGTTTTTAATACGTAGATTATATAAAAGATGGCAATTCAAGTCATAAGTTAGTGAATAAAGTGATTAGGGATGTTATGAACAATGCAACAATCAAACCTCGACAAAGTTTTACAAGTCTTAAACGTTTACAAGATTATACGATCAGCTAAGTGTACTTGGATCAACCAAAGCAGGCTTGTCTTGCCATAGATCTATGACTTCGCTGAGCTAGCAATAGTTAATAATTGTACATATAACGCCATAACATGGTAACCACAAAAGTTCAACTAACCACAACTTTGCATGATGATTTGCCATAAAGATTACAAGTCTCAAATAAGTTTACAAGTGCAATGATAATAAGTTAACATGTTTCACCCCAAAGTGTGAAAATAAGCAAAAAGGAGTATGGAAATACTCACATGATCAATAAGTATTTATTGGATAAGAAAAATATTAAGTGCTGATTCAGCGCAGCCCTTCACAATTTACCTAAAATATATATATTTATAAGATTTTTAAGTTAATAATAAAATTAACGTTTTAACGCGAACTAGGGTTTAGGATTTTGGGGTTTGTAAACAATTTAGTAACTCTTATTTATATATTTAGTTCAATAGAGAAGTATTATAAAATTTTAAAGGAAATATAGCCATTGTTAATAATTTGTGTACAAAACAATATCTTTAATCAAAGAAAATATAAGATTCATAATAATTAATAATTCAAATATTATATAAATCCATTTGTTTATAACAATACTTAGTTATAACTTTTGTAATAAAATATTAAAATATTTTATAAGGATAAATTTACAGAAAATATTTTGTTGATTTTTAAAAGATTAGAAGTTTGTAAAAAATCATTTTTATATATAATAGAATTTTTCTAAAATAAAATTAAGGCTAAAATCCATTTTAAAAATAATAAGAGGGTGCCCGGGTTCGAACCCGGGACCTCTAAGTTGAATTGTGGAGTGTGAACCGGTGAACCAAGGCTCTCAGCCACGGTATAACCCGGTTCCAATTGATTTATCCTTAATCGACCGAACACCCCCAATTCCAAGAACCCTAGGTTGTTCTTGAATCAAATTGAACACCAAATCGATGTCGTTAATGAAATTAAACTTAGGGTTTTCATTGCCCTATGAAACCGAGTGTGAAGATGTGTCGTTTACCCGAATTGGTGAGATTTTAATGAAGAACGAGTACACGAGCCGCTCGTGACCACGTACTACTTGTTTGCTACCCAAACGACGATGATAATCAATTAACTCGAGGGAAGCTTCGAAAGATGATCCAGATGCGAAGCCCCTTGTCAATTTAAGTTAAATTTGTTCGGACAGTGGCCTCGACTAAGTTGCAGGTTCCCGACGAAGATGAAGCTCAATTTCGAAGATTTTGATTGTTTTAGATTCAATTGAGTGTGGTGCTCGATTAACAAACGGTATAGCATCGTTTAGGTTAGTTTAATTAGGTTATTAAGGAGTATTAATGCTCGAACGGCTAGTGGATTGAAGATGGTTCGGTTATGTGATTGTTTAGGTCGTAACCGATGCTTTAACTTTGATTAAACAAGGCATTTAAGTTCGAATCGTATCCTAGAACGGTTGAGAACGGTTTTAGACCATGAATCGACAGAATTTGAGGGTTTCGGGGCTCGCCGGAGGTTCGGCCGGCGGTGGCCGGTGACCGACCGGAAAGAGGGAAAGAAAAAAAAGGGGGGAGGAGTTTGGGTTTCAAAAGTTTACACAAATGGTCCCTGAAGTTATGAATGTTATTATTTCATGCATAAACTTTCTATTTAAATTTTATAAAATGACCTTAAGGCCCTTAACTTATAAATCCAATTTAATCATTTAAGTTTAATAATTTTTACAAATTATATTAATAACAATATTATTATTATTATTATCATTATACTATAATTTATTTATTAAGTAACAAAAAAATAACATTATAATCTTTCAAGATAAAAAAATTAAAAGGCAAAATTAAAGCAATAAGCATAAGTAATCCACGAGTTCATATTTGACAACAAAGGTCCTTACAAGAATTAACAAGGTTAACTTTAATTTAACCTATAAATACAAGATGTTACAGTCTCCCCAACTTAAAAGAATTTCGTCCCGAAATTAAGAATAAAGCTAAGAGAACAAATGCGGGTATCTCTCATTCATATGATCCTCACGCTCCCAAGTGAACTCAGCTCCACGTTTGTTTCCCAACGGACTTAACGATAGGTGTGGTAGTTGTTCGGGTCTTCTTCAGGGTGCGATCCATAATCTCACAGGCTTCAACAAAATGCAATGACTCATCAATTTGAATTTCCTCTAGTGGAACATGCAAATTTTCATCAGCCAAGCACTTCCTCAGGTTTGAGACATGGAAGACAGGATGAACTTTGCTAAGTTCAGAAGGTAACTCCAGTTTGTAAGCCACTTTCCCAATTCTTTTCAGAATCTTGAAGGGTCCTACAAAACGTGGGGCTAACTTACCCTTCTTCCTAAAACGTACAACACCCTTCCATGGAGAGACCTTAAGAAGAACCATGTCGTCGACTTGAAACTCCAACGGTTTGCGTCTTTTATCGGCATAACTCTTTTGGCGACTTCTAGCCACCTCGAGATTATTTCGAATTTTGGAAATTTTGTCGGTCGTTTCTTGAATAGTTCCGACCAGTGATAAGATCTTCCCCAACGTCAGTCCAACAGATTGGGGAACAACATTTACGACCATACAAAGCCTCGAATGGTGCCATTTTGATACTTGAGTGATAACTATTATTATACGAAAATTCCACGAGCGGTAAATGCATATCCCAATCGCCACCAAAATCAAGGACACAAAGACGCAGTAGATCCTCGAGGGTTTGGATTGTTCGTTCGGTTTGACCATCAGTTTGAGGATGGTAAGCCGTACTTAAATCCAATTGAGTACCCAAGAGTTCCTGCATCGAAGACCAAAAGTGCGAAGTGAAACGAGCATCTCGATCGGAAATAATGTGCAACGGCACGCCATGACGACTCACAATTTCGTCAACATAGATTCGAGCCAACCTTGAAACCTTGTACGTATCTCGTATGGGTATGAAATGTGCTGTCTTGGTCAAACGATCGACAATGACCCATATACTATCGTGACCACAAGGTGTACGAGGTAACTTGGTTATGAAATCCATGGATATATGTTCCTATTTCCACATAGGGATTTCAGGTTGCTCAAGTAAACCACTTGGTCGTTGATGCTCGGCTTTGACCCTTGCACATGTGAGACACTTGGAAACATCAGACGCGATATCCTTTTTCATTCCAGGCCACCAATATTGACCCCGCAGGTCCATGTACATCTTATCGGAGCCAGGATGAACGGAATATCGGGTTTGATGCTTCGTTCATAATGAATTTTCGAAGGTGATCACGATTCAGAATCCAAAGTCGATTCAAGAAATACCACATGCCATTCGATTTTGTCTCCAGTTGTGACCGAACGTAGGCATCAAATCTCATCTTTCCCTTCGTCGGTTAGTGCCGCTTGTTGAGCCTCGCGAATGCATCTCGAGGTCACTATATCGATCCTTATGTTTTGAAGCATGATAGTAGCCTCGTTGACATCCACATGAATTTCGGTATCAAATTCTCCTAGCGTATCAAACCATTGCCTTCGATCTTGAATTTCTTGAAGCGAGACAATCTTGTTGTGGATCTTGCGACTTAGCGCGTCGGCTACAACATTTGTCTTTCCAGGGTGATAGCGAATGTCGCAGTCGTAGTCGCTAATCAACTCAATCCAACGTCTTTGTCTCATGTTGAGATCCTTTTGATTGAACACGTGTTGGAGACTCTTATGATCAGTGTAGACTATGCATTGCGTCCCATATAAATAGTGTCGCCAAATCTTCAATGCGAACACCACAACACCAAGTTCAAGATCATGAGTTGTGTAGTTCACTTCATGAACCTTCAATTGCCTTGACGCGTATGCTATAACTTTGCCTCGTTGCGTGAGAACACAACCAAGACCTTGATTAGAAGCATCGCAATATACAGTAAAGTCGTTGTTTCCATCGGCAAGTTTGAGAATAGGAGCGTTACACAACTTGCGTTTCAATGTCTCGAAAGCCTCTTCTTGCTCGGGTCCCCATTCAAAAAGTCGATTCTTTTGGGTTAATGCCGTTAACGGTTTAGCAATCTTCGAGAAATTAGCTATGAACCTACGGTAATATCTTGCTAAACCCAGAAAAGAACGAACCTCGGTTGGAGTTGTGGAACACACCAATTCTTCACAGCTTCAATTTTAGCAGGATCCACGTGAATTCCTTGGCTATTCACCACATGCCCTAAAATTGAACTTCCTCCAACCAAATTCACACTTGGAAAGCTTGGCGTATAATTGCTCCTTCTTCAAAAGTCCAAGTACTTGTCGCAAGTGTGTCTCGTGATCGATTTTTGTCTTGGAATAAATAAGAATGTCATCAATGAACACGATCACGAACTTATCCAAATACGGTTTACATACTCGATTCATGAGATCCATGAACACGGCAGGTGCATTGGTCAAGCCAGAAGGCATGACCATGAACTCGTAGTGTCCATATCGAGTACGGAAAGCGGTCTTTGGAATGTCGTCATCATGAACACGTAGTTGATGATACCCAGAACGTAGATCGATCTTTGAGAATTGAGTTGCTCCTTGAAGTTGATCGAGGAGATCATCGATTCGAGGAAGAGGGTATCGGTTTTTAATAGTAAGCTTGTTGAGTTCTCGGTAATCGATGCACATATGAAATAAACCATCCTTCTTCTTCACAAAGTACAGGTGCACCCCACGGTGATGAGCTAGGGTGAATGAAACGTTATCGGTCAGCTCTTTAGTTGACTAGCTAGTTCTTGCATTTCAGACGGTGCAAGACGATAAGGTGATTTAGCCACAGGATTTGCACCAGGGATTAAGTCAATCTTGAACTCAACTTCTCGCATGGGAGGTAACCCTTTAAGATCCTCAGGGAAAACCTCGGGAAAATCTCGCACAACAGGAATGTCTTTCAACTCCTTACCCTTGGCTTTCATATTAACTACGTATGCCATGAAAGCCATGTAGTTTTTACTTAAGCACTTGCGGGCCTTGATGCAAGACATGAGTTTGAGTCTTTGGGATGATTTCTCCCCAAGACCCTTAAGGTATCACCATTCGGTAAAGAATTCGATATACACTTCTCAAAGCATAAAATTTTCGCACGTTGCTTGGCTACTAATCCATACCAAATGATACATCAAAGCTTCTCAGATGCATAGGAATAAGGTCGACGAAGAACTCGTGTTCGTTAAGGCTCAAGGTGCAGTCACGTATCACGACGTCAACGACAATAGATTTTCCATCGGCGACCTCGAACGTGAAAGATCTCTCCAGATTAACACGCGGTTTAGAAAGTATAGGCTCGAATTCCAGGGACACGAAACTCCTATCGGCACCAGAATCAAACATACATAAGCATATGACTATTTACAAGATACATACCTGTTGGGTAAGAATCCATTATTGGTATGATGAACACAGATAGGATTTTATAAGACAAGAGACAATTTAAAAAGAGTTCAACGACGTACCATTCACCACGTCGTTGTTGGCTTGAGCTTGGTTAGCATTGATGTTGAAAGCCCTTTCACGAGCCGGTGGCACAGTTCCCGCATTGCGAGGACATTGCGGACGAATATGACCGGGCTCGCCACAGTTATAGCAGGTTCGGTTAGTAAGCATGGCAGTGTTGTTTGGCGCACGAAGGCAAGTAGTTACCAAGTGTCCATACTTCCCACATAATGAGCAAAATCGGCATGGAAAGTTGCTTGAATGATGGTACTTGCACGTGTTACACATAGGATGTGGACCAGTATAAGCTTTAGTCATGGGAGCTTGATTTGCAACCACCATTTGTTTTTGAGGAGCATTTGGGCGTCACAGCGTAGTTGCGCGTCGGGGTGAACTTACGCTTCTTGTTTTGAGAAGATGACTCGGCCTTTACCTCTTTCGTTGCCTCGGGTGTCACCTTCGCCATAGACTTGGAACCCTTTGCCGACATCGTGCCAGCTCTTATATGATTCTCGGTGAGCTGTGCAGTAATAGTAATCGCCTCCTCCAATGTTGGGGCCTACTACCCACCACGACATCTTGAATTTGAGGTGGCACCCCCTTGATAATTTATTCAATGTTACGGGGCACGATGTCCACCATGTGTGGTAGGATCATACTCAACTCATGATGCCGGGTGGAATAAGCCAAGTGGTTCCCACCATTTGTTTGAGATTCCAAAACTCCTCCTCCAGCTTTTACACTCGCTCCTTGGGCAGAATTTTGGATCATAATATCCTTGAATTCCTCCCAGGGCAACGCCATGCAACCTCAGTTCCACGGTTTCTCTTTTCATTATTCACCCATGTTAGTGCTCGTTGTTGAAGAACACTTGTGGCATAGCGAACCTTGAACTCGTCGAGACACTCACTAATAATGAATGTGTTCTCCATACTTTCAAACCACTCGAGAAGTCCAGTGGCTTCTTCTTTTCCACTAAAACTAGTGGGTTTGCACGAGTTGAAATGTTTGAAGGTGCAAGTAGGATTGTTCCTGTTTTGGTTGTTGCTATTCTCTTCATGAGCACCACTGTTGTTCCCATCGGTGTTGTTACTATTAGCCATTAGGGTACTATTAAGTTTAGCAACCATAGTCGGGATGACAACAGCCATTTGTCAGGCGATCATGGCGGCTAGCTTACGATCGGAACTTCCACGCTTTCCATGATTAAGAGATTTCATGTTCGGGGAGAGTCAAAGAGTCAAAGCTAAGTTTAGGGAGACAAGTAACAAGGTTTGGGCAATCCTATGCTAAGACATCAAATTGCACATAAGTGGGCATAACATTATGTAGCATGCAAACTATATAATTTACAAGATAGAATCATAATTCTATAAGGTTCATGCATACTATTGTCTAGGTCACCATTTCTAATAACCTAGATCCCTATAGTTATGGGCTCTGATACCAATCTGTCACACCCCAACCTTGACGGCGGAAACGTCGAGGAGTGAGAGTTAAGATCGTTCACAGCCACATAACGCTATTAATAACCCCAATATAAATTAATCATAAGATTCAATTGTATCATTACAAGCTTAAGCCTCAAAGAAATTAAAAACATAACATAGAATGTAACAAGCATCATTCTTATTTCATTTATTTATCTAGGTCCATTCTAGATGTGCAAACTTCAAAGAGTAGATATCAATCTTGGACGTTTCCTGAAACATGTTAAAAACAAGGTCAACAATAATGTTGGTGAGTATTCCATAGTTTTTAATACATAGATTATATAAAAGATGGCAATTCAAGTCATAAGTTAGTGAATAAAGTGATTAGGGATGTTATGAACAATGCAACAATCAACCTCGACAAAGTTTTACAAGTCTCAAACGTTTACAAGATTATACGATCAGCTAAGTGTACTTGGATCAACCAAAGCAGGCTTGTCTTGCCCATAGATCTATGACTTCGCTGGGCTAGCAATAGTTAATGATTGTACATATAATGCCATAACATGGTAACCACAAAAGTTCAACTAACCATAACTTTGCATGATGATTTGCCATAAAGATACAAGTCTCAAATAAGTTTACAAGTGCAATGATAATAAGTTAACATGTTCACCCCAAAGTGTGAAAATAAGCAAAAAGGGGAATGGAAATACTCACATGATCAATAAGTATTTATTGGATAAGAAATAATATTAAGTGCTGATTCAGCGTAGCCCTTCACAATGTACCTAATATATATATATATATATATATATATATATATATATATATATTATATATATATATTTATAAGATTTTTAAGTTAATAATAAAATTCACGTTTTAACGCGAACTAGGGTTTTGGATTTTGGGGTTTTGTAAACAATTTAGTAAACTCTTATTTATATATTTGTAAATATATTTAGTAAACTCTTATTATTAACAATGGCTATATTTCCTTTAAAATTTTATCCTTAATCGACCGAACACCCCGAATTCCAAGAACCCTAGGTTATTCTTGAATCAAATTGAACACCAAATCGATGTCATTAATGAAATTAAACTTAGGGTTTTCATTGCCCATATGAACCGAGTGTGAAGATGTGTCGTATTACCCGAATTGGTGAGATTTTAATGAAGAACGAGTACACGAGCCACTCGTGACCACGTACTACTTGTTTGCTACCCAAACGACGATGATAATCAAATTAAACTCGAGGGAGCTTCGAAAGATGATCCAGATGCGAAGCCCCTTGTCAATTTAAGTTAAATTTGTTCGGACAGAGGCCTCGACTAAGTTGCAGGTTCCCGACGAAGATGAAGCTCAATTTCGAAGATTTTGATTGTTTTAGATTCAATGAGTGTGGTGCTCGATTAACAAACGGTATAGCATCGTTTAGGTTAGTTTAATTAGGTTATTAAGGAGTATTAATGCCCGAACGACTAGTGGATTGAAGATGTTTTGGTTATGTGATTGTTTAGGTCGTAACCGATGCTTTAACTTTGATTAAACAAGACATTTAAGTTCGAATCGTATCCTAGAACAGTTTGGGAACGGTTTTAGACCATGAATCGACAGAATTTGAGGGTTTCGGGGCTCGCCGGAGGTTCGGCCGGCGGTGGCCGATGACCGACCGGAAATACGGGAAAGAAAAAAAAGGGGGGAGGGGTTTGGGTTTCAAAAGTTTACACAAATGGTCCCTCAAGTTATGAATGTTTATTATTTCATGCATAACTTTCTATTTAAATTTTATAAAATGACCTTAAGGCCCCTTAACTTATTAAATCCAAGTTTTAATCATTTCTAAGTTTAATAATTTTTACAAATTATTATTATAACAATATTATTATTATTATTATTCATTATTACTATAATTTATTTATTAAGTAACACAAAATTAATTTATAATCTTTCAAGATAAAAATTAAAAGGCAAATTAAAGCAATAAGCATAAGTAATCCACGAGTTTCATATTTGACAACAAAGGTCCTTACAAGAATTTAACAAGTTACTTTAATTTAACCTA
Organism: Flaveria trinervia; assembly: GCA_025506515.1. Lineage (NCBI taxonomy): Eukaryota > Viridiplantae > Streptophyta > Magnoliopsida > Asterales > Asteraceae > Flaveria > Flaveria trinervia. Next base: position 70,997,545 of record CM046449.1, on the reverse strand, counting down.
AAAATAAAGATGTTACATATAGCTACAATCAAACCTTGACCAAGATTAAGATTACAAGTTTATAATGCTTAGCTAAGTGTATTTGGTTCACATGATGAACAAGTCATACGTCATCAGGAGCCGGTAATATATCGGTTTTAGCAGCAATAGACTTGTCAGACCCATAGATCTATGACGTCGCCAGGCTAGCAATAATTATGATTGTAAACATAGAATGCATCTCATATAAAGCTTACAATAACACAAATACCATGACAAAATATAAGTATGATTGCAAATGCATTACAAGTATAAAACGTTTACAAGTGTAAGTTAATAAATTTAACATGTTTCACCCTAAAATGGTGTGAAATAATATAAAAAGGGGCAAGAAAACTCGCATGATCATAAGTATATAATTGATGATTAATAAGAAAATAATTGACGTTCTAACATAATCCTTTACGAGATACCTAACATATATATATATATATATATATATATATAATATATATATATATATATATATATATATATATATATATTTACAAGGTTTAAGTTTAATAATACGTTTAACGTTTTAACGAGAACTAGAGTTTCAAGTGGAATTTGGGGATTTTCGTAAGTACATTAAATAATAAAAAAAGCAATATACAATTTATGTGTTTTAATATAAGGAATGAAATAAACCATTTATAAATATTAATAAAGTTTAAATATAAATATAAAAATAAAGTTTAAATATAAAATATAAATAAAAATTTGAAACAAACATGATTTAAACAATAATAATTTAAAGGTAACATTTGGACCAATAATAATTTATTAATTATTATTTAAAATCCATTTTAGTAGAAATAATCCAAGAATAATCCATGTTAAAATGTTTTATTAAAAAAATATTTAAATTTAGAAAAATTACATAAAAAAATAATAATTAGTGTCTTTAAAAAAATATTTAAAGTTTATAAAAACCATTTTACATTTATTAAAAAAAATTATAAATTATTTAAAGGCTGAAAAACCTTAAAAAATATTGGAGGGTGCCTGAGTTCAAACCCAGGACCTCCAAGTGTGGATGTGAGTGAGTTACCAGTGACCCAGGGGTGTGACCGTGGTTTAACTTGGTTTTAAAATCTTAAAACATAAACAGAAGGAAAACCCCCAAATCACATAAACGCTAAAATGTTTTGATCCAAATTGAAGATCAATTCGAGTTTGTAAGTGTTTATAATCAAGGGGCTTTTGTTCCCCATGTATAGACGAGTGTTTAGGTGTATTCAATTACTCGTTTTGAAGTCGAATTGAAGGGGAACAAGATGAATGATAGACGCGACCGAGGTTGGATCAATGGATAAGAAATCGACGATGATAATCAAATTAACTTCGTGGGTAGCTTCATTTTGTGTTCTTGATACAAAGCCCCTTGTTAATTTCGGTTTAAATTGCTTAGGAAGTGGGTTTCAATTATGTTGCAGGTCGCGATTAAAAAGAGAATTGAATGTGAATTTTTTGTGTGTTTCAGGTGAATTGGAAGTTGTAATCGTTTAGGTGTAGTTAGATGATTGTTTAGGTTCATTTAATTTGATTATTATTAACATTTAATGCCCGAACGGCTATGGGGTTTAAGGCTTTGGTTATTCCCTCGATTGAATTTTGTAACCAGTATTTAAACGTAATTAATAGATGCATTCAAGTTCGAATCATGTTCTAGAAGGATTGGGAATAGTTTTGGATCAAGAATCGATTGAATTCGATTGTTTTTGGACTCGCCGGAGTCCGTCCAGAGTTTTGGCCGGATTTACGGGAGTTGGGAGAGAAATGTGGTTTGGGGTTTTAAATTTTACACATGTGGTCCTTGTACTTTCTTAACTTTATTATTTTATGTCATAAACTTCCATTAAAAGTTTCAAATTTCTTACAAAGACCCCCCTCAACTTATTAATTTAAGCTTTAACATTTTCAAGTTTAATAATTTTTACAAAGTATTATTATTAGTAACAATATTATTATTATTATCATTATTACTATTATTTTAGTTATTTTTATTGTTATTATAGTTTATTATTATTATTTTTATTATTGTTATTATTATATAATTATTATTTTTATCATAATTATTATTATTGTTCAATTTAATAGTTTGATTATTAACTTACATATATTAATGATCAATGACAACTAAAAAATAAGCATAAATAACCCATGAGTTTTATAATTTACAATAGTGACCCTTACAAGAATCTCACGACGTTAAATTTTAATTAACAAAAACATGAGATGTTGCAAAACATGAGCATCCGAACTAAACCTAAAACGTACATTCAAATCTTGTCGAAACATATTCACCCTAGGGCCTGTTCCTGGCCACTGTAAGTCCCAACTAGTATACTAACAAATAAAGGTGGGACTGTCAGCCCAATAGTACTATCAATACCTGTCTGTCGGTTCCACACCAGAGTTAATAGTTGTGAATAAAGAACCACACAACAACTCATGCATGTACCAAATATATACTTATAAAACTATAAACATACCAGTCCCAAGAATAAATGAGTTCATAACATAAGGTGATGAATGTCATCAAATACAATGATAAAATATCGATTTATTTCTTACCGGAGAATGATTGGATGAACAATTCAGATCAATACTTGTTCTTGAATGAAGCAATACAAAAAAAATTGATGGTTTATTGAATAAAGATGATGATTTTCGATGGATTAGATGAAGAAGGAGAATTGGTTGTGGTGGCTAGAGTTTCCAAGGAGAATGTGAATTAGGGTTGCAAAAGTGATAAAACAAGGGCGAAAGACCCCTTTGTTGATTCTCAGCCGATTAAGGGGAGGGGCAAGGACCTTCAGGCCCTTGGCCCGTCACGTCTATTCTTGTGTCATCTCATTTCTCGTGTCGTTCAATTTTTACGTTATTAAATTTCACGCGCTAAGACCGTTTCAACGAGCTATTATATGCCCTAAAAATCGGATAATTTAAAATTTTGAAATAATTCAAGTTCATTTACTAGACTTTAGGCAAAGTCCATGAATGTATGATTAGTTGGGTTTTAATGTAAGTTTAAGCATTCTTGATTAGTCTAATACACATGACCTTGTTCGCTATCAAGCCCAATGGCCATCTTGATGGCTAAAACCTTAGGCCCAACATTATGCCCTAGGTCCATTAATTTAAAATTTTGATTAACATCGAAATGAACAATCAATTAAGGTCAAACGCAAATATGACAAAATCAAAGTCAAAAGTCAAAGTCAAAGGCCAACACACCTGTTTTGATGACAGATGTCATAGATCTACTTAAAACTTATAGCCTTATAGATAGTCACAATTCATATAATGTTTAATTAAAATCATTCCAATAAAGTATTTTGGGCCTTACCCAATGATTGCTAAGGTGAGTTATGTTGCTTATACATTTCGTTTACGTGTTGATGTCCAAATCCATCAAACAATGTTGTTTATTTAATAAAGAATTATCATGCTCCTCTTCCTAATCCACTAATATCTCCTTCCTTTGATCCTAGTCTTCCTAGGCACCCAGTATGTGTTAATAACCGTCAGATTCTTAAAAGGCATCATCGGCCTTATGTTAAATGGTTGGTTGAATGGTCTAATTCTATTCCCGAACATGATACTTATGCTTAAGTAGCTAGTGACTTCTTGGTTTCCTTACTTTGATCCTTAGGGTCAATGATCTCTTTAGGGGAGAGAGGTGGGGGAGGGGTATTGATACGAGCTCATGAGCTACTTTAGTGGTTGATTTTGTTGACCAAGTTAAGTATAATTGAAAGTTGGTAGCTACTTGCATGAAGGGTTTAAAACCTAATTGTGTAGTGAAAAGTAGTTGTGTAGAATATACTAGCTTCCATTCTTAATCTTGTAACCTTTTAACTATCATTACCTAACCAGAATACAATTCTTTCCATTCTTGCAATCACTTTGGTAATAACACGATTGATAATTGCTAATGTAATCTCAATTATCTTCTATCTATTTTTGTTTGTAATCCAAATCAGCTTGTATGATGCATGGTAAAATATCAAATTGGAAAGAATATAGACATCACCTCCATAAGGCTTCTATGGCTAAAAAGTCTTTCAATAAAGACAATTGATCTAGAAACATTGTAGAATGTTTAATTTTGTATCATGAGTGTTTAATGTAGTAGTTTAATTGGCGACTGTAATTTAATAAAGACTTTATAGATTTAAATACTCCAAACTATTAGGAATTGACTATTGTCACCCCTAAGTATCATTTTGACAAATATAACTCCCAAGTAAACACTTCGATGTCTATATCACTAGTCGTTTGTTAGAATCCTAACGAAATTAATTATTTGATGATTTGGTATGCATACGTGTACATGCCTCGCTTGTGTGGCAACTGACATGGTTAATTAAAACTTCACAATAGTGTGGGTTGTAACAAACGACAAGTGATATAGACAACGAAGTGCTTACTTGGGAATTATATTCGTGAAAATGATACTTGTGGGTGACAACGGCTAATTCCCAATAGTTTGGAGTATTTAAATCCATCAAACCTTTAATAAATATTCAAATTACATGGTACACAATAATTCAAATAAATATTGATGACCGTAAGCCACTACAAGAATTTGACCCTATAGCGACTAGACCTATGGCGACGACACGGTTTCATCGCTATAGGTCACCCTATCGTGACGACATGTCGTCGTCATAGGAGTGATTTGATTTTTGGCTACTGCATAGCTATAGCGACACCCTTTTGTCACCTTAGGGTGCAATCTATCGTGACGACACAAAAGTCATCGCCATATTTAGTCGCTACAGGTAATTTTATTTTAATTTTGATTTATTTTAAATAACAAAAATGTTTGTTTTACCTATCGCGATGACATGTCATCGCCATAGGTGAAAAACAATTTTTTTCTTTTTTTCCTCTAAATAAATTGGACGCAAATAAGCCCGCGTTTTTGAAATATCTATGGCGACGACATGTTGTCGCGATAGGTAAAAGCCAATTTTTTTATTTTTTTCCTCTAAATAAATTGGAGGGAAATAAGGCCGCATTTCATGAAATATCTATGGCGACAACATATCGTTGCCATAAGGTGTTTAATTTTTTTAAGAACTAAATATTAATATAAATAATAATTATAATTATTAATATCAGTATTAATAATAATTTATGCACATATCATTGTTATTAGTATAAGTTGTATTATAATTATAAGTCATAATAATAATATTAACAAATCTTATATTTATTAATTATAATTATAGATAACTTATATTAGTTATTTATGCTTAACTATCATCAACGAGTGTTAAACAAGACCAAATATTTTAGGTTATCATGATTATCTCCGATTACATATGTCAAAGGTTAGCTATGATCCAATTATGATCATTGGTGTTAAATTAAATACAATGTTAGTAATGAGATTGGAAATTATGCTTGTTAATGGTAAATTAAGTTTATTTATACTTCAATATCATCAATCAGTGTAAAAAATGTCAAATATGTTTGGTTTTGATGATTAGGGACGATCAAATACATTAAATGTTAGTTATGATTGAATTACGATGATCAGTGTTAAATTATGCAATTCGATAGTAATTTACGGGAAATGATGCTTATTAATGGTAAGTTGTTATTATGTATGCTTAACTATCATTAGTGAGTGTTAAATAAATCCAAATAGTTTAGGTTATGATGGTTGGGGTCGATTACATTCGTCAAAAGTTTGCTATGATCTAATTATGATCATTTGTGTTCAATTAAACACAACTTGGTAATTTAAAGGAAATTCTCCTTAGTAATGGTAACTTAAGTTTGTTTATGCTTAGATATCATCAATGAGTATGAAAAAAGATCAAATATGTTCGATTATGATAACTAGGGTCGATTTCATACATCAAAGGTTAGCTATGATCTAATTATGATCATTGGTGTTAAATTAAATACAATGTTGGTAATGAGATTGGAAAGTATGCTTGTTAATTGTAAATTAAGTTTATTTATACTTCAATATCATCAATTAGTGTAAAAAATGTCAAATATGTTTGGTTTTGATGATTAAGGACGATCAAATACATTAAAGGTTAGTTATGATTGAATTACGATAATCAGTGTTAAATTATGCAATTCGATGGTATCGTTTAAATCCGGGATATAACATTATCGCTTTCACTTTCCCAAACCCAAATCCCACCCACCGCCAGACTTTATCTCCGACGAAAATAACCAAAATCCGTCTACCACCATCATTTCTAGCCACCACCACCGTCCCTAGCTGCTACCACCACCACTTCCATCACCCCCATTACACCTCCCATCGCACCCTACCAAGAATGAATCATCTTTAGGTTGCACCACCACCATTGCTCCTACCACCATGACTACCACTCCTACCACCACCTCCGTTCATGTCTCTCTAGGTTGTTATATCATTATCTCACCACCATCGTCACCGACAACATCTCATTATTATCATTTTTATTAAGGTTTTAAGGTGTGTATATTGTTATTTCATTCGTTATGTAAATATTTTGATTTGGTTCTTGTTTAATAGAATGAAATGATAATATGTTGATCTATTTGATTTTTGGTTTGATTTTGTTCTTGTTTTGATTTGGTTAATGATATGCTTTAAGTTATGTATGTATATATGCACAATATGTGATGAAAGTATTGGAGTTTGATTTGATTATTAGTATAATTAATAAACAGATGATGAAATTGAATATGTGTGCTAGATGATTTTTGTGTTAGAACTTAAAAGTATGTATGCTACATTCTTTTGTTAATTAGTTAAAATATTAAGTTAAATTATATTTATAGATGATTTATATTGTTAGAATTATATAAATTGTTTGATTTGGTTATTGGTTTGAGTTGATAAAATGATATGATGAATTATGTTTGTAACTTGTTTTAGGATTAATGGTAATTAATTTAAAATTGTTATCTTTTATAGACTTAATGATGACGAAGATAATCATGATGACGAAGATGATCAAGATGAAGAAGATGATCAAGATGACGTAAATGAGATGTTGTGTGTTTTGTAAAAAAATAAAAATGTTCACGTTGGTTATTTTATTTAAATGCACGTTTATTTAACTTGAATTGTAAAATGATTATCTTTTAGGTATTAGTAATATTAGCTTTTATTTAGTTTATAAAGATGTTCACGAAGCCTGAAATATTAGAAAAATCTAGAAAATATAAAAACAATTTATAAATTAAATATTAAAAAAACCTGAAAAATATAAAAAACAATTAAAAATTTCCAGGCTATGGCACGACATGTCGTCGCCATAGGGTTTTTAAAAAAATTTATTTTTATTTTTATTAAAATAAAGAAAAATTTTAGTTGGACCTATGATAACGACATGTCGTCGCCATAGGCTGAAAAATAAAATTATATTTAATTTAAAATACAATATGAAAATTTTGTGCTTACAACTTTGTCGCGACATGTCGTCGGGATAGACCTCTATGGCGACAAGGGTTTTGACGACGACTCAAAAATAAATTATAGCGACAAGGCTGTGACGACTGGGTATATGGCGACGACAAATGTAGTCGCGATAGCCCTTATTTCTTGTAGTGAGCATTGACCTAGTTTGAAACTAGTACCATTTAATAAAATTGTTTGTTGTCCGTTAAAAATAAGTTTTAAAATTATTTATATAAACGTTTTACACCTATAAAATTAACCAGCTTCATTGGATGACTCAAGATCAAATTAACAATAATTTTTCATTATATTTTTTTTTGAGTTCCTTGGAAATCGGCAAGATTCACCCATGGTTTTCGAAAAGGGCCAATTGCATTTCTCGTCTGTATTTTGCGATCTTGAATACAAAATCATCAATGCTTGCAATGAACTAATATAAAATTTAATACAGTAATGAAGTAATATAAAATTTGTAATGCTACATTAATGCTTGTAATTTAATAATTCTATTTTGAGATTTTTTAATTCAAACATAACATTCGGAAGTGATAAGATATGAATCATTTAATACAATTAGAGACTTCTTATATAACTTAGTAACACCCAATAATACTTTAAATTTCTATAAAATTGTAACTAATTAGTTAGGTAACTGATATGAAACAATTGAAATTAGTTTATTATAATATACTAATTATCAATTTGTTTATGTATAATGGTTGTATCATATGTTTGGTTGGTTGTATCATTTTTTGTTTTTTTTTAATTCTTTAACTTCTTTATTTTAAGTCAACGCTTTTACATCTTTTTACAATTTAGCCCCCAGTAGTTTTTTACTTTCAACTTTAGTCTCATATACATTTCATCTTTTATAAAATTTTTATTCGGTCTAAATTTTACGAGTTAACACGCTCTGATTTGCGTGTGTGGTTCAACATTTTTACGTTTATTTTTTTCCCATTTAACGGTTCTGTCACAACACACGGGTTCTAGATTGACTTAATTATTGTTTTTAATGTTTTATGTCTCACGTGCTTATTTCAATGTTTTTAGGTATACTTCTGTTTGGTTTTGTTATGTTTTAATACAAGTGTTATCAATGTTGATAGTTGTTGACACTTATATAATATTGTGCTACTTGTCATGATTTTACACCCTTGTTGTAACGCAGGGGCTTAATTACTAGTTTTATTTAAATATGAACCATTTACCAAGTTCACCAACATAAAGATTAAAATATTGTTTAAGGGATTCATTGGTTTTATGAATGATTCATAATACAGGAGGTTGCATAATCTAAGATCAAATGTGTTATACTTTCAATAAAAAACCTAGGAAATGACGAATTTACATCTATACATGTTTCTCTGAACTCTGGAGAGCCAATAACGTTGATGCATTGCTACCTATGCAATGTACAAGTTGTTTATCGTAGGTTTCTTATAATTAGGTTATGAGCCAGGTCCCCTCAAATAAGATATGAAAAACAAATGGTATACTAGGTTTAATATATTAATATTACTTTTACATCAATCGAGTAACCATAATTTGTTAACACGAGAAGCTATGAAATAATAAACTAAAAGTATCTAGCTAGCAAGCTAAGGTGTTTCGATCTCTAATTGAACTTTTGTCACATGTGAATACTAGATTTTATGTGTTTGTGTGTATAATGTGTATTCATTCTAGTACGAAATGTTTCAGAATATTAGTTTTATTGTTGATATGTGTCTGTAGTGGTAAATTATCATTATTAGACTCTAAAACAAACACAAAATAAAATAATTTATCTAAGGTTGATTCTATTGTTACCAAGTCTATTCAGGGATTATGTTTAATATGTAGAAAATATATACAACATAGATATACAACACAACAATACGAGATAGAAACTTAGCATCACAATGCAGAACTAGAATACAATATGGTTTTTAATTTTTCTTTTGATTTCTCATTTTATAGAGAATCGCATACTTAAATTAAAAATTTTAATTTTATAGTATAATTTTTTTTCTAAAATAATATCGTGCAAAACTAAATTTACACATTTAGAAAAGTTGAGAACTTGTAAAATATCAATAAAAATGACTATTACAAAAATATCCTTTTGAGTCCTCAATTTTCCTATATTTTAATCTCATTCATTAATTAATCAACAAGGAGAGATAAAACAGACTTTTTTGGGATCATTTCCATACATATATATGTATTATTTATGTGTGTGTTTTTTTAAGATCAAAAAATCAATTTCGTTTAGTGTCCTATGGTTGCGATATTAATGCACTACATGTACTTCATTAATGACTAGTGAACTTAAAGTAATCTATTATTTGGTTCTTGATCAGTTACAGCATTGAAGAGCTCACATGCATAGAACTACCCAATCCTTGATGGACAAGATAATTAAACACTATTTAAAGGCATAAATATATAAAGCTTCATAAATTTACTGTTAAAGTACGTTAGTTAAATATCATATAAAACATTATATAACATAAAAAATATGATTTATAACATGTATATGATATGTTTTCTGTCGAATATGCATTCGGTTATCGTTTATGATCACCTTTTCCCACATAAATTACAAATTCAAATACAACAATTAGTATTAAACAAGCTAAAACTTACGAATAAAATCTTCATAATCCGGTTATCGACAAGATTATTAAACGAAGCTAACCGCTTCTAGAAAGAGATTCGAGAACCCATGTTTTGCTACCGGAGCTACTACCACCACTCTCCCGATCCTTGGGACCATCGGCATGAATGCTATTAGCTTTTTGACTCTCTTTATTAATAATGGAAGTGATTGCAGCTGCTACCGCAACTCTAAAATCAGGATGTGAAGCAATAGCACTCATCTTCTCAGCCAAAACTGACTTACTGTTATTGTTACCGTTACCATTATTCTTACCAACTTCTTGAATCCCATTAATTCCATCTTCTTGCTTTGACCCTGAAAGATGGCTTCCATTAGAGAACTTGTTAGATATCCAAGGAAATCCTAATTGAGGAGAGATGTTTGAAATTGGGATATGATGGGGATTTATGGGATTGTTGATAAGATCGAAGACAATGCCTTTTGAAGGGTCATTAGGGCTCATTGTTCTAGCATGTGTTGATGAATATGGAGAAGAATTAGGGTTCACAGAGCCTGAAGACATGTAGTAATTAATCAAAGGTGAGTGATTCATGGCTCCATGTTCAGATGAAAGAGGATTGTTTGAATCTAGTAGCATGAACGATCCTGCAGCTGCTGATGTTGTTGAAGCCATTGCAGTAGCGCCTACGGGCAGTGGATGGTTGTGATTCCCCTCATACGTCGTGATTAATATTGACATATCCTCTAAACATCTCTGCACCTATACAGTTATACATGTAACAGAAGAAAAATAATTAACCATGTGGTATATATATGGGTTTATTATATCTTATAAGTTTTGATTAGGGAAAACAAAAAGGCTAGTGATAAAAAGACATACGCGACACATACATAGGTACGTAGTTGGGACAAACCTGTTTTCTAACGGGACAACCAGGAGCGACAGTACAACGATAGTATGCTCGTGGGCAAGGATTTCCCTTCGCGATCTTTTGTCCATATTTTCTCCATTGACATCCGTCATTCATCTATATATATATAGCACTAATTAGATTGTAAAATTCACATTCAAGAGAGAAGAGTGGTTGATTATTATTTATTGCACAGTATAATATTCATTATTCAATTTTATTTTCACTACAAAATGAACTGTTTCTTATAAATTTGTAGCTACAGTTTCCAGAATAAGCAATTTGGAGCAATCTTAATTTGTAAATACAAAAGAAAACCACTATAATTCAAATGAATTTGTTTAAAATCATTCATCTGTCATAATTTAACAAGAACAATAGTTTCATTCTAATTAATAAAAAAGTTAGTTTAATGATATTTATAAAACTAAATTTATCTAGATGCAATGAATTGCACACAAAAGTTAAAGAAATTTCAAGATACATGTGATTCAAACTTACAGTTGCAGCTTCACATCTTGCCCTTACTGAAACCCTAGCTTTTCGGTTTGGCAAAGACGCAATTTGATCACTGGCAATATTCATAACTCTATTGTCACCACCGAAAGTGCCTGAATTGATCAAATTGTTTTGTTGCATAGGAGAAAACCTTGTTTTGCTTTCTGATAAATCCTTATGATTCACTTCATGATGATCTTTTGCATGTTGGGATGTTGTGTTATTACTTTGAATCCTCAACGATAAACCTAAATCCTCGTTTTCGCTTTCTCGCGGAGATCTTGGGCTACTTTTCTTGGTTTCTTGATTTCCTTCATGCCCATTAAGAGATAGAAACTCTTTTGGATCCTGTATATATGGCTTTCACTACATATAATATCCGTATAGAAAAATGAAAACCTTCTAAGCTATTATTACATGATAATTAATATCACACACCTTGATTCCGTTAGAAGATTGTTGAATAACCGAAAATTTCATTTGTAGATCATAGTAATCTTTCATAGTTTGTTCGACTACTTCTCTCAACACCTTGTTCTCCTCCTTCATCCTATTCATCTCCATCTGTAGCGCAGATAACTTGCATAAAAATATACTAAATATTAGTTTATAATCGATGAATTTAGCGATCTAAAATGATAATAAACCAAGGGTAAGTATGCATATTTAGGTTTTTGAAAGGTTGTACCTTTTCTTGATGATGATTATTATGGTCTTCTCTATCTGGAGCCTCAGTTGGATTGGTGGTAGTTTGTACATCATGTTCTGACACATGTACTTCATGTTCAGGTGATTCTACTTTTCTATCATCAACATCATCATCATCATCATCATCATCATGAGCATCATCTTCAACATGATGATCTGATTTTGACGAATCTTTTGCAGGTTGTTCTTGATCTTGAGCATCAAGCTTGAGAGTCAAATCAATCTCCATTACTTCTGTATCATCTACTGCATCTCTTCCCATACTTAACTACACCAATGGGAACTTGTCAAATTCTCTCTATCTCTCTTAAGTTTTCTCTCTCTAGAATGCTGCTTTTGAGACACCAAGTCAATTCCCCCGTCTCAAGGGAGGTATTCTTAGACACACAAGGACGCATCTAAGTTTTGACTTTCATTGGGTCCTCCATATTTTCCCAAAGTATATTTTACTTGTAGAAAAATAGGTTTAGATTGATTGACATTCAAGGTTGGTTATATTAACATATAAGTTGTGGGTATAGTTATTATAAATTATACTATGGTTGCTTTGGCACGCAATTAATGTTTATAGTTTTGTGTGTTTATATACATTTTATCTTAAACAATATTAGTTTTCATATAAAACATTATATATATATATATATATCATATTTATCATGTATCAAACTTAGTTTTTAAGAGCATTTATGTTTTTTATTTAAAATAATGTTATATATAATTACAAAGAAAGAAAATTATCTATTAAATTATTAATATATAATAAATCAAAAAATTAAAATAATAAAATAAAGACTTATATTGAGTGTGCTTGTGAGTAGGCTAGAACCAAAATACAGGGAAGAACACTACCACCTAGTTAAATTGGGTGGGAAAGAGAAAGCGAAACTCATATTCTTTTGTAAAAGGAAAAATCATCAAAACATACATATTGAACCTCAGAAAAGGTAAGATGAATATTTAAGTTTTAGGCTCCCGTTATCCATTTCTAACCAATAGTATGTTAAGCGCCCAACACAATTAGCGCCCAACACAATTAGTTGTTCATGAACTGAATTGAACTAAACAAAGTCTCGCTCAAACTTCATTCATTTACAAACCGATCCACTTAGTTTGGTTCGAGTTTAAGAAATCGAACAAAACATGCTCGTTTGGTTTATAACCTAATGTTTGTTTCTGCTCAGTTTGACTCAGTTTCATATTGCAAATTTAGTACAAAAGTAATAATTTATTCAAAAGTTTTGATTTCCAACTCAAACTTGATAATATATCAAATAAGTTTAAAACAACAAAATCTTACAAGACAAATAAAGTTTTATCTCGAGTTCGAATAATTGACATTAAAACCCACGTTCACAACCTCCATTATGGTCATTTTCACGTCCATTGTACCCGCTATTATTTTTTACCATCCAACAACCTTGCCCATAGATTACAAATTTAAACAAGCATGCAAAAATCCAAAAAATGATGTTTTAAAAAAATTAAAAGGGATCAAGAATAAAGTGGTAAATAATTAAAATCTAAATGTACTAAACTCTAAATAAATAAACTAACATTTACATATACATAATATATACAAGTTTTATTAAAAAATAGTTTGAGTCCGAGTGAGAAACAAGTGAGCTTACTTTTGCTCGTGTTCAGTTCGTTTATAAACCCAACCGAGTGGCTCGGCTTGTTTACAACCGAGCCAAATCAAACAAGCAACTTTTCGATATTTTTTCGAGCAAATTTCGAATATCAAGCTATTTGAATAGCTCTAAACACAGTTAAGCCGACAAAGCCCTAGCCTGCCTAGAGTTTTAAGAAAAACATGTAGTGCCCATACAAAAATAAATAGGGTTCTGACACGTGTTTGTGGGTCCACCATATTCGGCATGCTAGCCGATCGATAGCCTCCTACATAGCGCGCGCATTCTAAGGTTGTCCATTCTTTATATTTATCACTATGACTTCGTTGAAGTTCACTTAGAGATGTTGGTTTTTCAATCTCTTTTCTCTTTTACACTACCATTATTTATTTATATAAAAGTAAACTTTTAGATACATGGACTTTTTGTTTTTTGTATTTTAGCAATAAAAGTTTTGTGATTTTTATTTTTGGTCCTTTTTGGTTTTCAAGTTATTTTAGTAATTAAAAATTATTTTTAATACTTATTTATGTAAATTTCATCATAAAATATGTAAAATTTGCTTTGGTTCGACACGTTTGTTAAGTTTATTTTGTTACGTTGACGTTTTATTTCTTTCGTTTACTTGATATCTTCGAGTTCAAAGTCGAAGTGATAACCATTATTATGTTTTTTGTATTTGAGTTTTCATATTCAAGTTCGTGGTGGACTTACTCACGCATCGCACGGAGAATCATTTCTAGTTTATGTAAATACACTATTCAGAGATATTTTAATATATAATTCACACATACATTGGGAGAGGTTTTTAAATAAAGTGATTTTTCCGCGTGAAGTATACGAATTACTTGCATAATTAATTAATTATTTGTGCATGAAAATTCAACCCCTCCCGCTTGATATTATTACACATGTGTATATCTTTATTACGTGATTATTTCAACTGCTTTTTGTATGAAAAAAACACTCTTTATTCTATTTTCCTTCTATATATGCAATGTTAGGTTTTGTTAAGAACTACTTTTATATTAGAACTCGTATAATTAATATTAAACATTAATTATTATAATAAATGGTTTTGAGTTATAAAATCAAAATATAAATTATTTTTCTCTCTTTGTTCATTAATTCTCCCTTCTTTCTGCTCCCACCTCTTTCATTTGTACAAATATTAGGTACATACAAATTATAACCGAAACTATATATATATATATATATATATATCCATTTTACCTAAAAAGTGTAAACAGGATGGTATTATGGTCAAAAAACTATTTTTTACTACTTATTCACATATTTACATGAACAAACTAATATTGATATACACAATTAACTTAGATATCTTCATTAGCTGGTGTAACAACTTATTGTTATATTAACATCCAATAAAATGATTAAAAATACTAACAACTTAAATAACATAGCTTAATTTTTCAATACATTTCACATTATTGTTTTGTTTAGATGTGTTGGCTTGTTATGCTTGTTTGTGGTGCTTGTTTGTTGTGTTGTATTTAATGTGTTATTGTGTTGGTTTGTTATTTATATTACTTAAAATATATTATGAAGTTTTATATTTTGTGCTATTATGCTATTTTTGTGTTGTTTTGTTATTTTTGTGCTGTTTTTATAGTATATAGAACTAAAATATGTATTTTTAGTAGTGTAGTTTTATAATATTGTAGTATTTCATTACATTAATGTACTGTTTTTTGTTGTAAACTATGTGTTATTTTATTCTTAAAATGTGTTGTTTTGTGAAAAACAACACAATTTCATATAAAACAGTATAATTTTAAATAAAACAACACAATTTCCTATAAAAACAGTACAATTTTATACTATTTAGTTTTTTTTCTTAAAAAATATAGTAATACTATACTTAATTTAAAGAGAAAAAATACTTGATTTTATGATGTAATTTTTACAAAAATATAATATTGTATGAAAAATTTATCAACGTTTTAAAAAATTAGAAGAATTTGAAAAAAAAATCAACAAATGTGTATTCCTAATATACCCCTCCATCATCTTTCTCCTCCATTTGAATCTTAACCCTTCATTAATGTTAGATTAGAAAATTTAATGGCCTAGATTATTTCTTAGGCTTTTTAGGCAAAATAAACTTTTACATTAACCAATCCCTATATATATACACACACACACTTATATACATATATACACACTCATGTATAATACTATAACCTTAAATGGCCCATATGTATGCGAACATAATCAATTTAAAAGTTACATAAGTATTTGAAATTACATCAACTTAAAAATACGATCCAAATCTACATTTACTATGTTTAAGGAACAAATAAATAACTATTTACATATGTGCACATTCAATATATTAAAGTTATCTAGAATTTTAACCTACACACATACATTTTACTCGCTTCCTTCTTTTTCATTGAATTTCGTAGTATTTTCAAAGTAATTGAACTAATAAAATGGTTTAAAAAAGTCTGAAATAACATTCACAAAAGTTGTATTTGATGAAGAAATAAATATTAGGTAATATACAAATTAATCAAAAGGTAACAAACATGTCGTATAATTTAAATTAACGATTTCCATATGTCAAATAGCTATTGGAATGCGTGTAGCTTCGCTTTATATGCTTAAATTAATTAGTTAAAATAGTCATTTTTATAATTATATGTAAATTAATAATTTTACATAAATCTATTACTTCTATTACTGTAATTAACTATATGTGTGTGTGTCTTAATCGTAGCACATATGTGTAAATTAACTAGTGTAACTTAAGTATTTATAAATGTATAAGTTAAGTTAACACTTTACATCTGTGTAAATTATATATATAAGTAGTTACCGATATATTTTAGTTAGTTTGTTTTTAGAATTTCTGGTTGAGCAGATTAACATCTAAGGTAGATTCAGGTTACTCCAAGCTACTCAATGGTGCTTTGATTTCTGTTTACGTAACAATATCAATGTCATCAGTAAAATATTATAGAAGATGTATAAGTCTATTAACCATATCAAACATGTTCATACCATATTGATGGCGCAAAACGAGCTAAAAGTTCTGGCTTTTTCCTATATTCAATTGTTATAAATTTGAAGTGTTTTGTGTTATTTATTTGTGATAGCCCTGTCAACAGAAGTAATCTATTTTTCAAGAAAGTAACAAATGATATCTATTTGTTAATTTTAATGTAAACGTACACAAGTCTTCCCTTCGCAATAAGGCTATATGTATGTGATTTTACCTAATTATTTAGTTAAAATGTTATATAGCTGTCATGTAGGCAATATTAAATTCACTCAAGTACTGTCTAATGGTTTTAACTATTTACAATTATTACTCAATTATTTTTTATTTAATATTCAATAAATATAAGAATTATTAATGAATAAAATCACATAATAATATACTAGAGTATTTTAATACAATATAAGTTACTAGAACAATACATAACAAATGAATAAGAAAATGATACTTGAAATAAGTTTAAAAATGGATACTTGAAATTTAAAAAACGATACTAAAGCATTAAAAAACAACTACTTTTTGTATCACGTTTGGTAATGCTCTACTGAAAGTATTGGATTATCACTATAAGATTTGATCCTATCGCGACGACAAATGTCGTCGTCATAGGTGGCCTAAGTCATCGCTATAGCCTAACGTGACGATATGTCGTCGCTATAGGGTAGTAGCCATAGGTTGTTGTAATTGTTCAAAAAAAAAGTCGTCGCCGTAGAAATAGTCGCCATTGCCAACTATCGCGACGAACTGTCGTCGCTACAGACATGTCGCTATTATTTTATTTTTAGTTTTTTTAACTCAAAATTAAAAATAAAATATCTAACCAGAGTCCCTATGGCGACGATATGTCGTCGCTATAGGTATTTTAATATAATAAATAATAAAAATGGAAAATATATTAAATTAATAAATTATTTTTTTCAATTTGACCTATGGCGACGACATGTCATCGCCATAGTGTCCCTGGCTAAATAATTTATTTTTAAAATTTTGTTTTTTTCCAGGTTTTTTTACCTAAAATTTAACATAAATCAGATACATAGAAATGAAACTTAAATATTACGAATACTTAAACGAAGATCAAACAATTTTAATTAATTACATACCAAACAAAACAAAAGTATCAAAGTAAACATATCTTAGGTTTTTACAACCCAAACAAATTAACTTCCTAATTGTCGTAATCTTCGTCATCTTCGTCGTTATTGAGATTATGTTTTCTTCTTTCAAATTCATTCATCATTTCTTGCATTTCTCGCATTTGTTGCTTTATTGCTTCCATTTCTTCATTCTGATGTGATGATGACCCGCTTATTATTCATAACAAGAGATATTTTTTACTTTTCATCCAACACCTCTCGTATGACCACGCTTTTGTCCTAATGCAAGCTCTAAACATTGCATCTCATTAACGGGCGACTCTCCCGCCTCTATTTGCATTTGGGCGTATTGATTTTCAATTTTTTCCTGCAATTTTAAAGAATCAAAATGAAAAGGTATTAAGATTTTTATAAAATTTTGACAATATAACTGTAACAAAATGAAAAAAACCATGCTAAATCATAAGTAATATAGCATAAAATTCCAACTTTCAAGATATAAACAAACAAAACCAAACAATTCTCAAATTATTCATATAGATCATATTGTTTAATTATAAGCACATATAATATAAAAGTCACAAGTTTCAACATATATATAAACTAACAACTTATCAAAACCAACAATTCTTAAATGTGTATAGCGTATAGACTATGTAATTTACATTAATGTGCATAATTCAATAATGTTTGAAATTCATTGCTGATGATTAAGCAGAACAAAACTTAACCAACAGTTAATAAATTATTATTCCCACAAAGTACTATCAACATATATAATTTAACATCGATAATTATAATTGGATTTAACTGATATAAGTTATCTATAATTATAATTAATAAATATAAGATTTGTTAATATTATTATTATGACTTAGAATTCTAATAAATATAATTATTATTTTTATTAATCTTTAATCCTTAAAAAATCCACCCTCTGGGGACGATATGTCGTCGACATAGATGTTTCACAAAAGGCAGGATTATTTTCCTCCAATTTAATTAGAGGGAGAAAAAAATTAATTTTTACCTATGGCGACGAGCCATAGATATTTCATAAAAGGCGGGCATTTTTTGCCACCAATTTATTTAGAGGAAAAAAAAGAAAAAAATGGTTTTTATCTATGGCGACGATATATGTCGCCATAGGTAAAACAAAATTTTTGTGTTATCTAAAATAAATAAAAATTATAATAAAATTACCTATGGCGACTAAATGCATCGACGACTTTCGTGTCGTCACGATAGGTGGCACTTAAGGCGATGACATGTCATCGCGATAGAACTTTAGTAGCCAAAAATCAAATCCACATGTAAGGCCTCATTCTCGGGACACTCACAGTTGGTCAATCATTGCACATAAAACATATAATTACATCAATTTAAAGAAAACGTTGAAGCGAAAAAATTAACACAAACGTTTCATTTCATTATAATAAATGCTTTTGCAAAATAACACAACATTCGTTACAAAATACCGTTTGTTCGCATTATAATGCAAAAACATTGTACAAAAGAATGTCATCCAAAAGAGTTGAGTAGCCGCCCCGTGCCATCCTCAGCAACATTACCTGCCAACTGGAAACACATAAAAGTTAGCGTTGCTGAGTGAGTTCTAGTTTTATAATAAAACATACTTTATCTTTCGTTTAAAACCGTCCTTTACTTTCTTTCAAATCATACCGGACTTAGAATGTGATCACACATCGTACGTACACATAGATAATAGTTATTATTTTCATCATCGTTCATTTCGTACATTTATTATCTTTCGTTTCCATCTAGGTCCTGTCATGTGCTTAACCCCCTTTAGAGCACCAAGCAATTCATCTAGGGTTAAGCGACAAGGACCTCATACATATAGTCAATCAAAAAGATTAAACCCCTGTGTGCATCCTCATGGGGCATTTAACCCATACACAGTTGAGCTGACAACCTCTCATTTGGTGTGAACCTCCATACATTTGCTTAATCACACGGATTAAGCTCCAGTGTGCATCCTCGTGGGGTAGCTAACCCACACACGGTTGAGCTAACACTCCTCATTGAGTGTGAACCTCCATACATTTGCTTGCAATCCTTTCTTACGTTTGTTCATTCATTAATGCATGCATTCTTTCATTTTGTTCCTCATTTCATTATCTTTCACTTTATGTTACATAATACTTTCATTTCATTCAATAACATACAAAGTAAAGCCACGAGAAAACAATCATACAAAGCAAGGAACATGAACAGAAACATACAACATCACCATACAAGGCACAACATACATACATAACATACCACACACATACAATCGTGCATAAGCACCCAACATACATCAAGCCCATCACAACGTCTATGACCTTGAAAGTCAACTTACATGAACCCTTGGAAATCCCCCAAGTCAAAGCCTAACACTGTTCCCCCAAAAATCAGAAATTAAACTAAGTTCTTTCGGGCGCATGAGCCCTATTTGGGCGTATCGCCTTCCATACGCATGAGAAAACTTAGGCGTATGGACTCCCAGTCGCATAGCCTTCAATCACATGACTCCCATGCGTATGAACCTCAGTCGCATAGTATTCGGGCGTACGGGCTTCAGTCGTATGACCTTCATCCGCATTCCCCCAGTCGCATGACCCTCATCTGCATTTTCTTCAGTCGCATGACCATCATGCGTATGACTCTCAGTCGCATGGCACTCATGCGCATGGACTTCAGTCGCATGCCTTTCGGTCGTATGGCCTCCAGTCGCATGCCATTCGGTCATATGGCTTGCAGTCGCATAGCCCTAGCTGGGTGTAGAATGCACTCCCTTTCGAACCTGCACTATAGTTTTCAGCTTCCTGCCCCTTTCTAATGTATTCTAGGCTAAACAACCATCCTAAGCCCTAGAAACATAACCACAACATCATTCAAGCACAACCAAGCCCGAAATCAAACCCCACCGAAATCACACCCATACAGATACACATACATATGGGTTTTACACCCAACACAACAAAAACCGATAGCCATGTGTTCCAGCCCTAAAATTAGTTGAAAACGTGTAAAAGAGGGGTCCTAGAACTCACATTAACAGCCTCTTCGAGTAGAGCTTCCTACAAACCCGTTTGCCTTTGACTTTCGCGCTCGAATCCAAGAAAACCCAAAGCTTTTTGCCCTTTTCTCTCCCTTCTTTTCTTGACCGAATGAAGTGAGTGTGGGAGAGGGGTGTGGGCAGCCATGCCCCTTTTATCTCCCCACTCCTCCAAAGATTTTCCCGTTTTGGCAAGATTGGTCCCTCGACTTTGGGCTTTATTTCTTTTCTTTCTTTTTCTCTTTCTTGGCTTCAAAGGAAATATCCGGGTGTTACAAGTCCACCCCCCTTAAATAGGTTTCGTCCCCGAAACTTGTTATTCCTCGAACAGACGTGGGTAATGCTGTCTCATCTCTTCTTCAGTCTCCCACGTAGACTCAGATCCCTTTCTGTGCTTCCGCTGTACGCGCACAAGCGGGACCACTTTATTCCTCAATCTCTTCTCTTTACGATCAATGATTGCCACCGGTTGCTCCACATAATTGAGCCGT
Source organism: Flaveria trinervia (assembly GCA_025506515.1). Taxonomy (NCBI): domain Eukaryota; kingdom Viridiplantae; phylum Streptophyta; class Magnoliopsida; order Asterales; family Asteraceae; genus Flaveria; species Flaveria trinervia. The sequence continues at coordinate 70,976,068 of CM046449.1, read as the reverse complement.
TCGTCAACCTTGATATCTCCTAGTGGTACAACCATATCTTCGTCTGCTAAACATTTCCTCAGAAGAGATACGTGAAATGTCAGATGAATTCCACTTAACTCCTCTGGTAATCCAATCTATAGGCCACCTCTCCTACTCTAGCAATGATTCAGAAAGGCCCTATGTATATCGGACTCAACTTGCCCCGCTTTCTATACCAAATTATACCCTTCCAAGGTGTGACCTTCACATAACCCTGTCACCCACCTGGAACTCAATCGGTCTACGTCGTTTATCAGCATACGACTTCTGTCTATCTTTGGCTGCCTTCATGAAGGCCTTGATCTTTTCAAGCTTCTCAGCCGTAGCCTTGATCACCTTGACGCTTCCTAACTCTTTCTGACCAATATCACCCCAACACACGGGTGTCCTACATCTCCTACCATATAGCATCTCATAAGGGGGCATGCCAATGCTGGCATGATAATTGTTGTTATATGAGAACCAATTAATGGTAAGTGGTCATCCTAACTTCCTCCAAAGTTAATGACGTATGCACAAAGCATATCCTCCAATGTCTGAATGGTCCTTTCTGACTGACCATCCGTTTGGGGATGACAAGCCGTGCTAATATGTAACCTCGTTCCCATCGCATCGTGGAATTTTTTCCAAAATTTAGATGTAACCGGGTGTCACGATCAGACACAATAGACACTGGCACACCATGACGAGTTACAATTTCCTTGATGAATAGATCCGCCAACCTCTCGAATGAATATGTCTCGCGGATCGGTAGGAAGTGAGCACTCTTCTTCAAACGGTCAACTATCACCCATATGACATCGTACCCTTTCGGGGTACGCGGTAGCTTCGTAATAAAATCCATGGTGATGTGCTCCCACTTCCACTCTGGCATATCTAAAGGTTGGATCTTTACGGCTTTTAGTGCTCGGCATTCACTTGTAAACAAGTAAGGCATTTACCTACATACTCCATCACATCACACTTCATACTCGACCACCAATAATCTTCTTCATGTCTTGGTACATCTTTGTAGCACCGGGATGAATAGAGTATCGAGTCTTATGAGCTTCGTCCATAATCTTCATGCGTAGATCCCCAAAACGAGGAATCCACATCCGTCCGAATCGGGTTCTAACACCGAGTGTGTTTTTACCCGATTCCGCAATTAGACCTCTCATTCTTTCGGAGTTAAGATGATCTTCTTTTAGTGCCTCATCTTGGAACTCTTTGACTTGCTTCATCACATCAGAGGTCATAATCAATTGGTAAGCTTTCACGCGAATCGGTTCGGGTCTCTCTTTCCGGCTAAGGGCATCTGCCACCACGTTGGCTTTGACCGGATGGTAATGGATCTCGCAATCATAATCCTTTATGAGCTCCAACCATCGTCTCTACCTCATGTTCAGGTCCTTCTGCTCAAAGAAGTACTTCAGGCTCTTATGGTAAGTGAATACGATGCACTTCGTCCCGTAAAGGTAGTGCCTCCAAATCTTTAACGTGAAGACCACGACTGCTAGCTCCAAGTCATGAGTAGAATAATTGACCTCATGAACGTTCAACTGTCAAGATATGTAGGCTATAACCTTTCCTTTCTGCATTAACACACACCCCAACCCCGAGTAGGAAGCATCAGAATAAACCACCAGATCTTAACTTCCATCGGGTAATGACAGAACAGGAGCTTGAGTCACCTCACCTTTAATTCCTCGAACGCCTTCTCTTGAGCTTGACCCCATACAAACTTCACATCTTTCCGGGTCAACTTGGTTAGTGGAAAAGAGAGCTTAGAGAAGTCTTGAATGAATCTTCTATAATAAGCCGCCAAACCCAAGAAACTACGAATCTCGAATGGAATCTTTGGAGACTTCCATTGCATCACCGCCTCCACCTTTGTCGGGTCCACCATAATCCCCTCGGGATTCACCACGTGACCCAAGAATTGAACCTCGCACAACCAGAACGCACATTTGGAGAACTTGGCATACAACTTCTCCCTTCTTAACGTCTCCAACACCTTTTGAATATGACCGGCATGTTCCTCTTCACTCTTGGAATAAATCAAAATGTCATCGATAAACACAAGCACTGATATATCCAACATCGGCCGACACACTCGATTCACCAGATCCATAAAAGGAGCTGGCGCTTTGGTCAAACCAAATGACATAACGAGGAACTCGTAGTGACCATAACGCGTGCGAAAAGCTGTTTTAGGAATATCCTGCTCTTTCACCTTTAACTGATGGCAACCCGATCGAAGATCTATCCTTGAGAACCAACTGGCACCTTGAAGCTGATCAAACAAATAATTAATTCTCGGTAAGGGGTATCGGTTCTTTATTATCAACTTATTCAGCTCACGGTAGTCAATACACATCCTCATACTACCGTCTTTCTTCTTCACGAGTAAGACCGGAGCACCCCAAGGAGAGATACCTGGTCTAATAAACCCCTTATCAAGCATCTCCTGAAATTGCTCCATCAAATCTTTTATCTTGGTCGGAGCCAACCGATACGGTGCCTTAGCAACAGGTTGGGCGCCCGGTATCAAGTCAATCTGGAACTCGATCTCACGGTCAGGTGGCACTCCTGGTAAGTCTTCTGGGAACACGTCTGGAAAGTCACACACAACGGTACTTCAGACAGTTGTGGTGTTGTTGTATCCACATCTTTTACATAAGCCAAGTAGGCACTACATCCACGCTTATGCACTTTCCCGCCACTGCCATTGAGATTACTTTCGGGATCATCGTGGCCCGATCCCCATAAACCGTCACCATACTCCCGTCAGGCGCTATCAAACAAATCATCTTCTTGCGACACACAATGTTCGCCTTGTAGTCCGCTAACCAATCCATCCCAAGAACTACGTCGAAACCACCTAAGGTCATCACGAATGGTCTAACAGGAAATTTATGATCTTCTAATTCCATATCACAACCTTCTATCATCTCAGAAATCCGAGTAGACTTACCTATGGTAGTTTTTACATCAAAGGGCGCATCAACACTCCTACTACTAACAGGTAGTTTAGCTCAGAAAGCATCAAAAATAAAACTTTTACTGGCACCAGAATCAAATAACACGGAGGCAAAAATTTGGTTTACTAGAAACGTACCTGACACAACATCAGCGTCCGTCCTAGCCTCCTCCTACATCATCATAAACGCTCTGGCGCTCGCCCTTTGTCCTTCACCTCCGTTCACCTTAGAATTCTCGGCCCTTAGCTTCTTACAATCCCTACTCATGTGACCATTTTCCCTACAGTTGAAACACCTCATAACCCCACAATCTCTAGCCATATGACCAAGCTTCCCACACTTGAAACAGATGTTTGATCCCCATTTGCATTCCCCCGAATGCTCCTTCCCACATTTGCCACACCTCTTAGACCCCGTACCAGGTGTGACCACACGACGATCATCCACCTATGCCTTCTTGTTACTCGTCGGGGCACCACCCCGACCAAACCTTTTCCCATTCCAACTCCGATCACCACCACCCTTCTTGCTTGCCTCAGCGACCACCACATCTCGCTCATCATACAACCTTATTGTCAAATCAACCGCCGACCTAAACGTGCTCGGCCGGGCAACGATCATGTGCCTACGGATATCCGCCAGCAAGCGCTGAGTATACCGCTTAATCTTTCGTGACAGAGGCGTCACCTGATCCGGCACTAGCCATGCCATTTCATTAAACTTCGTAGTGTATTGCTGATGAGTCATTGTTCCCGCTTCCAGCTGCAGGAACTCCCTTTCCACCTTATCCATTTCCCTATGAGGACAGAACTCCTCGATCACCAACTTTTTCGCTTAGACCATCTCATTCTCCTAATAGCCCGACTATCCTCAGCTTGGACAATATTTTCCCACCAGCATAAAGCTGAGTCCACGAAAGAGTGGGCAACAACTTCACGTTGTGATCCTCTCGACACTCGCTGATGTTCAGAACAACTTCGATTTCTCTCACCCACCGGTGAGCAGCAGCAGCTGTGCCGTTACCATCAAAAGTAAGGGCTTACACCTTTGAAATGCCCTATAGTTACAGCCTTGTGCCGCCTCCGGTGTAGGCTCTTCTTCTTCCTCCTCTTCATCATCAGAGAGAACCGTTTCAGGCTCTGGTTGCTCCCAACCTCCCGAGGACCTATTCCTCTCTTTCCTTTCCCTTTACATCACAACCTTGATAACTTTGGTCACCATAGACGGTAAGATTGTCTGCATGACCTGATGAACTTCTTCCACAACAGCCTCTTTTACTGATGTAAGCCCCCGGTCCCGGGACGCTTACAGCTGGATCCTCATCGCACATAAAACATATAATTACATTGTATTTCATAAAGCATCGCAACGGAAACATTTAAAATTGACATTTCATTTCAATATAGTAGCTTTTGCAAAATAATACATCATTAATCAGTTACAAAATGCATTGTTGCATTACATCACAAAAGCGTTATATAAATGGATGTCATCCCAAAAGAGTTGAGTATCCACCTCGTGCCATCCTCAGTAATCATTACCTGCCAACTGAAAACACATCAAAGTCAGCGTTGCTGAGTGAGTTCTAGTTTTATAAAATAAAACATACTTTTCTTTCGTTAAAACCTTTCTTTTCTTTCATGCGATCATACATCATACGTACACATAGATCATTGTTATTATCTTCATCGTTCGTTCATTCATTCATCTTACTTTCAGTCATTTGTTCAACATTACATCTTTTCCTTTCGTCATCACCATGAACTTTACCCTTCATTCTTGTGGTACTGACCTAAGCCTATAATAGACCTTCATCGGTGGTGATCGGCACCAATGGTCACAGCACCTAAGGTAAAGTTCAGGTATACATTGTCATATGCCATACCCTTCATTCTCGTGGTACTGGACCTAAGCCTATAAAAGACCTTCATCGGTGGTGCTCGGCACCAAATGGTCACAGTACCTAAGGCACGCAACAATGGTTCATACGTACGGTCAATCAAAAAGAAAGACCCCGATGTGCATCCTCCCAAGGTAGCGAACCCGCACACCGTTGGGCTAACACCTTAATGGCGTGACCCGACATACAGTGCTTGCAAGACTTTCATTACTTCATCGTTCATTAATGCATATATTCGTACCTCATGTTTCTTTTCATTATCTTTCACTTTACGTTACATAATACTTCATTTCATTCATTAACATGACACGTAAAGCCACAGGAAAGATAAACATACATCATGATAAGGAACATAACATACATAGTCATCAACATCATACAAAGCAACATCATACATACATAACATGCATAATCATATAACATCATCATCATGCCCAACATGCTCTCTAAGGCCTCAACCGTCATCTTACATGCTCTTACGGGAACCTTTACGTCAAAACTTACATCTGCACATTCCCCTGAAAGTTAGAAGTTAAACTACGCTTCTCCTCGGGTGCAACAGCCCTATTCGGGAGTATGGACACCCTTCAGTCGCATGGCCTCGATGTGACTGAACATCATGCGAATGAACCAATGCGGATTAACACTCATGCAAATGAACACCCAATCGTACGAATGGACTTAATACGGATGGACCTCATGCGAATGGAACTAATGCGGATGAGCACTTATGCGACTAGACCCTCAATCGCATGACTCCCCATGCGACTGGACCCAATCGTGCGAATGAATTCTCAATCGTGCAAATGGACCCTAATCACACCTCATTCGGCCGTATGGCCTTCATTCGGTCGCCTAGCCCTAGCTGATGCAGAATGCAGTTCATCCCGAACCCAATCTACCATTTTTGACCTCCAAGCTCATCTAAACCCATTCTAAGCCCAAATCAACCATCCTAAACCTTAGGGATGCATACCACAACACCATTCAAGCACACACAAGCTCAAAAGCAAGGCTCAAACGCATCATACACACATATACACATACCCAAACGGGTCAAACATGCACACACTCAAAAACCCAATTTTCATATGTTTTCCTGCCCCAAATCATTCAAAAACGTTTAAAAGAATGGTCCTAGAACTCACACAAACGACCACAATGAGGAGAGCTTCGATTTGACTCGCTTCTCAATGATTTTGGTCACTCGAACCAACCCGAACCAACACTTCTTCCTCTTTTCTTCCTTTCTCTTTTCTCCTCTTTTTTTCTTGGCTGAAATGTGAGTGTGTAGGGAGAGTATGGCTGCCCTCTCCCTACACATTTCACCACATTTCCAACTTTCCCTCGTTGGCGAGTTTGGTCCCTCGACTTTGGACTTTATTTCTTTTTCTTCTTTCGTCGGCTTCAAAATAAATAAGTTATTAGGTGTTACAAGTCCACCCCCTTAAATAGGTTTCATCCCGAAACCTGTTATTCCTCGAATAGATGAGGATAATGCTGCCTCATCTCCTCCTTAGTCTCCCATGTAGATTCGGATCCCTTCCTGTGCTTCCACTGTGCACGCACAAGAGGAACCACTTTATTTCTCAGCCTTTTCTCTTTACGATTGATGATTGCCACTGGTTGCTCCACATAATTGAGCCTTTCGTCTACTTCGATATCCTTCAGTGGAACAATCATGTCTTCATTAGCTAAACACTTTCTTAGATGAGATACATGGAATGTTAGGTGAATCCCACTTAACTCATCTGGTAACTCCAACCTATAGGCCACCTCTCCTACTCGAGCAATGATTCGGAAAGGGCCTATATACCTTGGGCTTAACTTGCCCCGCTTCTTGAATCGGATAATACCTTTCCAATGTGAGACCTTCAACATAACCCGGTCACCCACCTGGAACTCGATCGGTCTGCGTCGTTTATCGGCATAAGACTTCTGCCTATCTTTAGCTGCCTTCATGAAGGCTTTAATCTTTTCAAGCTTCTCGGTCGTAGCCTCGATTACCTCGACACTCCCCAATTCCTTCTGACCAATATCACCCCAACAAACGGGTGTTCTGCATCTCCTACCGTATAGCATCTCATATGGTGGCATACCAATGCTGGCATGATAGCTGTTGTTGTACGAGAATTCAGCTAACGGTAAGTGGTCATCCCAACTTCCCCCAAAATCAATCACACATGCCCGAAGCATGTCTTCCAATGTCTAAATTGTCCTTTCTGACTGACCATCAGTTTGGGGATGATAAATCGTGCTAATATATAACCTCGTCCCCATGGCATCGTGGAATTTCTTCCAGAATTTGGATGTAAACCGGGTGTCACGGTCGAATACAATAGACATCGGAACACCATGGCGAGTTACAATTTCCTTGATGAATAAATCCGCCAACCTCTCAGATGAATATGTGTCGCGGATCGATAGGAAGTGAGCACTCTTCGTCAGACGGTCGACAATCACCCATATGACATCGTACCCTTTTGGAGTACACGGCAGCTTTGTAATGAAATCCATGGTGATGTGCTCCCACTTCCATTCCGGTATATCCAAGGTTGGATCTTCCCATATGGCTTCTGATGCTTGGCCTTCACCTGTAAGCAAGTAAGGCACTTACTCACATACTCCACCACATCACGCTTCATACCCGGCCACCAATAATCTTTCTTCATATCTTGATACATTTTTGTGGCACCAGGATGAATGGAGTATCGAGTCTTGTGAGCTTCATCCATAATCCTCACACGTAGATCCCCGAAACGAGGAATCCACACTCGTCCAAATCGAGTTTTAACACCAAGTGTGTTTTCACCCAATTCCCCAACCAGACCTCTCATCCTTTCAGAGTTAAGATGATCTTCTTTCAATGCCTCATCTTAAAACTCTTAGACTTGCTTCATCATATCGGAGGTCATGATCAGTTGATATGCTTTCACCTGAATTGGCTCGGGCCTCTCCTTTCGGCTAAGAGCATCAGCCACCACGTTGGCTTTGCCCGGATGATAGTGGATCTCGCAATCATAATCTTTTATGAGCTCCAACCACCTCCTCTGCCTCATGTTCAGATCTTTTTGCTCGAAGAAGTACTTCAAACTCTTGTGGTCAGTGAAAATGGTGCACTTCGTCCCATAGAGATAGTGCCTCCAGATCTTCATGCAAAGACCACGGCTGCTAGCTCCAAGTCATGAGTGGGATAATTGACCTCATGAACTTTCAATTATCGGGATGCATAGGCTATAACCTTCCCTCTCTGCATTAGCACGCACCCCAACCCTGAGTAGGAAGCATCTGAATAAACCACCAAATCCTCGCTTCCTTCGGGTAATGACAGAACAGGAGCTTGAGTCCTCGAATGCTTGCTCTTGAGCTTGACCCCATATAAAATTTACATCCTTTCGGGTCAACTTGGTTAGTGGAGAAGCGAACTTGGAAAAGTCTTGAATGAACCTTCGATAATATCCCGCCAACCCCAAGAAACTACGAATCTCGGATGGCGTTTTCGGAGACTTCCATTGCATTATTGCCTCCACCTTTGCGGGGTCTACCATAATCCTGTCAGGATTCACCACATGACCCAAGAATTGAACTTCTTGCAACCAGAACGCACACTTGGAGAATTTGGCATACAACTTCTCCCTTCTTAATGTCTCCAACACCTCCCGAATGTGACCGGCATGCTCTTCTTCGCTCTTCGAGTAGATCAGAATATCATCAATGAACACAATCACTGATCTATCCAACATAGGCCGGCACACCCGATTCATCAATTCCATAAAGGCAGCTGGCGCGTTAGTTAGACCAAAAGACATAACGAGGAACTCGTAGGGTCCATAACGCGTACGGAAATTTGTCTTAGGAATGTCTTGTTCCTTCACCTTTAATTGATGGTAGCCAGATCGTAGATCTATTCTCGAGAACCAACTGGCACCTTGGAGCTGGTCAAACAAGTCGTCAATCCTTGGTAACGGGTATCGATTCTTCACCGTCAACTTGTTCAGCTCTCGGTAGTCGATGCACATTCGCATACTTCTGTCCCTTTTCTTTACAAACAATACCGGAGCACCCCACGGAGAGATACTCAGTCGAATGAATCCCTTATCCATCAACTCCTGTAATTGGCTCATGAGTTCCTTCATCTCAGTAGGAACTAATCGATATGGTGCTTTGGCAACGGGTTGAGCACGGGTATCAAATCAATTTGGAACTCAATCTCACGATCCGGTGGCACACCGGGTAAGTCTTCCGGGAATACATCCTGAAAGTCGCACACCACTGGTACCTTGGATAATTGTGGTACCGATGCATCCACATCTTTCACATATGCCAAGTAGGCACTACATCCACGTCTTATGCACTTCCCCGCCACCGCTATCGAAATAATCTTTGGGATCATAGTAACGCGATCTCCATAAATCGTAACCAACCTCCCATCGGACGCAACTAATCGAATCATCTTCTTGCGACATGCGATGTTTGCTTCATAGGTTGCTAACCAGTCCATCCCTAGTACTACATCAAATCCACCTAGGGGCATCACTTGTAACCTAGCAGCAAACCTATGACCTTCTAGTTCTATGGTACAGTCCTCTATTATATCAGTAATTCTAGTGGACTTACCAATAGCGGTTTCTACATCGAATGGTTCACTGACATTTCTACTACTAACAGGCAACTTAGCACAAAAATTAGTGGAAATAAAACTCCTACTAGCACCGGAATCAAACAATACAAAGGCACAAGTTGGTTTACTAGAAACATACCTGACACAACATCGGGATCAGCTCTGGCCTCCTCCGGGTCATGGTATAAGCTCTAGCACCTGCCCTCTGCCCTCCTTCCTCTGGGTTCTTCTTCTCCGCGCTAGAGCTCTCCGCCCTCGGCTTCTTACAGTCTCTAGCGATGTGGCCAGGCTTGCCACACCTGAAGCATACATTCATTCCCATCCTGCACTCACCGGTATGCACCCGTCCACATTTGCCACACCTTCTCAATCCTGATCTTGATGACACCCCACGGTCGTCCACCTTCACCTTCTTGTTGTTTGGAGTAAAACCACCATGTCCAAACATCTTCCCATTCCAGTTCTTACCATCCCCACTCATCTTCTTTACCTCCACCACAGTCTCCCCTCGCTCATCATACAGCCGGCCCGCCAAATCCACCACCGATCGAAAGGTACCCGACTGAGCAGTAATCAGGTGCCTGCGAATGTTAGCCGGCAATCTTGGATGTAGCTCTTGATCTTCCTTGATACCAGCGTCACCTCATCCGGCACCAGCCTCGCCATCTCATTGAATTTAGTGGTGTAATGCTGGTGGGTCATGGTTCCCGCTTCAAGTTGCAAGAACTCCCTCTCAACCTTGTCCATCTCCCGGTGAGGACATAACTCCTCAATAACCAACTTCTTAAACTCCTCCTATCGATCTTCCTGATGGCTCTGGGACCCACAGCTTGGACAACATTGTCCCACCAACATAGCGCTGAATCAACGAAAGAGTGAGTTACGAACTTCACCTTCTGGTCTTCGCGACACTCACTAATTTCTAAGACGGCTTCCATCTCCCTCACCCAGCGGTGAGCGGTAGCATCATTCCCATTGCCATCGAAGGTCGGGGGCTTACACCTTTTGAACGCCCCATAACTGCATCCTCCAGTTGCTGCCCCCACTACATCGTCCTCCTCTTCATCAGACAACACAACCTCAGGCTCAGTTGTTCCTCCTCCCTTCTGCTTCCCTTGCCCATTGATCCCTTTCTATTCTCCTTCTCCTTCTTTCGTCGCCTCTCACAGCCCTGATGACTTCAGTCACTACAGACGGTAAGACTGTCTGCATGACCTGGTGTACCTCATCACCAATTGCCTCCCTAGCTGAGGCATTCAAGCTAGCATTCTCGTTCTCTTCAATTCTCCCATTTCCAGTTTAAGTTTAGGTTTTAAAAGTTTTATTTAACCCAATTCTCTTAAACTTAGACTCTGATACCAACTTGTAAGGCCTCGTTCCGGGAGACCTCACAGTTAGTCATTCAAGCATTAAATACCTAAAACATTATAAATTTACAAACTTAAGCAGCGGAATCATTTTAACAAAAACCATTCATTTCATTAAAAGACTGTTGTTAAGAAATACACTATTGTTTAATCGATTACAAAAGAACTATTTATTGCATTACAAAACAACAGCAATATGAAATACGAATGGATGTCAGTCTTTCCCTGACGAGTAGCTTCACCCTCGTGCCATCCTCAGCAATAATTACCTGCCAACTGAAAATGTATAAAAGTCAACGTTGTTGAGTGAGTTCTAGTTTTAAAAGTAGCAAAATACTTTCTGTATGTTGTATATGAAAAATACTCTTTCTGTGAAATACAACTTTTTACTTTGTATGCGAGCACGTATTAACTATATGAATAATACTGTTTGTTCTCATTACTGTGTGCCTTGTTTACTCTGTATTCTTTATCTTTATCTTTCACTATCTGTATGGACCAATGAGCAATACCCTAAACTATATGCGCGGTGAAAACTGGTGATGGGCCATCTATATCCCTTAAAAGGGTTCTATTTACTGTATACAAGGCCGACCTAATCACCTAGGATACGCTGCAAAGGTCCTGTCAATCTCAATTGATTGGCCCTGTGTGCATAATAGGGTAGCTAACCCGCAGCACAGTTGAGCTAACGACAACATGGTCATATACCTCCTGTAAGCTTGCAAGACTTGTTAACATTTATTAATGTTCCTCTTCTTTTCTTTATTGCTCTTCCTCTTTATTATTACAATATACTTTACGTTACGATAATAAACATACCACATAAAGTCACACACTATAAGTAATAATAATAGCAATAATAATAAGGAACAATCATAAGGCAATCATAAAACAATCATAATCATGCATGAAACCCATCATAGTAAACCTCAGTCAAACCTCGGTGAAAAACCTAAGAGCACAAACTCCTAAGAATTCTGTAATAAATTCTAAGTGTTAGACACTATTTGGGCGCATGGGCCCTGTTTAGGCGGTTCATCACTATACAGGCGCATCAGCCAACACTTAGGGGTTGTTTGATTGTGCTGAATGAGTAAGATCTGACTGAGTCAGAAGCTAACCCAGTAAGAAGTTCTGATTGAGTCTGCATCTGACTGAAACTTGGCTGTTTGATTTAGTATCTGTCTGACTCTGCTGAATGATAAAAATAACCTTATTGCCCCGTTGTTCTAACGAGTTTGAATTTAACTGGTATTATGTAATCAATAAAAATAGCCAAATTGAATGCAAGTACTACCATGTTAAACAAGACACGTTCATTTTTCAAAACCCATACAAAAACACACACACTTGTGTCACCACACACACCCAAACATATACACAAAAACCCTAATCTTGAAACCACCCACAACCACCACCATGTTCCACCATCATCTTCTTCACAAAATTTCAAGAAAACACATCAAGATTTCAAGAAAACACATCAACAACACATGGGTACACATATTTCACACAAAACCCATGAAGATGATCAAGGGGGAGGGGGAGGTGGTCGCACAGGGGAAGTCGTGCAAGGGGAGGGGGAGGTGGTCGATCGGTTGCGCAGGGGGAGGGGGAGGGCGGCGGAGGGAGGAGGGAGGCGGAGGGAGGGTGACGAAGGGAGGAGGGCGGCGGACGGAGATGGTGAGCTCGATGAGGTGCGGTGGCCTTTGACCGGGTCAGTCATCAAAATCTTTAGGTCTCGGTCAGAAGCCTTCGACCGGGTCAGACACCTCGCCGTGAACATCAAACACCCTGACCGGCTGACCGAGTCATCTAGTTAGCGGTCAGAGGTGGGTCAGCGCACATCAAACATGGCCTTAGCTATTTTAACACTTAGTCGCATGAACCATTCAGGCGCATGGACACTATTCAGGCATATGGCCCATTCGGTCGCATGGACACTTAGACGCATGGGTTTATTCAGGCGTATGGAAACTTAGGCGCATGGGAATATTCAGACGCATGGGTACTATGGGGCGCATGGCCCTACACCTAGTCGTTCGACTAATATTTCTAGGCGCATGGACTACTGTTCAGGCACATGGGTACACTTAAATTCTTCTAAGGCATTCCCAGGCACATGAGCCTTATCTAGGCGCATGAACCTTCTGTACAACATGTTTTCAGGATGTTTTCGAACCCAATCATCAAACCTATCTGTTCTAAGCTTACCAAGGCTATTCTAAACATGAACAACCTATAAGCATCCAAGAATCATCATCCAACATGCATAATACATACGGGTATACATACATAAACATTTGAAAATCGTTTTAATACATTTTCAGCCGCAAAAGAGTTTAAAACAAATAAACCGGGGTCTAGAAACTCACCTGGTGCAACTTGGGTGTTTCTTCCTTCTAACCCGCTTGCAAATGAGTTCAAACACCTAAAAACACACCAAAACACACACACATGGACACACACACAAGCATATAAGCACATAAGCATGTAATCGAGACAAAAACCCAACATGAACACTTAAAACTCCGAATTCTTACATTGAATTCAATTCTCTTCTTCTTCTTCTTCTTCAACCGAGAGTGTTTCTGCTCTCTCTCTCTCTCTCTCTCTCTAATCCGAAGTGAAAAAAAGGGTGATGGGATGTGAGGGTGGGCGGCCATGCCTACCTTTACACCAACTTTTGTACTTTTATCCCCATTTACATTTTTAACCCCTCCACTTGGGCTTATTGATGTTTCCTTCTTTTATTCTTCATTTATTATTCTTCTTTTAAAAGAATAATCGGGTGTTACACGCATGGTATTCGGGCGTATGGGCTTCAGTCGTATGACCTTCATCCGCATTTCCCCCTAGTCGCATGACCCTCATCCGTATTTCCTTCAGTCGCATGACCATCATGCGTATGACTCTCAGTCGCATGGCACCCATGCGCATGGACTTTAGTCACATGCCTTTCAGCCGTATGGCCTCCAGTCACATGCCACTCGGTCGCATGGCTTGCAGTCGCATAGCCCTAGCTGGGTGTAGAATGCACTCCCCTTCGAACCTACACTGTAGTTTTCAGCTTCTTGTCCCTTTCTAATGTATTCTAGGCTAAAACCAACCATCCTAAGCCCTAGAAACATAACCACAACATCATTCAAGCACAACCAATCCCGAAATCAAACCCCACCCAAATCACACCCATACACATACACATACGTATGGGTTTTACACCCAACACAACAAAAAATGATAGCCATGTGTTCCAGCCCTAAAATTAGTTGAGAACGTGTAAAAGAGGGGTCTTAGAACTCACATTAACAGCCTCTTCGAGTAGAGCTTGCTACAAACCCGTTTACCTTCGACTTTCGCGCTCGAATCCAAGAAAACGCGAAGCTTTTTGCCCTTTTCTCTCCCTTTCTTCTCTTGGCCGAATGGAGTGAGCGTGGGAGAGGGGTGTGGGCATCCATGCCCCTTTTATACCCCCACTCCTCCAAATATTTTCCCGTTTTGGCAAGATTGGTCCCTCGACTTTGGATTTTATTCATTTTCTTTCTTTTTCTTCTTTCTTTGGCTTCAAAGGAAATATCCGGGTGTTACACCACCCTATAGCGACGATATATCATCGTGATAGGGTGACCTATAGCGATGAAACCATGTCGTCGCCATAGGTTTAGTCGGGATAGGGTCAAATTCTTGTAGTGTACAATTTTACAACACTTAGTCTAATAATTTAGACTTATATATTTGTAATCCTAATCAAAAGCACATGTCTTCAACATTTCATACAATCTTCAGCTAGTAATGGGCGTGAACATTCACATAGAGGCTAAAGTCAAACAAGTCAATAGTCAACTAGATGTACAACTTTCCTAAGTAGTCGTGCCGATCACTATACATGTTTAAAGTATACATAAGATTATAATACATTATACTAACCTAAAAAAGCATACTCAAAATAGTCAAGATACAGTTGGTGAGAACATAAGTTTAATTATCACAAATTATTTTGAATTGATGCAGTACAATCAAACTCATAACCAAACCTACTCACATGTCAAGTGATTCATAACTATCAAACAAATCATACAAATAAATAATATAACATCATTGCCCTCATCTCAGCAAATGCAAGTTGACATTTCCTAAGTAGCGCTATTTATATTATTTGACGATTCATCCTTCGAACTAACAGTTGTGTCAATATGATAGTAACAAAAATTCTCAAATATGCATCAAATTCAATAAAAACAATATGTTTTTCCCCCAAAAATTTATAAATAAAAAAGATCATGTTACTCACCTTAATTCCAACCAATAAGTCAAATAATTCCTATAAAATAATTATTTGTTGGAATAAATCTAAGTTCTTTAGAATTTTCAGCATGTAAATCACTAATTATGTTAAAATTTCTATCCAGTAGCTATTACTATCCAAAAATCACCAAATTTACCAACATAAACATTCTGAAATCTATATTATCTCATAAAATTTAAGATCAAAAACTCGTAATAGACAATTTACTAGAATTTTTACAAATTACATATTAATTGGCAGAAATAGTTAAATCTATAAAAATTCCAAAATTCATAAAAATTATTCTATTCAGAATATCATAATTTATGTAAATTTTCATGATTTATCTCACTATTGTACTATAACTTTTCAATTTTCACTTATTAAATATTCCAAAATATAAAATTCAGTCATATATACGAATAATTCATGAAATTTATTCTGAAATTCATAAGGTATAAGGGTTATTATAAAATTTTTCCAAATTTTTATTAGGTTTGGATCTTCTATTTAATTATTTTCTTTTATTTTCTTGAATTAATTATTTAATTTAACTTACTTAATATTATTACCCCATAAACTACAGAATAATATTTCTAATATTTTCTAACAAGTTTTTAAATTTTATTCTCACAATCACAATCATTTAAGTACTTAATCTAATTAAACATGAATGTTTTCAACCCTTTAATTCTTGTATTTTTATTTAAATATTTGATTTTTTTTAAATCTTAAAATTTTCAGTTTTTGAATCCCTTTCTTACTGAGTTTTGAATAAAATCATATGTTCATGAGTTTTTGCAAATAATCTTGATGATTCTTAAAGGGTTGGTTTATACGTGTTTAGTTAAACACACCCATATACTTCTTATATAGTGGATTTAGGAATCAAACATTAGTTGATGATGAAAGAACTTAAGCATTTTGCTTGGCTAGATTCTTGATGATTCGCTTGGTGTGATTGTTCTTAAGCTTAAAGGTTGATAATAAGCTAGTAGGAAGTAACTTGTTCCATGTTGTTCTTGAGGGTGATGATTGGTTGTTGAACAAGAGATGGTGGTGTTGGTTGTATGGTGTGAAAACCAAAAGATAAGGTGATGATGGAGGTGGATTGAGAACCGAGAACAAAATGGGGATGGCTTGTATGAAAACTGAAAGAGAGAGCCAAGAGTGGTTATGGTTATGTGGTTTGCGGTGGGTTGTGGTTGTGTTAACTCCATCATCCGAGAGGTTGAATAAGTGGGGAGGGTCATCATTAGAGATAGACTAGGTTGATAGATGGTGTTTATAGGTTTGATTAGGTGGCTTCATAAGTGATAGGTGGCATGATTTAAAGATGGATTGGTGTGGGGATAGGCTAGATGCCGATCAAGGGAACTAATGACCCACTTAGTCATTAAGCTAGGGTTAGTTACTTAGTTTAGTTGTTAATCTAGGTTATTGGAAGTCCTAATGAGTCGATACCTTGTTAAGGTTGGGTTTTGGTTAATATTTAGATGTTTAAGATTGGTTTAGTTTTAGTTTTGATATAAAATTTATGGATGTTAACTTGATTAGTAATTAAGTTTCAAATCTTAATTGCATGCAATTAAAGCATCTAACATTCAAGCACTAATCACATCATCCTAAGATGACAATCGTGTAATTTATATACATGCACCCATAAAACACTTGTGCATGCGTGCATGCAAGCATGCTCACATACTTTCATGCAAAATACAAAGATTTTATATAAGGTTAACACATAAACTTATTTAACAATCTCTAATAAGGTATATAGATATATATACTATTTACTTAGAATAGTTCTTAAAATGTTTAATTTACCTAACCTTGACGTAGGGTTGTCACAATAATAATATTATAGTCATTTGAACACTCACATTACTCTCTTATTTTTTAAAAATCAATTTATTGATTACTACCACTGTCCCCTCTCATTTATATATTTTAAAATCAAGATGTCTTTTATTAAAACATATTTTATTAATAACATAAAAAATTGCATCTTTTTATTAAAATTAGAAATAAATAAAATCAAAATTATTATAAAATATAAAACATTATACATATTTGAAATAAAATATTATAAATCCTACTTTTTAAAAAATATTATAAAAGGTGAAAAATTATAATAGTTTTTAAAACAAATGTTTGAAAATGAAATTGTTTAGATATGAAAGTTAAAATATAATATAATTATTTTATTTCTTGAACTATTAATTATATGTAATTTTAATGATATCTTATATAAAATTAAATATCATACTGCAACTTTTTATTTTTATTACTAAGTATTGACTATTTTTAATTCAATTCGTCTAATACATAAATTTCTAGCTTATATATTTATCTTTCTATATATACTAAATAAATAACTAATATTACATGTGACACAATTTATGAGCCCCCTCATACTAACTTTCTCACTTATCTCTATTATAATGATAATACTAAATACTAATCAAATTACACCCTTTTCAAATTAAAAAACATATTATTTAATATAATGAGAACCTAATTTTTTATTAAAATCATATTTTTTTAAAAATACAATTTTTATAAAGTACATAATATCCTGATTCAATGAAATATTTATAAAAAAAATTCTTCACATTAAAATTTAAAAACCATAGTTTTTTTTATAAAATAAAAGTTTAAGAAAAAGATTTTATTGTTTATTTACTTACTATAGATATTTATACGTAATTTTAAACATATTTTGTTTTCAAGTATCGTTCCATAAGTTATAAATTTTCATTACTAATTATTTAATATTTTATTTGTTAAACTTGTGTATTACACGTATATTTAGTTTAATCATATGACAATAATGGATTCTTGTGTGCCACCAAGCATAGCAACATCAAACATAAAGATTTTAGTAGCCAAAACTCATCATGGACTCACTCCAATCAACCTACATATAGTGTATTCTAACAATTATACTAAAAAACAATAGTTAAATAAAACAAACGAAAACAACTACTCAAGAATAAAGTAGAAAGGTTTTGCGTTAAGTCAGTGGCTTTTTCCAGTTATGGCTTTTTTTCTTATCGATGTTGGGGGTGTGATCCTCAATGATAAATAATAGATAAGCTCAATAAAATAACATATATCCTTTGAATTGATGGTTTATATATTTATTGTCCAAAGAAAAAAGTATTAAAAAAATAATCAATTTATATGGATATGTTTTGTGCAACTTCCAAAAACAAAAATATCCCCACCTGCCTATCTTTACATGATAGCATCATTATCAAAGGGTTCAGCAGGTGGCTTCTGATTCCTTTAAGCCTTTAGATACATGCGAACGGCAGGCAGAGGTTATGCAACAGCACGTGTT
The DNA here is from genome assembly GCA_025506515.1 of Flaveria trinervia. Lineage (NCBI taxonomy): Eukaryota > Viridiplantae > Streptophyta > Magnoliopsida > Asterales > Asteraceae > Flaveria > Flaveria trinervia. The sequence continues at coordinate 70,957,562 of CM046449.1, read as the reverse complement.
TGAAGTGAATAGAGCCGGTGATGCAATGGTTATGGTTAAATGTTGGGGTCTCGCTACTTAAAAGGGTTTCTAGAACTATTTAAGAGAGATAGCGAGTGGTTAAGGGGAATTCTATCAAGGAATTAAGTTCAATCATCTTTTTACACTTTAATATAATATAAATAATAATAATTAATCTATATAAATCAATAGTTAATATAGGTTTTGAAAAACATTTTGTGAAATCCGGTAATTTTCCGTTACGAAACTCTGTTATTTTCTTAAGTCTTGCATACACGTGTCATGAGCACACACTAATTGTCATTAAATGTTGGTGACTTAATTATAATATTCTATGATAATCTAATTAATAATGTTGATTATTATTTGTGATTATATGATTTATAAATTTATAGATTTTAAACATTATTTGTAAATTTTATGTGTTAATGTGACTATGTGTATTATATATTTCTCCCCCCCAAACCCTCATTTGGCCGCAAACACCACCCAAACACCCCATTCTTGGTGATTTCAAGTCTAAGCAACAAGAACAAGTCGATTTTGGTTAGTTTCAAGAGATTCCAAGGTGTTACCAAGTTCCATTCTTAATTTCTACACACCTAAGGTTAGTTTTGACTAGTTTTTAATGGTTTTTGATTCTTGATAAACCCTAACTCAAAATTGCTAATGAACATATGAAATTGATGATTGTTAGATGATAATATGATGTTAGTTAGGTTGTATGAATGTTGGGTTATGTTGATTATACAAGAAATCCATGAATTGATCATGTAATTTATACATTGCCTTAAGAGGAAATTTTTTGTTCTTGGAATTCATGATTTGATGATTGTATGATGTTAGATATATTGCTTGGGTGTAGTTTACATGGTTTATGCAAGAAAATTCATGAAATTTATGTGTTAAATTCATGAAATTTAAGTGAAAACTTTTATGCATGATTATTAGGAATTTTGATGAGTTAGTGATTATTATCATATTAGAATGTATGTTATGAACTTGATTAGGTATAAAGTTGATGAATTTATGAAAGAATTGGATGTTAGATTGCTTTTGGGTGTTACTTTCCTAAAAGGAAAACTTTATTTTTTGAAGATCATTGGATATGATTATTTGGTCATGTTTATGGTGTTAGGATCATGTTAGAATGGTTATGGATGATGTCTAATATGGTGGAATGTGTTACTTGGGTTGTATGGATGCTTGATTGATCATTTAAGGAATTTAGGTTCTTGGTGGTTATACATGATAATGAATTATGGTTAGTGATTAGGGAATCATGTTTGGGATTGGAATTGGTCATTGTTGTGTTTATTGAGCACTTAGGGTTGTTAAGCTTTATGTGTGCATGTACTTATGTACTTGTGTGTTCTAGGTAACCTTTGAAGGGTTTTCTTTCCATCCATCATCAGTTCTTTTTTATCATTGTTTTTGCACATCATGTGAGTTCATGCCCCACACTTTTTACACATTCTCTTTTGAGGGATATAGCATACTCATTTATAAAAGCTTTTCTATTATTATAAGTTGTGTATAGTATAATATAGTGTGATATACCTTGAAAGTACTCACACTTTTGGATCGTTAATAATGGTAACTAGCGGAATATCTTGAGTAGTACTACTAGGTCTGACAAGTCCTATGTGTGCGATTCAAGGTCAAATGGGCTGCAATATTGTCCTACGCACAAACATCGTCATAACCAGGTAAGTCGTGACGGGAGGCAGCAAACGCAACACAATCAGCTTCGATCATGAAATTACTATGGTTACTGCTTATGAATATAGACTAGCTATCTATTTTAATACACTTCTTATGTTTTACAACTATTATGGATTATGTTTAAAGTAAACTCTTGAATTCACCAACCATTATGTTGAATACTTTTAGTATGTTATTCTCAGGTAGTTAACTCGGGTTGCCCATAGGAGCACATCACATGTCAAGCATGCATTTTAAGAATCCATATTTATGACATGATGCTTGGTTTTTTACTTTTGAGTTTAATTATTGGGTTGGCGCGTGTTTTTACCAAATTGCATTTTATATACTTTGGGTTTGTCTTAATTACAAAATGATTCCGCATAGTTTTTAAATTTGGATTTTGGGTTAGTTTTATTTTAATTATGGCATATAGTGTCATTCTGAGTAACTAGTGACTGTGATCCTAGTTTGTTCACTCGCCTCGCGGTAAAACCCCACACGTTGATTTTAAGGGTGTGACAATTGTGATATATATAATTAGGAAAAGTTTACTAGTAAAAAAGTGATGATTTGTGCGAAATGTACGAAGTGATAACAATGATTGATCTAGGAAATTAACGGTTCAAATTAAATATGAGAGTTGCAAGGAATGGACTATAGGTTAGATTTGGAAAGAGCGTACAATTATAAACATTTTTCAAATTCCCTCAAATTTTTAAACAGATATAACCTTTCATACATCATTATTTTTCTAGAAAATTACACCATAAAATCAAACATAATATAATTGAGTATAGTATTGCTATTTGTTTTTTATAAAAACAATCGATAATTTTTAAAAAAAAAACGTAAATGTGATGTGCGTATAACTTGTGTGATTATAAATGCGTAATTATGAAATTATTTGAGTAATTATCTTATAACTTGTGTAATTATAATTATAACTTGCATAATTGTTATTTATAACTTGAATAATTTTAACTTTCGTAATTATAATTACAGCTTCATAATAATAAATATAACTTACGTAATTGCCCATCTTATATGCGTAATTGTGACGCCGATGAAATTACCACTCTCGCAAAAACCATGTGTCACGCACTGACAACCTTATACGCTTCACACGAATTTTGTACTTTGTATAGTAACATTCCTTTATATAATAATATATAATTAACTTAATCGCATGCATACCTAATATTTATACCTATGTATTTAATATATTGTATTTTAGTTCTCAAATAAAACTACATGAATTTAATCAAACGTTTTCATTATTTTTGCAATTAAGATTTTGATCACCACTTATAATTTTACAATCATACATTTAGACTAACAGCTTTAATGTGGATTAGTGAAATCTAATAAAGTAATGATCATGAATTTTTATATAAGATACTTTAAAAGGTGTTTTGATTTAACTAAATTAACTAAGTTTGAAAACACATTTAAAGCTTATAATTGATTAAATACTTTGAATATGAAGCTTAGTTTTGGTAACAAAATCTTATATGCAGGTAGGTTATCTTGAGAAACATTATTTTTTATGAGAACTCTATTAATCAATATAATCAAAAAAAATTATTCGATGAAAGTCACATGTCATTTTCATCTTTTTTTAAAAATCGTTCATAACTTTTTTCACGATATTATTTTTTCAAAAACAAATTCACCATAAAATTTAGTTTTTTTTATCTATTCGATGTCTACTATATTGATATTCTGTTTTTTAAAATAATCATTCACCTGTTATTTACATATGTGTAATGCTAGATTTACACATGTGTAATACCGTATTTATACATGAGTAAATCAGAGAATACTTTTATTTTTTTATAATTTTTTATTTTTATATGAAAGAGGGAAACCAAGGAATATTTTTACTTTTTTTATTTTTATGTTATTTTTGGTTGCATATTTTTTTATTATGTTTGTTTTAGTTACCATTTTGTCATTGAAAACTAGTGGCTCACATTAGTTTCTAGAGTTCTTAAAAAAATAAATTTTTCACTTAATCTCTATATTGTATTTACATGAATATATATATATATATATATATATATATACATATATATATATAAGATCAAGTAAATAAATTTTCACTAGCTAGATTTAGATCATCAAGTTTACATGTACAAACTTGTACTTGATTGAAATTCTACATAAAGCATAGTATTTATATTTTCAGAAAGATGACTATTTAACAATAAACAAAATGGAGATGTTTACAAATCTATTACATTTAATGTATTTCAGGAGTGTTATCGACTACGGACACCAAAAAAACTCATATGAAAATGAAAATGAAAAAAGGAAAACCGAACAGAAAGTATACGTAAAATTGCTAAAACAAGCAGATGAATCGTAAAACATTAAAAATATTAACTAAGTCGATCTTGAACTTGTGCATTGTGACAGGGCCGTTAAACGGGTAAATTAGGCATAAAAATGTTGAATGACACACGCATGTTGCAGCGTGTTAACTCGTAAAATTTAGACCACAACGTAAAATAAAAATTTTATAAAAGATGAAAAATATAAGAAACCAAAGTTGAAAGTAAAAAATTATAAGTGTTAACTTATAAAAGATATAAAAGTATTAAGGTTAAAAGTAGAAAAATATCAAAGATAAAAAACCAAAGGTAACAGCTTATTAAAATTAAAGTACAAACCACCATGCGTATAAAAGTTACTAATTAGATATATATATATATATATATATATATATATATATATATATATATATATATTTATTGTATGACCGGTGAAGGGTATGCACTTAAAACATAACAACATAACGAGGAAAGTTGCAAAGAATACTTAACAAATCAAATAGTAAAACTGGATAACCTTTTGTAACTAACACTAAAAACACAAGTAAATATGAGACAAAAACAAGATAGCAAGATATACAAGGAGATGGTTTTCAAGATTGCAGTATATTGCCTTCTCAAGTTCTATTACAAGTGTTACAAAGCATAAAGAAAAGTTACAAGTACTTGAGATACATATACTACATCTTGGTATATGTATCTGAAGCTTCAGAAGACTTCATTTTTGGCTTCGGAAGATATTGGTCTTGGCTTCGGAAGATTTCACACTTAGAGTATTTTTGTTGCATGTATGAAACTTCCGAAGCATTCTTCTGCAATGTACTTGTGCATGCATGCAGGAGACTTTTGAGTATTTGAGTTGCATTAGCCTTAACATGTAATCCTTATATATATATATACATACACACACACACACACACACACATATATATATATATATATATATATATATATTATATATATATATATATATATATAATATATATATATATTATATATATATATATATATATATATATATATATATATATATATATATATATATAGGACAAGGCTCATGTGAAAACCTTCTTTATTATAAGAACTCTTTAACCTATCTACTCACCATTGATTTGGTATCAATATGGAATATTCTATTTGGAAGGCTAAGATGGGAGGAGGGTTATTTTAGTCATTTTGACATTTGTACTTTTCTAATCAACTTTTCACTTTATCATATTAAAATCTTTTTTTCATTTTACATATTTTCATTTCACACCATGGATGTCAAGCTCTAGATCTATCTCACCACCACCATTGATGCTTCAAGTCACCTTCTTTCACCACCTACCATCACAATTTCACCTACCATCACCAACGATTCCAACTCCCAGCACCACAACCATGACACCACCGCCGCCGCCGTTGATTCTGTTCACACAACCCCATGACACCACCTCCACCACCACTATTATGATTCCATTCTATCGTTGTTGGAGCATATATAGTCATATATAGTGTGTCCGTCGCTTGTCGAATAGTCTAGGCTTAATGTTATACACCTGATATGTTGTAAACATATGAAACTGGGTCATTCGCAGGAGCATATGCGAATGAGACTCAGTCGTACGACTGAGCCATGCTAATGGGCCAGTCATGCGACTGATAGATGCGATTGGGACATTCGTAAGACTAAACCATAAGTATGGTCCAGTCGTACGATTGAACCATACGCATGGTCCAGTCGTACGATTGAATCATACGCATGGTCCAATCGCACAAATGGGCCCAGTCGCATCTAATATGGGCCGAAGCCTATATATACCAGTTTCAATGTGTAGAGAGATTAAGGGTTTGAGAGAGTGTGTGCCCGGGAGCCAGGGCTGCCGGATGAGAGGGGAGATCATGCTCGATCTTCCCATTGACAAGAGTCTTGATTCTTATGTTGTAACGAGCTTGTAATTGTTAGGTTTTACCAATGAAACCATTCAATTATAGTTCATATTATTGTTTGACTTTTGGTTTGTGCTGTTGTTTATCCTTCCGTCAATAACATGCTCGGATGTTTATCGATTCAAAAACCGACTTCACAATTGGTATCAGAGTCGGTTACTGCTGGAATGATCTAACAATCATTCTAGCAACCCGAGCTCTTGATTTATGGATCAAATTTCAGATCTTGACGTTAAACCCACTTCGTGTTCTTCGTGTTTTGTTCAGACCTTGTTACGTGTGTTGCTTCCATGTTAAAATCGAATTCAAAACCACGTTCCTATCACCCTTTCAAATATGATGATGCCTACTTTGTTTCGGTTCATGTTAAATTCGTCAGATTAGGGTTTTGGGCAGCCCTGGCGGCTGCAGATCTGGAAATCTACGTGCAGACCCGTTCATGCAACTGAGCCATGCGAATGGACCATTCGTACGAATGAGCCATGCGAATGGACCATTCGTGTGACTGGACCAGTCGTATGTTCAGTCGTGCGACTGGACTAGTCGTATGTTCAATCGCACGTATGAGCCATCCGCATTGACTCATCCGCATTTGTTCCAGACCAAAAAAAGAGTCTCGAATAGCTTCTTGCACAGATTTGAAGATGAGCAAAGCATATTCACCCTGAGGTTCTTTTGTCAAATAAGTTTGATGTGTACCCCATTATTCGTCGGACTTCCAGAATAGGTGAATGTAATTGGAACACGAAAGAGAGAAGAGAAGATGTCAGCTCCCCCCCCCCCCCCCCCTCCGGCCCCCATGAAGCTTTGCCCATGCATATCGTGAGATTCAAGATTCATTGTTATGTAAAAGTATTAATAACCAGCTAACCGCATGAACTGCATGCACTATGTCTGGAAGAGCGACTATAGGATTCACCAAACTACCTAAAATAGTGTTGGTTATTTTAGTGTAATTGGGATTAACTTGTGTTGACCAATTCGATCATAATAGACTTCAAACAAGTTAGGAGGTGCGGAGTGCACGCTTGTTTGAATCTATTACGATCCTAGGCGTGCAATCCGTATTTGACGGGGGTTCCAAGGGGGCAGCACCCCCTTGGCGGGGGTCCGGGGGCAGCGCCCCTGGAAGCGGGGTCCAAGGGCCGGCAGCCCCTGGCGGGGTTCAAGGGGCAGAGCCCCTAGCTGGGGTCTGCCAGGTCAGCTTGGAAATTTTTTATTCCCGTCATTATTACTTCAATAAAAATTCATTTTCGGAGTCTCTCTAGAATTAAACTTATTAATTCTTGAAGGGCCGAAAGTGTCAATTTAAGGACCCAAAAACTGCCCTAGGCAGTTTTCTAATGGAAAAAACTGCAAATACGCTCCAAGGAATTTTGGTCAAAAATTCTGTTCTTTTTCTGGTTCGTTCTTCATCACAAAATTGAACATATTTTCGTTTCTAAATCACTAGATTGTATCCGATTGAACAATTTTGGGTGAACCACCAAATTAGTTTGATCTGAAAGTTTTCAAACGCCTTCTAGTGAATCCGATTTCGTTTGTATTACCAAATTTCCTCAACAAATAGTACACTATAGGCTCAGATCTAATAAAGGAACACCATCAATAGAAGAATACTATGCACCACTTTCAAAAGGCGTGTTCTATCAGTTGAAAGCCGTGCAATTCTAATCAATTCAAGTATGTATTTTGTCTGAAAATATTTTGCCTTCGATGAAAGATACCCTTTTTTAGATCGAGCAACCTCGGTACCTAAAACATAACACAGCAAATCAAATCTTTCATAGCAAAAAAACTGAGTGGAATCCCGCTTTCAAGGACTCAATGCTATTATAGTCGTCACTAGTAATAATAGTCATCTGCCTATAAGGCAAATAGAATCCATTTTGCACTCATACATCTATAAAACAATGTTGAATGGTGATTACTTGGAAGAAAACCAAGAGAATTAATCATTGTGGGGAATTTCTTAAACGAAGCATGAGGGTTTGTTTAAGATCATACAGAGCTTTTAAGTCTGACAAACTTCACTCTGCTATGTGGGATACCCATAGGAGGAGTCTAGTATATCCCTTTATAAAGAACATCATTCAAGAATGCATTTTTAGCGGTTTTGTTTTTATATAAAGTTTGGATGTTATCAATGATGGTCAAGATTTTGTTTTTCTCATATAAAATTAGGAATGTTATAAACGTCCATATCCACAAGTGAATACATAAGCAACGTTTGAACGTTAGCTTTTTAATGATCTTAAGGCTCCTTGCAAGGGACGAGTGTAAATACTAGTTACAACGAAAGATAAATTAAACCTATAATAAAATAAATTTTAGGGTTACCTTAACTCAAAGCTAAAAAGAATACTAATTATAGAAAGACTCCAATAATAACGTTAATGTAATTAAGAGAAGATGATGAAAGTACTCTCGTTTTCAAGTCATACTATTATATAGTTAAGAGAAGATGATGAAAGTACTCTCGTTTCTCGTTTGCAAGTCATACAAGTTGAGGCGAATTAATGTTAATTTTACGCACTCTAAGGACTAAACGTGTTAATGTACAACAAGTAATCAAAACCAAATCGTCTATACTATTCTAAAGGAAAGAACTAAATCCCTAAAACGTACTTCTCAAAGCATTAATGTAATTAACTGATTTTTAATGATACTATTAGGACCAATGATCCTTAGTCCAATTGGTTAAGGTGAAGTACCCTTAACGTGTAAATAAGAAGGTCATAGGTTTAAGTCTCACTCTGAAAAAAAATGTTTAGAGTTGAATCAGGAGGTTTTCTTAGCAATGGGTTTCCTCCTGAGGGAGTTGGGGGTGCGATCCCGGCTAGGAAACGAATAGGTGGGCCCGATTAAGATCCAACGCTAGATCCGGCTCTACCCAAACTTTTTTGGTTCACCCCAACATTCCCGACTTGTCCGACTGTTGCTGAGCAGTTTTTGGATATCAAATGGACCTCCCCGGATGTTAATTTTAATGTGGCCTATTTCCCTTCTTTTGCAATCAGTTTCGCTACAACATCCGTTGCTCTAGCTAATTATCCACTCTTTCTAAGTGTGATTTCTATGTTATGTATGGCCGTGTCTAAGAGCATATCGGTTGAAGTAGATTCTTTTTCTATCAATCAAAACCCCTTCCCAAACATATCTTTTGAAACAGAGTTGTATATTTGTTAAAAAAACTACAAAAGACCGATACATGATTTTTTCACTTTTTTAGAAATCTTCTTGATCTATCCTTCTAGCGAGATGGCGACTATTAATTTATTGGTCAGTTACATAAAATGCCTCGTGGTTAGTTTTTATTGAGTAAAACATTTCAGTTTTTCAACTTTATAATAAGTTCCTACTACTTTAGCGGTTTGCATAGACAATAAAAATTGTCAAAAAAGTTATGTAAAACAGTACGTGTCGGCAGCTAAGCATAGCCTATAAAAAGTCTTTTCAAATATATAATTCATTTTAAAGGCAATAGCTTAAAACAATGTGAAAATGCGCTAACAAATGTAGATAACTTTCAACAACCAAAACCATTTAATTCAATGGTATCTAATGTGTAAATAATTTCAAATTATAACACTATAATGACAAAATTTTAATCTTCTTTTATGTAAATTATTTATTAAATCTTATATATTATGTGTTTTTTAGAATATTTAAACTATTTAATCTCTTTATAACATTATCATTTCAAACAAAATTTTAGTAACTTTTTGGTGGATAAGCTTATATTTCATTAACAACAATATTGGGAATAGTTATATATACTACATACTAAATATATTCATATATCAAAGATTTCATTGCATGATTTCATTCCCATTTATACGAGTAATCTATATAATATATCTATATAAAATACTAATATGTCTAGAAACACTTTAAGAATAAAAAAGTCATCTTTACAAGTTCTTTTACAACCAATAGAAGTTTATAGATATAAATATAAATAGTTATTTTAATTAATAAACAAATTTGTTTCAAAGAAAAAATACTATGTCAGCAATTCTACCAACCTTTACTAAAAATATAGAAAATTTATAATGACAGTTTAATATTATATAAAATTAGGGTTGTTTAAAAAGAATAGGGCTTTATTTGTCCTATACTCAAGTCACGCCATGAGTTAGATCTTTAATTACTTGTATTTATCTAATAAACTAGTATTGAATTTGTAAATAATACATTTTCGTTAAAATTTTATCAGGTTTTATATCATATCTTTGTTTTACATGAATGATAGTTTATTGCGATTCACACATTGAATTTTTCTTAGAAATAAGATCATTAAAGAATTTATAAAAAAATGCAAATTCAATCTACGAAACATTAAAAATGATTTTTAGTGTGACGAACTCATTAAGGAATTGAAATACAATAACTTTGCCCTAACTCACCCACCACCTTGCTCGATTTAAAGTTGTCACGTGCAATTATACCACAACTTTTATCCGGTTTAAATAATCAAAGGATGAGAAAGATAAGATATTTTTTGTGTTTAATATGTACATTATTATTTATTTATTATAAAAATATATGAGTACAGTCTCAATATGTTTATATGTTTAAAATCATTTTCGCTAAAACAGTAAAGTTTTAGCTGATTTTAATCACATTAACCAACTGATTAATATGATTAGTCAATTCATTAAGAAGGAGGACGACATGACAGAAACAAGTTAACATGAAAAATGTTTCATATCTATACCATATTAATTATTTGCGATTGTTAATTTATAATATACAATTTAAATGAATTCTAACAAAAGTAATGTTGTTATTGATATAATTATAAATACATATGTACCTCCTATAATTCATAAGTTATAACTATTTTATTTACGTACGTAACTGAAAATTACTCTTAATTTACTTGGCTACATTTCTGATAAATTTTCCAAAATAATTGTTAACTTTACCATTCCAGCCATAATAATAACAGTAAACAAAAGATACAGTAATTTTGCATGTTTATATATATAAAAAGACAAAAACTTAGTTGACCAAAAGAAGCGAGAAAGAAATATCCTACCAGTGACAACTTCCCATTATATTTTTAATATATGGAAGACTTTTATACATCTTGATCTCTCTCACACATTACCTACAAGTTAATATAATTATATATCTCATGTAATCAATTAATACATAGAATTATATATATATATGTATACACACACATGTATATATTGATATATATTGAGAGAAAGGAGCAAGCGTCGCCGCAGCAAGCTCTGACGCCATATAATATTAATGTAAATAAATAATTAAAGTGTGATTAGCCCGATGTGATTTGGGTAGATGTTTATGCATTGCAGCATTGACCAAGGTTTCATACAAACTCTTTGTTTTCTTCGTTTGTTTGATCCCGATGCAACATTTATTAATATATATTTCGACTAGCTAGTTTTCCTGGAATGTGATATCATTAAATAAAGTATTGTGATCGAGTATTGTTAAGGTAATAGTCTGTTAAACTCTAACTTCAAATACAGCCTAACTAATTGAAGAATGATGCAGAAAAAAAAAATTCTAAATCTACTTCAGATTAACTCCATTTTATCATCCGTATAAAGCCTAAAAGTTGTACTATACTATAGTAATATTATCGATCTGATCTTTGATACATTTTTTTTATTATACAAGCCACTTGTGGAGTTTAAGTAACAACATCGCACATGTAGGTCGAGCTGATTCAATTAGCACAAGAAATTTGTATCTTCCATGATTTATAATACCTTGAAAGTTGCTTCGGGTTTGTTTGATTAATGAAATTAATGATTAGAGAGATTTAAAAAACATTAGCAACTCAAGATCATTGTTGGTAATTGAGATTACTAGTGGCGACTTGGCTTTCAATAGCAACTACACTATGAGTAGCAACTAACGTATCAGTAGCAGTTGAGAATCACAAGTATCTAGCAATAACAATTAATTCTTCCATATCAGGTGTGATTAACAATAAATAGTTGCTCCTAAAAATCAAGTTATCAGTAGCAACTACGTTACTTAATTATGTTAATACTAAAGATTTCCCACTAATACAATCGTCAATTGTTGATAATATTTATAAGCGTCAAGCAGCTATACTCTTTTACAAAGAGTCGAAACATGTTTTGTTTTGTCTAGTATATATGCACCTATATAAAGGAATTCTTTAGTTTGTTTTAAATGCACAAATTAACAATTTGTTTTCACATAAGAAACATCCTACTCTTTCAATTTGTTTTGTTTTGTTTATTATGCACCTGTATAAAGGAATTATAGTTTTTTGTCATATTCAAAAGCTTGTTCCACAGTCCTTGGGTTCATTGAAAGGATGGCTCAGACCTAGAGCACTAATGCATGCATTAGCGCTTTCATGTAAGTACATATATAATATAATATTAAATTATAATCTCGTGTGTTACAGTATTAAATAAAAAAAAATATTAAATATATTAATAAATAGTTATAAATTATAAAACATTATTTGATATATATATGATTGAAATTACCTAAGAGTATATATTTTGATTAGTTGATGAAACATTTATATTTTTTTAAAACTTTTGTCTTGAAACATTGTTGCTTTGAAAAAAAATTATTTATCAATATATCGTTGTTTAAATTCTAAGTTTTAATTAACTTTTAAATATTTTTTTGTAAAAATTGATTTTATATAAAACTTTTATTTTTTAAAATGATCGGTTTTAAAATTATTTTATAAACTTAAAAAGTTATACATAGTTTTTGTTTAATAAAATATATTGATTTAAAAAGGACTTAAATTTATAATATAAAAGATATAATGAAAAGTTTTTAAAAATTAGTTATTTGACTTTTAAATAGGAATAAAAAAATTAGACGAGAAAATAAATATGAGAAAGAATGTGATGATTACATATGTTATCATATGTAATTATTTATTAGTATTAGATTGATTGAGTGTATAAATGATGAGTTATAAATTACACATATAAACCTTACAATAGTATCCTGTTGTAAACACAAATTCTTTGAAAAAGGTACTTAATTACCTTGATTTGCAATTTATAGGTTGGATGCTAGTTTGATAGAGATTTGGAAGAAATTAGATGAACAGTTGAGGTGGGTGTCAAATATCCGATGTGTGTATTATATATATGAGTGTATTGTTAATGGGTTTCATAACGAACCAACTTTTTTATATTCTTACAAGTAGTTTTAAGATTAAAAATATACATGCTATTAATATGGAACAATATTAGTGATATGTCGTATAAAGATATGTAATATCATAAGGGTGTCATGTGATCAATCAAGTAATTAGTAATTTTACATGTCTTTTTTCTAATGAGATACAATGTGTGTATGTGTGTACTTTCTAGCGTTACGCAACAAAGTAATTTTTCAATATTCTCAAAATAAGTACTATTTTTATTAAAAATTTGAATGCTATTAATATGAAACAATAATATTGATCTTTTTTTTTATTTCAGTATAACGGTATATAATATCATAAGCATATCATATGACTAATCAAGTTTGTATTTTGTGTCTATTTTTTTAACGGTAAACATATGTTACTTTAAAACTAAAATCACCTCACTTACTCCCTACTGACTTTAAACCTGGGTTTACCCTAAGAAAAATTTGTCTCTTACCATTATATTGTTGCTTTAAATTAGAAATTTTTATTTATTTAATTCCTTTTAATTTTGTAAGACTGTATTTTTTTGTTTTAGCCGTCAAAAAAAGTTAAGATTACTCATGTTCTACTTATTGGTTGATTGTCTTAATTACTTGTTATGTAAATTATGTTTTTTCCTTAACCTAGCTGCGTATCACATTAAAAGTTAGGGTTTTAATAGTTATTAATTATATTTTTGCACCTATTTCTTTGAATAACTTATTTTTACACATATCTATATCAAACTAACGCATGCATGTACGTAATAACATGTTTAAAAAAATTATTGCTCTGAAAAAAGATTTGGAAGGCATCACCTCATAAGTTGGACTTTAAAAAACTTTAAACTGTACTATGGTCTTAAATTTATGTTGAAAATAAATATGTATGTTGGATTTTCATTGGCTACTGCCTGAACAAGAAAGAAAAATAATATATAGCAATGAGGATATATTGTTGACTCATTAGATCATCCATACTATAGGCTACACCTAGCAATTAAGTTTATATTTTATGAGTTTAAGATTTATTAATAACTTATAATGTAGACACGCATAACATGATATATTGTTGTGATCATCGAGGTCCAATCAATTGGGTTCTTGTAGATGCTGACAAATTTATCAACCATATTAAAACTATTAATTTAGACTTGCAACATCGGTATTAATTGAAAAAATAAACTTGACCTACGCATCGTCTCTCATTATCATCCAAAACTCTAGCTCCACACATATATCCTAGGGCAGTGTATAGTAAAAAGAAAGAAAAACCTATGATGAAGAGATCGAAACCATCACGAGACAACAGATGTTCACATAAAAATTAAACGATCAAGGTGTACTAAAAAATAAGGAAACCATCATGTTGAAAACTAAAACAAATTGTTGAAATTTTCACCTAGGTGTAAAGCAACATGACCAAATTAAAAATCATGTTGAAATTTGACGCCCATGGGTAAAATGCAATAACCAATCTAACAGGCTAGGTTGAAAATTGATGCACAAATGCTAAAACGTCATGATTAAAAAACTAAAAAGTCACATTCAAAAACACATAGTTATAGAAGTTCAATTCTAATAAAATATGTTTTTTAAAGATTTATATATATTAACATATACAATATAATACGCATATTAATATTAGAATATGTTTATATATTATGATATGCCAGTGACGATATTGATGGTAGTGACGATTTTAGATATGGAATTTTGCTATAGATTTTGCTATAAATATTGCTTAATTTTTGCCATATATCTAACTAGAAAATTGGAAGGTTTTCGTTATGAAATTTTTTAGATTTTTGCTTCATATTAAACTACGGATTTTATCAAGAACTTTGAAAATTTTATTTTTTATATTATTTCAATTTTTTCTTTTAAACAACACACACATATATATACATAATTTGTTTATCAAGTGTTTGTGTAAAGTCACTTAAGATTCTATATGTGTGTGTGTAAAGTCACTTAAGATTCTACAGTATAATATTTATAAATAATAATAATAATAACAATAATAATAATATTTGAGTGATAATATATATACATAATTTGTTTATGAAGTGTTTATCAAACATTCTAAATAGTCAACTTTGACACCTTCACATCCTAACACGGTTTAAATACTTTGTAATTTTAACCCCCTTATATTTTTAAAGTTTTGGGTTTACATGTCGATATAAGTCGGGTTAAATATAAAATGTTTATATCCGAGTTGTTCAACATTTCAACGTTCACCTACATTTCAACGTAAATTTTGTTCTACAATGAGTGGGGTCAAATATAAAACGTTTTAATTTGAATGTATATATCCGAGTTACACTACTTTTTAACATAAATTTAGCTCAGGTCATAAAAGACGATTGTAATGTTATCACATCACGTATAATACCATCACAACGTGTAGGGTCAGTTGTTAGTCTATATGTTATCACGTCATGTATAATACCATCGCAACGTGTTGTTGCATTCACATTTTCATAATTGGGATCATGATGGAATTCTCTGTGTTTTTTATGTACGTTTTGAGTTCGACTACGTTTTGATATAATTTTGTTTGGAAAATAATCAGGTCAAGTATAATACGTTTTCATTTACCGGTATAAATTTAAGTTAGTTTACGATTCGAACTAAATTGTCCGAAGAGATGTCAGGTCGATTGTTAGTCGACATGTTATCACGTCATGTACAATACCTTTGCAGACTGTTGCTGCATTCACATTTTAATACTCAGGATCACGGTGGAATTCCCACGCAATGCGCGATTCAAAAAACCTAGTGTTTATAAATATATAAAATCATATCTTATATGAATATCCAAACCGAAAGGAGTGACATATCCAAATTATCCAAATGTCGTACAATAATATCGAAATTATCAAAAACCAATACATTAATTATTTTTATAAATATATATAATTCATATCATATATGAATATCCAAACCAAATGGAATGATATATCCAATTTTCCAAACGTAGTAGAAAACATCCGGATTATCTAAAATCGTGTTTGTCAACACAGGAGAGGGTTAATTTTACGTTTTATTTTGATTTAGAACTTAAGAAATTATTTTTTGTTAACGTATATAAGTTTTTCATATGTTACTTTTTTAACTGCACCAATAAGACAATTTTTTTAATTTTGAGTAAGATACTAGTTTATCAAAAGAATGAAAAAAGTTAATGCAGGTTTATTTTTTAATACTACATATAATATGATGCATTGCATATATGCAATATGATATGTCACATATATGCAACATATCATACTACATATCATCGTTGTAAAAATCGTTATGTGTTAGTCAAGCGATGAGGTACTGACTACGGAGTAATCAGATTAGAATTTTATATTTTATTTATATAAACCGTATAATACACGGGTGTACTACAACTAGTGAGTAATAGAGAGAGAAGAGAGTAGGAAAATAATTAGAGATTAAAAATCATTTAGTATTTATCATTATACATTTTAAACATAAACTTCGTACTATGAATGCTTTAGATACGTGCACGACCTCTTAATTGAGAGCTTATTCTTGATAGTTTAAAAAAGTTATTCTTCTTTGGTGACCTTTGATCCACAATGACGGTATCCATCCTTCTAAATGAATATTAATCCACCCTTCTACATCATTACCATCAAATCATAATTTGATAAAACCTTCTTTGGCCAGTTTCAACTGATCACTTCACCATATCAGAGTGATTTGCTTAATTCAAACGTATTATAAATGGTGTCGCCATCAATAAAACAACCATCAAATCGACTATCATGATCCTTTAATGTTTCATCTACTTATCAATTTCTTGATTCGTTGTTATTTAACTAGTTGCAAAGATTAGTACGATTTAAAGTTGCAAAGATTAGTACGAGGCACAAGTAACTCCGATACCTAATTGATATCAACCAACTCACCAGCAACATAGCCAAAGTCATTCGATGAATCTACAATAACACACCCCGTCAGCAAGTTCTTGATGATTAAAACAAACTACATATGTTTGTCATTTTTAAATTTTAATATTTATAACAATATAATATTTCACCTGATTTCAGTCAAAAGTAAAACCACACAGTAAAACTTGTAAGACGGCCAGTTTGTTCACCAGCCACTTTTCAAGAACATCCTGTCAACGCATAGATTTGGTAGTTGCAGTAAAAGGTCAGAGAACACAAATTAGGCTAAAAGAACGCTGATGTAAAAACAAGTCAAGTAACTTCCTTAATCTTTTTCTTTCTTAGAATTTAAGTAATGAGAGAAACCATAAGCTATATTGTTAAATTGAAAGATAAAATCAAAAACCAAACCAGACAACCCAAATTCAAACAAATTTCCTTGAGCAGCTATTTCCTATTCTCTTTTTTTCAATTTCAACCTTAAAAAGTCAGAAAAATCTCACAGGTCGATTGAGAGGGGTAAACAAGGGTTTACAGCAAAGCTATTAAGGACCCATAGTACTTATTCCTATTCACTCATATCCCCCTCAATGACTGCAAAGATTTCCATTCTGATGTTGATCAAAGAAAAAAGAACAAAAAAAAGACTTTTTCCCATTTCTTCCAGCAAATTCAAGATTCCAGCTTAGAGTCAGGTGAAATTTCACCATTCTTTCCGATTTGCGAAAGGATTGGTATCAGCAACTTCGGTTGTGTTCCTCTGAAGATCTTGGAGGCGGCCTGCAAATTCACGTACTGCACACATAAAAATAACATATCCATTCAGAATTCAAGATCATACACAGTAGGTGAAGAACCATTTTAATATTTTTTTTTCCATGACGACCTGTTTCAGCCAAAGCCCATTTCGGTCCAGGACCAATTGTGACCACCCCAACCAATTGATAGTTCTTTAAAGCTACCGTTTTGACCCCAAATCCAGTTTGACCCAAACCTGTTAGCCGACCTGACCTGACCATATTGACAGACTTAACTGAAACCATACACTAGACGAATACCTACTATTAAAGGTTAAATTTTAGAAGTTATTCTTTTACCTTACTTGCATCTCTGTAAAAAGAATTTATCTCCTCTTCTGTAAGACCTTCCTCATCAGCAGTTTCTTCCCAGCCCAATGAACGTAAGAATCTAGCTTCTTCTTCCTCAGAATAAAGAATGGCATCAGCGTTTGAACTGCTCTTCCCATTATGGTTAGAAGTCTCAGTTGCCACATCAGCATCACCATTGTAGGCCATCTCACCTTTATTCTCACTAATAGACTGTTGATCCCCACCAGATCCACCTTTGGTTATGGCTTCACCAGGCCTATCACTAGCAGAGACAGATGAATCAGCATTATCAGGGGTATTAGGTGTCATGGATTTCTTCCTCATAAGGTTAAAAAAGTCATTTCGGCTTTGAGCTTGAGATGAAGGTCTCTTCTCCAGTATCAGTATACCAGGCTTGCGCTCTGGAACAGCAACGGGTGAATTGTTGTTTTTTAATGGAACAGGTCCCACAGCAGAGGGTACAGCGAGTGGGCTACTCGGTAATTTGCCACCAGCTGTTGGGCTCAAGGTTTCCTTTGCAATTGGAGTGACACCATTCCTTTCGCGTGACGGTTTAAGCACGTGAAGTTTTCCCCCACTAGATGTCTTTGTAGAGTCAAACTTTGTAGAAATGGGTCGAGGGGAGTTGACAAGGTGAGAACTCTGAGGCTGTACCTGAGCCACCTTTGGTTTTGCTTTATCAGAGTTCAACGCCTACAAAATTTAGCAAATATATGAATAAATATTTGTTCTGCTTCCAAGTTGTTAAATTTCCTAGGAAAAATAGATGAAACTGTCTCGATTTCTGGGAATCAAGTAAAAAGTATCTATGGTTTTTATTTCTCCATTGCAGGTTTTCCAATGTTGAAAAAATCACTAGGGGCTAATCAGGCAACGAGGTAGGAACTAGCGATTAATCGGATTGGGATTTTTATATATAATTTTCAGTTTTATATAAATACACACATTTTCATATGTAAAATTAATAAAAAAGTTAAGTTTTATATATAAATTAACATATTTGGCCGAAATTTTTGACCTTCAGGCGAAGGTTGCCGGAACCTCGCCAAAATTACAATTTTTTTGGCCGATTAAGACCGCTTAGGTCTGCCTAGGCATGAGCGGACCTATTAAGAGCCGAGGGGTAGCCTCCGCTACCCCTCAACTTTTTACGGGTAGCGTAAAGAGAAAAAATTACGGTTGTATATAAAATAAAATATAAAAATTACAGTTTTACGTTACCCCTAAGAAAATATTACATTACCCCTACATTTTTTTAAACTCAACACTCATAGAAAGTTTTAAAGTTTATAAAAACTAATCTTATATTTTATAAATGAACATTACATTTTATAAATACATAAATAACTAATAAGCCCAAAATACCCAACAATCCAATATAAAAATAATTAACAAAGTCGAAATGAATATAAACCCAAAAAACATTAAACAACTTAAAAAACTAACCTAACTAATTAATCTAAATAACCATAACCCAATCAAACACCATCAATCACCCCATGCCCCCATCGACCATTCGTCCCTTCTCACAGGCCACAGCCAGTCAGCCACCATCCACCCACACCGCCGACCACCCCACATCCCCACCGACGTTCGTCCATCCAACCACCATCGAACAGCTGCCTGCTGCGGCGGCCCTTGCCATCACCCACATGTGATCTTTCACCAATTCACCGCCCATTTCTAGTTTTTCTTCTCTATTACACTATGAAATTACGGATTTAGGGTTTATCTTGTTAAATTTCTAATATTTGTGTTTCATATATAGCAATCGTTAATTACCTACTTTCAGCTGCAGATATATTGATATGATATATGGATTTGGTGCTGAACATAAATAATCATAAATGTTAGTTTAAATCATACTAAAATGTCTTTTAATGCCATTAATGCGGTTTTTCTTAGTCATGCATTTAAATGAATACATACTCAAGCTTTCGTATGCATACAAGTTCCCATGGTAGAAGCATAGGTGACACAAGGCCACAACATGTAATTACATATAAGCATTCTAATAAAAAAGATTGCAACTTATTAAAAAATGGAAATAACGATTTATTAAAGCTTGTTTACTAGCATAAGCATTTTGCAAATTATAAACATTCATCTCAAAGAAACTTTGTACAAGTTCCAAAATATATGAAATAAAATAAAAATGAATTTTCCTATAGCAATCAAATGTGTTTGTGTACAGAGAGAGAGAGCGTGATAGCGAGGGTGCAAACAATACCAAGAGACCTATTTTAATTATTTTGATTTTACATAAAAAATAGTCCAAATATTGCTGATATTCCTTTTCTATCTTCATTTATTTTTCTTAAGAACACAACATAAAGATGTGTATCCAAGAGTTAATGGTACAATTGTGCATGATATGAGCCAGTGAATACCAATACTTTAAACACTACACATTGTCACTAGTAACAACTTACCCATCACAAATACCCCTGATTATCCAATAAAATAAGCAACAGAAGTTAAAGTAATGCTTTAAGGCTTCAACCCTCCACAATGTTAAACGTCAGCAAAATACTTCAATAGTGGTAACAAATGTGGGCACACTACAAAACTAATATACAGTCATTTCTAAACAAAAACAAAAGCTGCTTGTCATCTCAAGTAAGTCAGAAAGACAGATTTGCACAGTGAAAATTTCATCACAAAATCAATAAACTACTTAGTTATTTCTACTATATACATTAGACATAGCACGTTGTCTTTGGGCGTTTCGCATTAGGGATGATTTAGGGAGTTTTACCCCAAATCAGAAAGTAATTGATATATTCATTTGTGCGGAAAAAGAACAAAATGGCTGTTTGTTTGGCAGATAAAATCTTTGTGTCTAAATCCCCTTGAACACGATTTGTCATCTTTGTTTTTTTTAAGGTTTTGACTTTTGAGTAAATGACCAAATGGTCTCTGGATTTACCGGAATGACAAGTAGCCCCTATGTGTGTGTGTGTTAGTATATTCACCGTGTCCATTATTATTGTTGTCATTATTTTTAAATTTTTATTTTTAGCACTGCTACAACTATCATAATTAAGTTCAACAGTTCTAATGACGTTCTACTTCATGTCACTGGTAGCACTCAATCAAACTCAAAGTCAAACCACTCATCCAAGTAACCATCTGTCACCCATACCTGATTTACGAAATTAGGTTGATCGATTATCAGTGCGCGAGTCAAAATCTCAATATGAACTAACTTATGCACAACCTGATATCTTAACAAGTATAACTAAAACATGCAAAATAGTATACTATACATCATTTTTAATACTCTCCAAAAGTTTTTACGATCAACCAGAAAGTATGTGAATAGTATAATATGTATTATTTTAATGCATAAAACGATCTACATAAATATATATCCTAAGCTGCAATTGAACTACATTAAGTACAGTAAAAAATGAAAGCTAATAATTGCGTCCAAAGCCCAGTAAAGTAATAATATAACATTAGTTGATAAGGAAGAGAAAAATAGTAAGATCCAATTCCAAATTCTGCAATCTACATGTGATAATATGATGAAACCATTATGGTAAGACAACTACATCAAAAAGTGTCTAGGTTTAAAAAGCCGTGCCTGAACCGCTAGGCACTAAGGAAAACACATCAGGGTCAAAAATGTGTGCCTCGTGTAGTTCTGGGTCAAAATTTGGTAAAAACTAGGGTCTATAGAAGGTTTATATCTAAAGCCAACTTATGGAATGAGATAACTATGAAAGGATTTACTTGATAAATAGGTTGATATGTAAAACAAATGAGAGAGACACAACTTTTAGTTGTAAATAATTTTATTTGGTTGTACATAGACATGTGCCTCATGCCTCAGCTTTTCGGACCAAAGCGTCTAGGAGCACCTCACACCATTTTAAACCAAGATCTAAGTGTTTGTCTTGAAACTGAAAATCCGTATAACCATCCCCGTGTAGAAAAACTAGAAATAAACAAGGTTATCCTCTTCCTTTTGGATTACCAAAATCAAGTGTGCAATTACAAATCAATATGACAGCTATAAGAACTATTTCTAAATATAGCATACCCTTTCACATCCTTTACATGAATTATAAAGGGAACTTCTCAGTCCTCATAAGTTTAGATGTTAAGGTAAACACATTTTTGGAAAGCAAAATATCAAAGTAGTATTTGGTAGTAACATATGAGACATATGTATGTGGGTGTGTATAAAATAGACAAAACAAACAAAAAAGAGTTTAGAGACAGTATGAATTTCAAGTTATGTTTCCATAAGTACCAAGTGCTACAATAATTGCTAGGTTTCCATATGCACCAGATGTTAAAAAAGGCATGAAACAATAACTTAAAACGATTAAAAGCCACAAATATGGAAACCAGTAATATATTACAAGTTAAGCAAGAAACAAAAAGACATTTAAAATAGTCTTACCAAAGCTTTAGGCATGGAAGGAGTCATGGGAATCAATTGCCTGGATTGCTTAACCGCAAGCTCTTCAAGCCTTTGGGTTCCAACAGACAACTACATGAACAGGAATAAACATAAGTAAATTATATATAAGAATATATGATGTGTATGTGAAATAAGCATCAGCTACCTGAGGAGCAGTCTGAGCCCTAGGTGGACCCTGTGCCAAAGTTTCAGCCATATTCCGACCACTTGTCATGCTTGGAGATGCAGACATTGATGTAGATTGTACAGGTTGTACAACAGAAGTGTTGCTTCCATTACTCCCAACTATCACAGGCACCTCAGCTAGTGCTGAAGTCCACCCATCACCACCAATCACCGCCGAGTTACCAATTGGCAAGCTCTGAATAGCACTACTCAATCCAGGAGACGGAACTCTACCAATATCAGGATCCGTTTGTTTTTCTTCTGCTCCAAGAGATGGAAAATCCCTCTCAAATGCAGTCTTTACACTACTAATGCCACCACCACCGCTGACACCAGACCGTAAAGCACCACCATTATTGTGGCTATGGATAGTTTTGTTAACACTGGTTGAGTCAGCTACTAATTTCCTGGGCCATGACTCACCACGCTTTGTCGATACACTTGAGTGTGAGCGTCTTAACCCTTCTTTCTCAAACCTACTAGGTAAAATGCTGCTCAAAGGATCAGAATAATCACGATGCCTATTATCTGATTTTTCTTTATCAGAATACCGATCAAAACTACCGTAAGACCTCAAGTAAGGTGACCCGTTACTACTAGGCGTGCGTCTGAAGTATGAAGAAGTTGTCCTTTCTGAAACCGAAGGGCGTCCTAAGTCGCTATCACTTATGTTAACAAGAGACTTGTTTCTTGTGGTCTTTGAGACACCTTGTTCATCTACAAAAGAACATTGCCATATAAACACAACCGAAACTACAATAAAATACTAATTAAGATATAACAATATTACCAGAGTGGTGAGTTGTTGTGCTTAAGCTTCCACTGCTCTTTAACCATTCGGGTACAAATGTTGGCTCACTTCTTTCCATATTTAATGCTGACCATCATAAGAACAAAATAACAAACAACATACACGCATCTGAATATTCTAGCTCAATCCCTTCTGCCTTCAACGGAATTTACGCGTGGTTCATCCAATTAAGGAACACTATCCTAAGTTTCTAACCCTTTTCAACACCACCACTTTAATTTCAAAAATCCAAAACAGATAACCTACACAGTTAAACAGTGCTCATTAATCCCATCTAACCTTTCTATCCACCAAAATTTTAATCCCAATCAAGAACAAAGATCAAACAACCGCTGATAGTGTCTAAAAAGCATCCATATCTAAATACTGAACGAACTTACCAGACCCTCATCTCCTAAATAAGTTCAATCAGCACTATCACAAAACAAAAAACCGTCTTATATCATCAACAAACACATGATATACCCCTTCTCGACGAATACTTAAAGCCCATTACATGAAAGCATCAAACCCTAGAATCAAAATCGTCACAAATAGGCAAAACAAATCGAAACCCTAACTTCGTTCGTCCGCTACACAGCCCTGAACAATGGAGAAAAGGGTACCGTAAATTCGTGAAATTTGCGAATAAATATCAAAAATTACTCTAACCCTCAACCGTTGAATCCAACGAACACCCGAAAAAACCCCTAATTCGCCGCCTCGGTTATTTGTTCCGTTGGGTAGGTCAGTGCGATTGAATTGTACGAGAGAAATTGATGTGTGTAATGAAGAAAGAAAGGCAGGAGTGTATGTCAATTAGATTATGGAAAACGATTGTGAAAGCATGTATGTGTGTGTATGTATTCTACTTTGTGATTGTATCGGTGGAGTGAAGAGGAGATTGTGAATGAGGAAACCACAGGGAGATTACTTTATTTTTCTTGTTCGGTGTTTGGTTTTGGAATTGATGTTGCTCTGTTTTTGGTGTAAGGGCTTGTTTTTATGAAATTATTATAAGAAATTTGTGTTCTTGCTTTTCTAAGCCTAATTAATAATTAACTTAATAATATGGTAATTATCTTTGGATAAATTTGTTAGAGTAAAATGGATATCAACTAGGTTAATGGAGAAAGGGGGAGAAGCGAGAGAGAGGAACAAAGGATTGTGACGCGAGAGGGATTTCAGTAAGTAAATGAAGAATCGACTAAGGTTGTTCTGGCATGTTATTATGGAAGATTCAAGTGTTGCTTAACTTAATGGATGCATATGTGGCTAGAAAGGAAGATAATCACACAAAAAAAACCTTCAATTTTTGTGAGATTTATAAGAGTAAAAGATGTTGGTTTTCTTATTGATAATTTAAACACGATTAGCATAGAAGGTGTAAGGATAACAACAAATCTTACAAGATATGATAAAAACAATCTAGCCAATATAGAGTTTGAGAATCCTTACAACAAGCAAACATTTCAAACAAAACGACCCTACAAGACAGTTGAGGTGATCAGAAACAATCCAAATCTTGACGAAATATTATTTAAGCAAGTTTATGGAGGATTGTTCTCTAAAAGTAGACAACTTAGCTAGAAAAAGTGCATGGATCCCTAACAACATGTGAAAAAAGATTCAAAATGGTTGAATGCATTAACGCTTAATTCTTAGGTAATCCTTAAAAGACATTACAAACATAGGGTTTGAATATCTTTGAAATGGTTACATCGGTGGTATTAGGGTACTTATAATTTCAAGAGTTATAAGGAAGTTAAAGATTTTATATAGAACAACAAGTCGTCATGAAAAACCCTATTCTTGGAGGTAGAGATATAGGACATGAAAACTCTTTCATCTGCCTGACTCATAGGCCTTAAAAATATTTTATGTTCCCTTGCATCTTAGAGAGGTTGATACGTTAAACATCGAAAATATATTAGGGAGTTAATCTAGTCTTCACATTTCTTATATAATGATAAAGATTTTTTGTAGGTAGATGCATGATCTTGGTGAAATCGGGGAAGAAAATTAATGAACAAGTTCGTACGACTTTAGGTATGTAAAACTACTACATCTAGTTACAGAAAAAATAGCAATCTGAAGCAAATCTTTCTGAAGAATGGTCAGTTGAAGAGATGATTATCATAAGATGGAAAATTTACAAGTATCGAATAAGGAGATGGAAAGGGAACTTTGGCCGGGAAACGACTGCTAGAGAAGACAAAAAGGCAATTGTGTTGTCTGTCTGATACAATTCAGATCATTCACCCCGATGCTCCTCAAGACTCGTAAGGATCATGTGTCAACGACGGATAATGCTCAAGGATTTAGAATGTGATGATGGTTGCATCTACAAATAATCCCTTGGTTAATATGGTTGAAGGTACCATCACGTCTAGCCCAAAGCTATTGAATGGTGACGAGCCCAACACAACGATTGCATAAGTCCCTAGTTTGAGAATGAAGTGGATCCTTAGCCCATTGCCCAATTATCAAAACCAAAGTTTAGATCCTATATTGGTAAAGCATAATCCAATTGAACACATACACACATGTATTAAGGAATCTCTTTTGGACCAGGTTCAAACACCTAACCAAATTGATACCATATTACCTACCCTAAATAAGCTCATCCTAGTATCCTTCAAGTAATCGGTTATTATGCCATACAATTTGAGAGCAAGCCTTATAGTAAGGTGAAATGGTCTTTATTTGAGATGAAAGAATAAATCTAAATCAAGATTGAAGAACAAATCTAGGTCAAAAAAACCAAACTAGGAGGGGGGTTGGTATCACTCCCTGCCACATCAAAATCCACAAGGCGTGATGTATGGCTTCCAAAGCATATGATTATCACAAACACAAACAAACAACCAAATACATAATTAAAATTTCAAAGTATTACATCCCAAAATCAATTGTTTAACGGCCACATTATTTATCAAAAGTGTATCCAGGTGCATGTTGTGTTCCCTACATTGATTACTCCTTGAAGTTGTCTTAATTTCATGAAAAACATACATAAATGTCAACATAACGTTGGTGATTTCTCAGGTTTTAATCATTTTAGAGAGCTAAACCGTTATTTGAAAACATTACTAGTTACGATAATCAAAACAAATACATATAACCAATTCGTAGACTTGCAAGAAATACAATAAGATGTGACATCATGAGGCGTAGCCAAACCATGACTTTTGAGAACTTTGCCCCAACCCGACTAGCGGGTAACAAGTTGGACAATATGCTATCATTCAGACATTTGGACCGGCGGTTAGCGTGACTAATCATGATAGGGGGTATCAAGATCTAGTAGTACTATTCAATTTTCACAGCTAAATGATAGCTAATGGTTATAACCAAGGAATAGGACTTCTTGAGCGTGCAAACAATAACTCATGAACACATAAAGGTCTAGTATTTTTTTCTAATCGCATAAGTATGAACAAGTATGTTTTTCCCCAATTGAAATCACAAACATGTAAAATAGGGTTGTAAAAACTCACCTTGAGGGTTAGGTTACTGTCTACTCTATCGTTACAACTTCATCATTATGTTTAGAGGGGTTTAACTAGGAAACGAGCAATATGCTTGTTAGAACACTAAAACTAAGTGTGAAATGTATATATTTCATGTTCCAAATATTCTTTCAGGTGTGGTTTTTTTAGTGTTTAAACTTCTACAACATTAATATAATCAAACCCTCTTTTTGTCTATTTATCTTGTTAATTCTAAGATCCAGTTTCAGGCATTTACAGAACCTTATTAACAAGAATAATAACGTGTAATAGGTTTAGAAGCAAGTGTAACAAGAAACGAATTGTAGAGATCCAAGACCATGCTCCTTTGTTCCTTTTTTCTCTCAATCGCAGCAGCACAACAGGGAGTTTCTTGAGGCTGTTTTATGACTTGTTTGAATGTAGTTTTGGTGTAGAAATGCAACTGGAATCAGGGTGTTTATCTCGGTAGCACCAAAATAAGTACGGGAGGTGGGTACGAGGACGGTACAGGTATGGGGAACGGCAAATATAAAAAAGTCTAGATACGGGTACGGCTAAGGTACAACAAAAAAATATAATAAAACAATAATATATCAACCAAATTAAAAAATAGACATCAAAGTATTAAACAATATCCAAAAACAAATTTTTTAGTTAATTAATTATCAATAATCAAATCATTTTCATATCCAGGTTCATCCAATGTGAGACTAGCAACCTCCAAAAATCCTAAATCTTCCATTGAGTCAAAAGCATCCCCACCCACGTCCCATATCTTTACAGCATCATTCGGATTCCTTGACAAAAGTCGAAGATTATTATGGATGTAAACCAAGTCTTGAGCACGACTTGTAGTCAACCTATTCCTCCTAAGCAAGTGAATAAATGCATAAGTACTTCCATTACACTCGGCACATGAAGAAGAACTAGGTTGCCTAAGTAATTTAAAAGCCAAAGTCTGAAGGAAAGGAGTTTGAGCACCAAAGTTAGCCACCAATTTTTGGGTTCCATACTTGCCATCTGTGAAATGCTTGTTAAGTTTTTAAAAGGATCACTCTTCATTGAAAACATTGCATATTCATTAAGAACTTTCTTATGTTCATCTTCATTAGGAAACAATCGTTTAAAACATTTAATTCTTTCTTGTGATATTTCACCATCCCTATATGAAGCAAGTCTTTTAGAATCCTCTAGTAACCATTCATCACTATAATATCTATAACGTTTAAAAGTAAAAACATAAGTAATAGAAATCAAGCATATAGTTTAAAGTCATTTACCTTGGATTTAAAGAATGAGCTAAACAATGTAGGGAAGTGTTATTCTTCACCCATCGAGCCATTAAAATATCATGCACAACATCATAAAATATACTTAAATCAAATGCTAAACGTTTTTCTTTCTTGTAGATCTCAATCTTTACTTTCTCAATCATCGAATCCCACATCTCATAGACCAAGTGTAAACATGGCTTGTCGGTGTCACAAACTCTAATAATCTCATATATAGGTCCAGTGAAATTAAGAATATATGATACTTTTTCCTACCATTCATCATCCGAAATTTTTTCTTTAACAAAACTTGCTTTCACAGTGTCATCTTCTCTATAAGAAGACCATTCTTCGCTTATGACCATAGCTTGAAGACCCCTTTTGATTAATTTCAGTCTCTTAAGCATCACAATGATGGAGGCAAAGCGAGTGTCCGCAACCGAAAGAAGTCTAAGAGGAGTGAACTTGTTTAAAATTGAGAGTCTCATGTTATGATTCATGATGAAATTTTTTTATTGCAAGCGCATCTCCGTGAACTTTTTTATCCATTTGCACTCTTCATATGTTGTTTCATTTGTTTCTATATTTCTAGGTGAACAAATGTTTTTCAAAGCAAGATAAAGTGTATGCACAACACATGATGCCCAATAGATGCGAGGAAACTGGCTCTCTGTAATTTCTCCAGCCGCCTTACAATTTGCTGCTTTGTCAGTAATGATTTGCATAATTTTTTATGACCAATTTCACTAATGACTTCT
Source organism: Flaveria trinervia (assembly GCA_025506515.1). Taxonomy (NCBI): domain Eukaryota; kingdom Viridiplantae; phylum Streptophyta; class Magnoliopsida; order Asterales; family Asteraceae; genus Flaveria; species Flaveria trinervia. Next base: position 70,928,499 of record CM046449.1, on the reverse strand, counting down.
TTCATCATATCAGCAATAAAAAATTGATCTTTTACTTGCCCAAAACAATTATCTGCCTTTAAAAACAAAGGACCATTACCTGAAATAGCCATGAAATTGATTAAAAGCTTTCTTGTAGGATCACTCCAACCATCACTTACAATAGTCACACCTTTTTCTTTCCATGTAGACCTAAGTGGTTCCAATAGCCTATGAACATTATATTTTCTTTTTGTAGTAAGGTTGTTCTAAGCTTATTATAACCAAGAGGACATAACCATCAAATTTGTTGTTAGTAGCAAACTGAAAAGCCCTTACATAATGAGGATTTTTTGTAAGATTAAAAGGTAAACCTCCGGTATAAAACATCCTAGCTATTTTTTTAACGATTTGGTCTCTAATTTCAACACCAAAAACTCTTTCAATCGTGTTTGAAATACATTTTCTTTTCTTAAATCGAACACCCGATTCACATGGCAACCTGACTTCTTTGGCTTTTGACTCGCTTTTCTTCTCTTCATACACATCTTCTAATCATTTCATCTCAAGTTTGTCACCTGCTGTTGCTTTCTTGCAAATAGTAATCCCTGTTGGAGTATATATTGTCATATATAGTATGTCCGTTGTAACATTTTGTATTTTAAGGTTAAATTAAAGTTAACCTTGTTAAATTCTTGTAAGGACCTTTGTTGTCAAATATGAAACTCGTGGATTACTTATGCTTATTGTTTTAATTTGCCTTTTAATTCTTTATCTTGAAAGATTATAATGTTAATTTTTTTCTTACTTAATAAATAAATAATAGTAATAATGATAATAATATAATAATAATAATAATAATAATAATATTGTTATTAATAATAATTTGTAAAAATCATTAAACTTAGAAATGATTAAAACTTGGATTTAATAAGTTAAGGGGCCTTAAGGGTCATTTTATAAAATTTAAATAGAAAGTTTATGCATGAAATAATAAACATTTATAACTTGAGGGACCATTTGTGTAAACTTTTGAAACCCAAACCATTCCCCCTTTCAAACCCGTAAAACCGGTGACCGGCTCCGACCACCGCCGGCCGACACTCCGGCGAACCTTTATGCACCAAAATCTCTTGGTTTCGAAGCTAAAAACCGTTTCCAACCGTTTCAGGTTCATGAATCGAACCTACCAACACACTTTAATCCGATTAAAGTGTTGTAATGAGCATTCACGCCATGGAACCAAAACATCCTTAAATCATAGAGCCGTTTGAGCCATAAACCATAACTAAAGTCTAATTAATCGAACCGACACAATCATCTAACCATTCCTAATCTTTCACACTTTCCAATTGTACCTGAAATCGCACAAGCAAAGTTGTACGAATACCCTTCTCGCTGTGAACCTGCAACTACATCTAAAACTACTTTTCGAGCATTTTAAACTTCAATTGATTAAGGGTTTTCGATCAAGGACGACACACGAAGCAGCCCACGGGATTAATTTGGTTTCTTTCGTCGTTTGTACACAAAACGAATTTAACTTCGATCGTGATCGTTCTTCAATCTGCAGCATCGATTTCAAGCATCTACCGGGTAATTGATCATGTCTACGCACTCGATTATACATGGGGAACAAAAGCCCCATGGTTATTAGCATTCACTAGATCGTTTGATGCTTCAATTTGGGGGACAATTGAACCTAGGGTTCATGCGATTTGGGGAGATTTGGTGCTTGGTGTTTTAGTTTTTTAAAACAGACTTTAACCGCGGCTGAGAGCCTTGGTTCACTGGTGCCCCACTCACATTCTGAATTAGAGGTCCCGGGTTTGAACCCGGCGACCTCCAACATATTTTTTGTGGCTTTTCAGCCTTTAAAAATTATATAAAATCTTCTGAAAATTAAAAAAAATGTTTTGCAAACTTTGGTTATTTTTTTAAAAGCTATCCTATTAACTGTTTTTTTTATTTTATATAATTACCCTAACAATTTTCTTATAAATAAAAATTAACAAATATTTTACCTAGTCTAATCATGTAAAAATAGACTTTATATAATATTTTCTTTTGAATCATTTAATTATTATTTGGACACTATACATTTTATAATTATGGATTAATCATGATAATTATAGAATTTATATATTTTATAATTAACCTTCACAAATTGTTATAAAGGATTTAATTCCTTAAATTTCATACATGATATTTTTTTTCTTGGACTAAAATATATATATGATCTCTCTAACCAACGTCATCTAAATATTAAAACCTCCAAATACCAATTGAAACCCTAGTCTCGTTTAACCATTAAACATATTATTAAATTGTAATCTTATAAATATATATTTTAGGTGCATTGTGAAGGGCTACGTTGAATCGACGCTTATTATTATTTCTTATTAATCATCCAATAAATACTTATTGATCAAGTGAGTATTTCCATACCCTTTTTGCTTATTTTCACACTTTGGGGTGAAACATGTTAACTTATTATCATTGCACTTGTAACTTATTTGAGACTTGTAATCTTTATGGCAATTCATCATGCAAAGTTGTGGTTAGTTGAACTTTTGTGGTTACCATGTTATGGCGTTATATGTACAATCATTAACTATTGCTAGCCCAACGAAGTCATAGATCTATGGGCAAGACAAGCCTACTTTGTTGATCCAAGTACACTTAGCTGATCGTATAATCTTGTAAACATTTGAGACTTGTAAAACTTTGTCGAGGCTTGGTTGTTGCATTGTTCATAACATCCCTAATCACTTTATTCACTAACTTATGACTTGGATTGCCATCTTTTATATAATCTATGTATTTAAAACTATGAAATGCTCACCATCATTATTGTTGACCTTTTATTTTTAACATGTTTCAGGAAATACTCAAGCTTGATTTCTACACATTGAAGCTTACACATCTAGGAATGGACCTAGATAAATAAGTAAATTAAAATGACTTGTTACCTTTTATGTTATGTTTTTATTTTTTTGAGACTTAAGCTTGTAATGATACAATTGAATTTTATGATTAATTTATATTTGGGTTATTAATAGCGTTATGTGGCTATGAACGATCTTAACTCTCACTCCTCGACGTTTCCGCCGTCAAGGTTGGGGTGTGACATCCGTCGTTTGTCGAATAGTCTAGGCTTAATGTAATACACCTGATATGTTGTAAACAGATGAAACTGGGTCATTCGCAAGAGCATATGCGAGTGAGACTCAGCCGTACAACTGAGCCATGCTAATGGACATTCGTGCGACTGAGAGATGCGCTTGAGCCATTCGTAAGACTGAACCATAAGTATGGTCTAGTCATACGATTGAACCATACGCATGGCCCAATCGTCAAATGGGCTCAGTCACATCTGATATGGCTGAGGCCTATAAATACCAGTTTCATTGTGTAGAGAGATTAAGAATTGTGCCCAGGGCCTAGGTGCTGCCGGATGAGAGGGGAGATCATGCTCGATCTCCCTATGCCAAGACTCTTGATTCTTATGTTGTAACGAGCTTGTAATCATTAGGTTTTATCAATGAAACCATGTTAGTATAGTTCGTTTTTATTGTTTGTCTCTTGGTTTTGGTTTTGTTTACTTCCGTCAAGAACATGGTCGGATGTCTACCGATCCAGCGGCTTCACAATCCCAATACCTATATAAAATACAAATCAAAATTTATAAATATACAATACGAATCAATGAATCATAAAATATGATTGTATGATACAATCAACTAGAATATGAATCAATGATTCAATGGTTCAATGATCATTACCTTTTATGCTAAGCAAATGTGTTCTAACCCTAGTATATGGCCCTTGTCTAATTTCACTGCAAAAGTTACACTTAGATTTCCATGTTCCTCCATTACCTTGCTTTTCGATTTTAGTCACATACTCCCACAATGGTGGTTCTTCTAATGATGTTGATGATCCTTGTGTTTCTTGAGAAGTCATAATTAATTGAAGCCTTATTATTCAGTTTATGACACCCAACAATAAGAATAAACAATCAAGTTCACCTCCAAAACAAAAATAAAACTATAAAATATTAGTAATATATATTATAATATTATATAATCTATGAATGACACTCTTGTTGCAACTTGCATTCAAATATATAATTCACATTTACTCATCTAGTTAAAAACTTAAAAATTCAATGGCAATATAGTAAATATTTAAAAAAATTCACCGATAATTGATAAAGATGAATTGATAAAAAGCACACTTTCCAATGTTCAATACTTCAACAGTTTCCAAAGTTCACCAATCACCACTTTAATATTGAATATTTAATGTTCAGATTTCACCACTTCATCGTCTGGAAAGCTTTTGTACCATGCTTTAACCCCTATTGATCAAAAGTTGAAGTGATGGTGGTTTAGGTTTCCTTGACCATTAGTTTTAGGTTTAGTCTATTGGCATTGTAATTATGATTGTTTTAAGATTGTTTCAGCAGCCGTAATCGAGTACTATATAGAAGCATTTCACCTCTCTTTTGTACCTTTTCTTAGTCATATTTGATATATTGGTCAAGGTTCAATCACCACTAGTGTAGATTTAGTTTGATGGTAATTAGGTTGTAACTAGGGGGAGTAATGGTGTTTGAAGCTGTTTTGGCAGCCCCCATCGAGCAGCCCAAGGGCTTTAGTGCAAGTCTAGTTACTATTCATTACAATGTTATTTGATGTTGAATAAATTACTAATACAAGGTTTTATTATTTGCCTTACGTATATGATAATTACACTTGATTTTTTCTAGATGTGAGAGTTATTGTGCCTAATAAATTCTTGGATTTTCATTACTAATTTTTATATATTATAAAATCTTCTTTGATTACCATTCACTAGAGGTTTATTTATTAGTAAGTTGCATGTCACTTGCGTATTGTTCTTCTAGGAAATATATATTCTAGACATTTTCATGCAAAACGATAGATATTCACACATGACCATATGCGTAGGTGTGAGCGTTCCCTAAACTCGACTACATGATAGTTCATACATGCCACACCGCATATATCTATACAGGTTAACTAATCATATATGTGAGTCGGTAAGTTCACAAGATCTATTTAAAGTGTGATAATGACATGTATTGTCTTGTTAAACTTCAAAAGACCTATTCATGAAAATTAAGTCTATCAATAATTTATGCTTATAAAATTACGTTGAAGAGTCATACAAATATTAACCTGAAACTAGGGTTGTCATAGTTGGTGAACTCAAGAAGCATTGACAAGGATCAAGATGTTAAATTTGAAGTAGAGAACAATGTCTACATTAGGGGGGGCTTGGGTATTCAACTTGATGATTTTTCACAAATAGGTTAGAATGCTTATTAATGGTGATGATAGACAAAAAGAATATGATGACTTTAAATAATAGGGTGCGGATTGGGAAAGAAAGTGGAATTGGGTGAAAAGTTTAAAAAGGGAGTTTAAGTTGACATTTATGGTATTCAAGAATCTCAATTTAATGATAGTTTAAAAATCCCAATAAAAGAATTATGGCATTGGCCTTTATACTAACACAAATGTTTTTATGTGTATAGTCATTCAAGATGGTTGATGTATAACATGTAAAGTATAATAGGTGATTTCTTGAAGACACCATATTGTATTAGTGTAACACTTTGCAAAATTTAGTACTAAAGGGTCAAGTCAAGGAAGAAGAGGGTTAAAAATATGTTTTAAAGAATTAGAGTTTTCAATGATGGTTGATTCTTAATGCAGGTTCACAACCCGCAAAAGAAACCACCAATGGATGAATTACTCCTAATTTTTATGTGTGTCAAATGTCATGGACGTTACGTCGACAAGGCCATTAATGGTCTTTAAGTCTCTGATCCTAAGAGACCTCATAGTTATGACTGTAAATGAGCCGAGTCGAGCCAGGATGAGTTCAGCCTTCGAGCTTGAAGCTTAGTGAGATGTCTCGGCTAGGGCTTGAAAAATTTAATGAGCTGAAAACACCGAATCGAGTTTGGCTCATGAAAAGCTTGAGCCAGCTGATTTAAAAAAATTGTTTTTTACATTTTTATATATATGAAAACACAAAAAAAATATTAAAGGTTGTCAAGGTGAGAAGTGAGACTGCGAGATATTTGGCTCTGCTAGCAGAGTCACGGTAGGGTTGTGGTTGTAGGTACGGGGTTAAGAAAACAAGAAGACGAACTGGGCCTGCCAACTATGAGAGGAGGCAGGCGGGGTCAGAGTGAGGGTGCCTATTACGAGAAGAGTTGAGGTGTGAAGACCTTTGGGCTTTTGGATGGAGTTATGGGCTTGGCCTATTGAAGCTTCTTAAAACCCTAATTATATCTATATAGAGAGCATGTCATTGTATTGTAATTTTGTCCCTTGAGCTTAATAAAATACATAGTTACAGAGAGTGGACGTAGGTTATTTTGACCGAACCACTATAAATTCTCGTGTTTTTATTGCTTTTGTGTGCATGCGTATAACAGTGTGTATATTTCTGCTACATAAAGATACCTAACAACTGGTATCAGAGCATCAGGCTTTTGATTAGTATTTCTATCGCCGCCACCAACTAGGGTTTTTGCCGACGCCGCCACAATCTAGGGTTTCTGTCATCGCCGCTGTAACCTAGGGTTTATGTCGCCGCCGCCACCTAGGGTTTCTGCTGACGCCTAGGGTATTCGCCGCTGCTGTCGTAATCATCTAGGGTTGTTGCCGCCATTGCAACCGTCTAGGGTTCTACGTCCGCTTAGTGTTTTGGTTGGAAGTACCAGATTTGGTTTGTCTATCCTTTGTTGACTGGTTATCAACTCTTCAATGTACCTGTTTTCATTTGTTTTTTGTCTCTAGTTTGCTATTATTGTAAAGATGGGAAGACTATGATCAAAACGTTCAATGGCACTGATTTTGGTTGGTGGAAAATGCAAGTAGAGGCATTATTATGTCAAAAGGATTTGGATATAGTACTAGAAAAGAAACCAGTGAGTATGGAGAAAGCTAAAGAATCAGTTTAGAATTCTAGGACAAGAAAGCTAGAGTGGCTATTATGTTATCTTTAACAAAGAGCGTTGCTTTTAATATCATGAAAGAAACCACCGCAAGTGGTATGATGTTGGCTCAGTCGAATATGTATGAAAAGCCGTCTGTAGCTAACAAGGTGTTCTTGATGAGGAAACCGTTCATGACGAGAATGAAAGATGGAAACTCAGTCACCTCCCACATTAATGATCTAATGTCTACTCTTACCAGATTAGTATTAGCGGGAATAGAATTTGATAATGAGACTTGAGCCTTGGTGTTGCTATCTTCATTGCCTAATAGTTGGTCCGGGACTGTATCTGTTCTTACAAATTCTATGGGAGCTCATGACATGACATTTGAAAAGATCCAAGACATTATGATTGGTGAAGACACATGAATGAAAAGTGCAAATATTGGATAATCTTCTGAGATGTTACATGTGGGCAGGGGAATGGAGAATAGCAGAGGCAATGGGAGTCGGGGAAAGAGTTCAACTCAGACTCGAAAAAATGTGAGGTGTTGGATTTGCAACAAGGATGGACATATAAAGAGTTAATGTCCAAATAAATGTTTGAATGTTGTTGCTAAAGATTTCAATGATAATGACGTGTTATTTCTGAGGTCGAAAACATTATGGACTGTAAGGCCCCGTTCCCGGGACGCTTACAGTTGGGTTCTCATTGCACATAAAACATATAAATTACATTTGCCTTATGAAAATATTGCAGAGGAAAACATAAAAAAACTTTTCATATCATTACAAATACTTTTGCAAGTTAATACAAGCGTTAATTTCAAAACATCATTCGTTCGTATTACAATGCAAAAACATTAACAAGAGAATGACATCCAAAAGAGCTAAGTAGCCGCTCGTGTCATGTAACACCTGGATATTTATTATTTTGAAGCCGGTGAAGAAAGAAAAGAAAATAAAGTCCAAAAGTCGAGGGACCAAACCCGCCAACGAAGAAAAGTTGGGGAAATGTGGTGATATATGTAGGGAGAGGGCTGCCCACTCTCCCCACACTCACATTTCAGCTTACAAAGAGGAGAATAGAGAGAAAGAAGAGAAAAAGAGGAAAAAGTGTTGGTTTGGTCGGTCGGGTCGCCAAAATCATCGTGAAGCAAGCCGAATCGAAGCTCTTGTCATTGTGCTCGTTTAGGTGAGTTCTAGGACCCCTCTTTTACTTGTTTTCAAACGATTTGGGGCTGGAAAACATCTGAAATCGAGTTTTTCGTATGTGTGTAAGTTGACCCGTTGTGTATGTGTATGTATATGTATGACGCGATTGTGACTTGATTTCTTGCTTGGTTGTGCTTGAATGATGTTATGGTATGCATCCCTAAGGTTTAGGATGGTCGATTTAGGCTTAAAATGGGTTTAGATGAGTTTGGGGGCCGAAAACCCTCGGCTGCAGTCGGGTTGAACTGCATTCTGCATCAGTTAGGGCTAGGCGACCGACTGGAGGCCGAATGGAGGCCATACGGCCGATTAGGGTGCGATTGGGGTCCATTCGCACGATTGGGGTTCATTCGCACGACTGGAGGGCCAGTCGCATGGGGGTCATGCGACTGAGGGTCCATTCGCACGACTGGATGTTCATTCGCATAGGTGTTCATCCGTATTAGTTCAATCGCATGATGTTCAGTCGCATGAAGGCCATACGACTGAAGGGTGTCCATACGCCCGAATGGGGCTGTTGAACCCGAGGAAGGTGTAGATTGACTTCTGACTTTTGGGGGAAAGTGCAGGTGTAATTTTTGACGTAAAGGTTCCCATAAGAGTTTTAAGACGACGATCGAGGTCTTAGAAGCATGTTGGGCATGATGAGGGTGATGATGTTGCATGTTGTGTATGTATGATGTTGCCTTGTATGATGTGATGTTGATGCATGTTTATGTCCTTATTATGATGTATAAATCTTTCCTGTGGCTTTACCTATTATGATGAATGAACGAAGTATTATGTAACGTAAAGTGAAAGATAAAGAAAGAGGAACATGTTGAATGAATGCATGTACAAATGAACGAATGAAACGTCTTGCATACATCGGATACGGGGCCTTCTTGGTGTTTGACCCTAAATGTAGAACCTCTACCGCTCACCCCTAGTACTGTGGCATACGTTTAGCTGCATTCTGACTTCGGCCCAGTAGCTAAGACTGACGGTTACTCCTAGTACCGCGGCATACGTTTAGCTGTCATTCGTTGACTTCGCCCCGGTAGCTACGACTAACGGGGTGTAGCACATGGTATTGGTTTGGATGATGTCCGATGCGCAAGTAAGGTAATGAAAGAAGAATGAACGAATGAGGAAGATAATAATGATATTATCTATGTGTACGTATGATGTGTGATCATGTAAAAGTAACGAACGGTTTATCTGAAGGTAAAGTATGTTTTATTTATAAAACTAGAACTCACTCAGCAACGCTGACTTTGATGTGTTTCCAGTTGGCAGGTAATGATTGCTGAGGATGGCACGGGCGACTACTCAGCTCTTTGGGATGGCATTCTTTTGATTAATGTTTTTGCATTGTAATGCGAAACAAACTATTTTTGTAATGAATGTTGTATTAGTTTACAAAAGCATTTACATGGAAATGAAAGTTTGTTTTAGTTTTCCGCTGCGATTTATTAAATACTAATGTAATTATATGTTTTATGTGCGATGAGAACCCAGCTGTAAGCGTCCCGGGAACGGGGCCTTACATGTCATCCTCAGCAACTATTACCTGCCAACTGGAAACACATCAAAGTCAACATTGCTGAGTGAGTTCTAGTTTTATAAATTAAAACATACTTTACTTTCGTTAAAAACCGTCCTTTTCTTTTATGCGATCATACATCATACGTACACATAGATAATAGTTATATTATCTTCTTCATTCGTTCATTCATCTTTATATCTTTTCTTGCGCATTGGATATCTTCCGTACCAATACCATATGCTACACCCCAAACTATTTAGCTAATGGGCCGAAGTCAATAAATGAACAGCTGAGCTATGCCGCAATACTAGAGGTAAGCAGTAGAGGTTCTATATAAATGGTCGATCACAAAGAAGGACCCCGATATCCAATACTTACAAGACTTACATTACTTTCCTCGTTCAATAATGCATGCATTCATCATGTTCCACTTTTCATTAACTTCCACTTTACGTTACATAATACTTCATTTTATTCATTATCATAACACGTAAAGCCACAGGAAAGATAAACATACATCCTAATAAGGAACATTAACATGCACAGTCATCACGTCATACAGGGCAACATCATACATACATAATATGCATTATGCATAAACATGCAACATCATCATCATCATTCCCTACATGCTCTCTAAGGCCACAATCTTCATCTTATATGTTCTTACGGGAACCTTTTCGTCAAAACGTACATCTACACTTTCACCCGAAAGGCAGAAGTCAAACTATACTTTCCTCGGGTGCAACAACCCTATTCAGGCGTATGGACACCCTTCAGTCGCATGGCCTCCATACGACTAAACATCATGCGAATGAACCAATGCGGATGAACACTCATGCGAATGAACACCTAATCGTGCGAATGGACTAATGTGGATGGACCTTATGCGAGTGGGACTAATGCGGAAGAGCACCTATGCGACTGAACCTTCAATCGCATAACCTCTATGCGACTGGCCTTTCAATCGTGCGAATGGACCTTCAATCGTGCGAATGGGCCCCAATCATGCGAATGGACCCCAATCGCACCCTATTCGGCCATATGGCCTCCATTCGGCCTCCAGTCGGTCGCCTAGCCCTAGCTGATGCAGAATGCAGTTCATCCCGACTGCAACTGAGAGTTTTCGGCCTCCAAACTCATCTAAACCCATTCTAATCCCAAATCGACCATCCTAAACCTTAGGGATTTATACCACAACACCATTCAAGCACATACAAGCTCACAATCAAGACTCAAACGCATCATACACACACATACACATACGCATACGGGTCACACACATACACACTCAAAAACCCAGTTTTTAGATGTGTTCCAGCCCCAAATCATTCAAAAACATTTAAAAGAGGGGTCCTAGAACTCACACAAACGACCACGGCGACAAGGGCTTCGATTTGACTCGCGTCTCAACTATTTTGGCCACTCGAACCAACCCGAACCAACACTTTTTCCTTTTTCTCTTCTTTCTCTCTTCTCTTCTTTGATGGCTGATTTTGGTGGGTTTGGGGAGAGGGTAAGGGTTGCCCTCTCCCTTAAACACTCCCACTTTCCCAACTTTCTCTCGTTGGCGAGTTTGGTCCCTCGACTTTGGACTTTATTTCTTTTCTTCTTTCATCGGCTTCAAAATAAACAAATAACCAGGTGTTACAAGTCCACCCCCCTTAAATAGGTTTCATCCCTGAAACCTGTTATTCTTCGAACAAACGTGGATATGCTGTCTCATTTCTTCCTCACTCTCCCACGTTGACTTGGATCCCTTCCTACGCTTCCACTATACAAGCACAAGAGGAACCACTTTATTTCTCAGCCTCTTATCTTTTCTATCATGATTGCCACTGGTTGCTCCACATAATTGAGCCTTTCGTCTACTTTGATATCCTCCAGTGGGACAATCATGTCTTCATTAGCTAAGCACTTTCTCAGATGAGATACATGAAATGACGGGTGAATTCCACTTAACTCATCCGATAACTCCAATCTATAGGCCACCTCTCCTACTCGAGAGATGATTCGGAAAGGGCCGATATACCTTGGGCTCAACTTGCCTCGCTTCCTGAATCGGATGATACCCTTCCAAGGTGAGACCTTCAACATAACCCGGTCACCCACCTGGAACTCCATCGCCTGCGTCTTTTATCAGCATACGACTTATGTCTATCTTTGGCTGCCTTCATAAAGGCTTTAATCTTCTCAGTCATAGCCTTCATTACCTCGACGCTCCCCAATTCCTTCTGACCAATATCACCCCAACAAACGGGTGTTCTGCATCTCCTACCATATAGCATCTCATATGGTGGCATACTAATGCCGGCATGGTAGCTGTTGTTGTAGGAGAATTCGGCTAACGGTAGGTGGTCATCCCAACTTCCCCCGAAATCAATCACACATGCCCGAAGCATGTCTTCCAATATCTGAATGGTCCTTTCTGACTGACCATCAGTTTGGGGATGATAAGTCGTGCTAATATGTAACGTCGTTCCCATAGCGTCGTGAAATTTCTTCCAGAATTTAGATGTAAACCGGGTGTCACGATCGGATACAATAGACACCGGTACACCATGACGAGTTACAATTTCCTTGATGAACAGGTCAGCTAACCTCTCAGATGAGTATGTCTCGCGGATTAGTAGGAAGTGAGCACTCTTCGTCAAACGGTCCACAATCACCCATATAGCATCATACCCTTTCGGAGTACGTAGCAACTTCGTAATGAAATCCACGGTTATGTGCTCCCACTTCCATTCCGGTATATCCAAAGGTTGGATCTTCCCATACGACTTTTGATGCTCAGCCTTCACCTGTAGACAAGTAAGGCACTTACTCACATAGCCCACCATGTCGCGTTTCATACCCGGCCACCAATAATCTTTCTTCATATCTTGATACATTTTCGTGGCACCAGGATGAATGGAGTATCGAGTCTTGTGAGCCTCGTCCATGATCTTCACCCGTAGATCCCCAAAACGAGGAATCCACACACGACCGAATCGGATTCTAACACCATGTGTGTTTTCACCCAACTCTGCGACCAGACCTCTTATTCTTTCAGAGTTAAGATGATCTTCTTTCAATGCTTCATCTTGAAACTCCTTAACTTGCTTCATTACATCGAAGGTCATGATCAATTGGTAATCTTTCACCCGAATCGGCTCAGGTCTCTCTTTTCAGCTAAGGGTATCCGCCACCTCGTTGGCTTTGCCCGGATGATAGTGGATCTCGTAATCATAGTCTTTTATGAGCTCCAACCACCTCCTCTGCCTCATGTTCAGGTCCTTCTGCTCAAAGAAGTACTTCAAGCTTTTGTGGTCCGTGAAAATGGTGCACTTCGTCTCATACAGATAGTGCCTCCAAATCTTTAGTGCAAAGACCATGGCTGCTAGCTCCAAGTCATGAGTGGGATAATTGACCTCATGAACCTTCAACTGTTGGGGTGCATAGGCTATAACCTTCCCTCTTTGCATTAACACGCACCCCAACCCCAAATAGGAAGCATCAGAATAAACCACCAGATCTTCGCTTCCCTCGGGCAATGACAGAACAGGAGCTTGAGTCAACCTCGCCTTCAATTCTTCGAATGCTTTCTCTTGAGCTTGGTCCCATACGAACTTTATATCTTTTCGAGTCAACTTGGTTAGTGGAGAAGCGATCTTAGAAAATTATTGGATAAATCTTCTATAGTAGCCCGCCAAACCCAAGAAACTATGAATCTCGAATGGCGTCTTTGGTGACTTCCATTGCATAACCGCCTCCACCTTTGGCGGGTCCACCATGATCCCGTCAGGATTCACTACATGACCCAAGAACTGGACTTCGCGCAACCAAAACGCGCACTTGGAGAATTTTTCGTACAACTTCTCCCTCCACAATGTCTCCAGAACCTCCTGAATGTGACCGACATGCTCAATCTCACTCTTTGAATAAATCAGGATATCATAAATAAACACAATCATTGATTTATCCAACATCGGCCTACACACCCGATTCATCAGATCCATAAAAGCAGCTGGCTCATTGGTCAAACCAAAAGACATGACAAGAAACTCGTAGTGACCGTAGCACGTGCGAAAAGCTATTTTAGGGATGTCTTGTTCCTTTACCTTCAACTGATGGTAGCCCGATCGGAGATCTATCCTTGAAAAACAACTGGCACCTTGGAGCTGATCAAACAAATCATCTATCCTCGGTAAGGGGTAGCGGTTCATCACTGTCAACTTATTCAGCTCATGGTAGTCAATACACATCCTCATACTACCGTCCTTCTTCTTTACAAACAGGATCGGAACACCCCAAGGAGAGATACTCGGTTTAATGAACCCCTTATCAAGCAGCTCTTGCAACTGCTCCATCAACTCTTTCATCTCCGTCGGAGCCAATCGGTATGGTGCCTTGGCAACAGGTTGGGCACCCGGTATCAAGTCAATCTGGAACTCGATCTCACGGTCAGGTGGCACTCCTGATAAGTCTTCTGGGAATACGTCTGGAAAGTCACACACAACCGGTGCATTGGACAGTTTTGGTGTTGGCGTATCCACATCCTTTACATAGGCCAAGTAGGCACTACATCCACGCCTCATACACTTTCCCGCCACCGCCATCGAAATCACTTTCGGAATTGTAGTAACCCGATCACCATAAACCGTTACTGAACTACCGTCAGGCGCTGTCAAACGAATCATCTTCTTGCGACACACAATGTTCACCTCGAAGTCCGCCAACCAATCCATCCCAAGAACCAAATCGAAACCACCTAAGGTCATCACGAACATTCTAACAGGAAACTTATGACCATCAAGTTCCACATCACAGTTCTCTATCATCTCAGAAATCCTGGTAGACTTACCTATGGTAGTTTTTACATCGAAAGGCGCGTCAAAACGTCTACTACTAACAGGCAGCTTAGCACAGAAAGCGGCATAAATAAAACTCTTACCGGCACCCAATCAAATAACACAGAAGCTAAAGTTTGGTTCACTAGAAACGTACGGGACACAACATCAGGGTCCGTCCTAGCTTCCTCCTGTGTCATGGTGAATGCCCTGGCCCTCGCCCTCGGTCCTTCACCTCCCATCTTCTTCGCCCCGGAACCCTTAGCCCTTGGCTTCTTACAATCCTTTCTCATATGACCACTTTCCCCACAGTTAAAACATTTGCCCGCAAGGCAATCCTTTGCGATGTGCCCCGTCTTCCCACATTTGAAGCACACATTCAATCCCATCCTACATTCCCCCGCATGCTCTCTTCCACACTCGCCACACCTTTTTGACCCCGCACTCGAGGTGGCCCCACGATGATCGTCCACCCGTGCCTTTTTGTTACCCGTCGAGGCATCACCACGACCAAACCTTTTCCCGTTCCAGTTCCGATCACCACCACCCTTCTTGTTCGCTTCGGTCACCACCACCTCCCGCTCATCATATAGCCTCCCTGCCAAATCGCCGCCGACCTAAACGTGCTGGTTGGGGCGGCGATCATATGCCTGCGAACATCCACCGGTAAGCCCTGAATGTACCTCTTGATCTTCCGAGACAGAGGCATCACCTGATCCGGCACGAGTCGTGCCATTTCATTGAATTTGGTGGTGTATTGCTGGTGTGTCATTGTTCCCGCCTCCAGCTGCAGGAACTCTCTCTGTATCTTATACATCTCCCTATGAGGCAGAACTCCTCAATCACCATCTTCTTCAACTCCTCCCACCTCATCCTTCCTATCGCCCGGCTACCCTCGACTTGGACAATATTGTCCCACCAGCACAGAGTCGAGTCCACAAACGAGTGGATAGCAAACTTCACCTTTTGGTCCTCCCGGCACTCACTAATATCAAGAACAGCCTCCATTTCCCTCACCCACCGGTGAGCGGCAGCAGCAGTGCCGTTACCATCGAAGGTAGGGGGCTTGCATCTCATAAACGCCCTATAGTTACAGCCTCATGCTGTCTCCGGCACAGGCTCTTCTTCTTCCTCTTTGTCATCAGATGGAACCGTCTCAGGCTCTGATTGTTCACGTCCTCCCGACCTATTCGTCTCCTTTCTTTCCCCTTCTCTTACTGCCTTGATCACTTCGGTCACCACAGATGGTAGGATCGTCTGCATGACCTCATGAACTTCTTCCACCACAGCCTCCTTTAATGAGTCTCTCAGATTGGCGCTCTCGTTGCCACCCTCCGGATGAGGGGTCTCTGGTTCTTCATGAACCACCTTCTCAACTCTAGGTCTCCCTCTCTTGGGTCACGGTTCAACACCATGACCTCCACCCCTTGAAGCTTTCGAAGATCTACCACCAGCCATTCACACACACACTGAAAGATTCAAACACCAACACGGTCATTCAAGGGAACAACTCAGTTTGTGATCAGCCACTTACTTTACTCTTCATACCCCAAGCATTACCTGTCCTGACTACGTCAGTATTTAAACCTACATACAACACATAACACATCACATGCGCACATAATACCGGTTAACTTTACGAAAATACCTGATGGCACGTAGCTACTCAGATTGGCATCCCTTCCCTTTCCATCCCATTCTCAGTTTAAGTTAAGGTTCATTTTGAAAATTTACTCATTTCACTTAAACTTTGGCTCTGATACCAACTTGTAAGGCCCCGTTCCCAGGACACTTACAGTTGGGTTCTCATCGTACATAAAAAATATAAATTACATTTGCCTTATGAAAATATTGCAGCGGAAACACAAAAATAACTTTTCATATCATTACAAATACTTTTGCAAGTTAATACAAGCGTTCATTTCAAAACATCATTCGTTCGCATTACAATGCAAAAACATTAACAAGAGAATGCCATCCAAAAGAGCTGAGTAGCCGCCTCGTGCCATCCTTAGCAACTATTACCTGCCAACTGGAAACACATCAAAGTCAGCGTTGCTGAGTGAGTTCTAGTTTTATAAATTAAAACATACTTTACTTTCGTTAAAAATCGTCCTTTTCTTTTATGCGATCATACATCATACGTACACATAGATAATAGTTATATTATCTTCTTCATTCGTTCATTCATCTTTATATCTTTTCTTGCGCATTGGATATCTTTCGTACCAATACCATATGCACACCCCGAACTATTTAGCTACTGGGCCGAAGTCAATAAATGAACAGCTGAGCATATGCCTCGATACTAGAGGTAATCGGTAGAGGTTCTATATAAATGGTCGATCACAAAGAAGGACCCCGATATCCAATACTTGCAAGACTTACATTACTTTCCTCGTTCAATAATGCATGCATTCATCATGTTCCACTTTTCATTAACTTCCACTTTACGTTACATAATTCTTCATTTCATTCATTATCATAACACGTAAAGCCACAAGAAAGATAAACATACATCATAATAAGGAACATTAACATGCACAGTCATCACGTCATACAGGGCAACATCGTACATACATACATGCATCATGCATAAACATGCAACATCATCATCATCATTCCCTACATGCTCTCTAAGGCCACAATCATCATCTTACATGTTCTTACGGGAACCTTTTCGTCAAAACTTACATCTGCACTTTTCCCCGTAAGGCAGAAGTCAACTACACTTTCCTTGGATGCAACAACCCTATTCAGGCGTATGGACACCCTTCAGTTGCATGGCCTCCATGCGACTGAACATCATACGAATGAACCAATGCAGATGAACACTCATGCGAATGAACACCCAATCGTCCGAATGGACTAATGCGGATGGACCTTATGCGATTGGGACTAATGCGGATGAGCACCTATGCGACTGAACCTTCAATCTCATGACCTCCATGCGACTGGCCTTTCAATTGTGCGAATGGACCTTCAATCGTGCGAATGGGCCCCAATCGTGCGAATGGACCCCAATCGCACCCTATTCGGCCGTATGGCCTCCATTCAGCCTCCAGTCGGTCGCCTAGCCCTAGCTGATGCAGAATGCAGTTCATCCCGACTGCAGCTGAGGGTTTTCGGCCTCCAAACTCATCTAAACCCATTCTATGTGACATCCGTCACCTTAAGGTCCGTCGAACGACATAAATAACAGAGAAATATTTTAATTATTCTCCTTTCTTCATGAACTCCTGCTTTAAGGAATCATGTCTGCTTATTTTTCCCTTGTGCCTGTACTTCCTTCGAGAACGTGTGTTAAGCATAAAACTTTTATAAATTTCATCACCATTACCACCAATATATCATTATTAATTTCGACCATTGTCATTAATAAAACCAGTTTAGGCTATCAAATGCCATTAAACACACTTTTAACCGTAATATAACGAACATTTTAAGATCGTAATCAACCGAAACAAATTTTTTGGGAAACTCGAGGGTTAAGTGCAGGGACTAAACTTGTAATTTTGCAAACTTGGGCTGGGTATATAAACCCCACGCCCAACCATTTATCCTCATCTTCATCTTCTTCACCTTCAACATTTTCTCCACTTTCTCCCTCGATCTAGCACCAAAAATCGTCACGTTTGTCGCGTTCTCACTGCCAAATCTTGGTTATCATCGTGTATACGCGTTCCTAGCAGGCAGACAACCTTGTTCAACCTGTTTTTGGTTCGGTTTTACCGCTGCGTTTTCTAGGGTGCTCGGGTTCATCCGAGCACATGAGGTCGAGTGGGTGCGTGTGAGGTCTTTCTGCTTGTGTTTCATGTTTGTGTATGTTTGTTGAGTGTTTCTGGAAGTCCTCGTGGTATAAAACCCGCGTTAGAGCAGCTCGGGGGCTGCTCAGCCCGACCACAGTCGCGATTCTGCAGTTCAGGCGACTGGGTCTGTCATGCGATTGAGTCGTGCGACTGAGTGAGTCGTTCGACTGAATCATGCGTCTAAGTCAATCGTGCGACTGAGCTGTGCGACTAGGCCTGTCGTGCGACTAGGTGTTTGTATGCGATTGAGTCATGCGTGCGAATGAGTGTATACGATTGAGTCATGTGTATGAATGATTGTGTGCGATTGAGTCAGGTGACCGACTGAGTGTATGCGATTGTGCGTGTTTCGCACGACTGGAGTCCAATCGCACGAATGAAGGTTCAATCGCACGAAAGTAGCTAATTTTCACGATTGAGGGTTGATTCGTGCGCATGGAGGTTGGGTCGTGTGAATGTGTGTGTTGTGTGGTGCGACTGAGTCCAATCGCACGAATGAAGGTTCAATCGCACGAAAGTAGCTAATTCGCACGATTGAAGGTTGATTCGTACGAATGGAACGTGGGTCGAGCGTCTAGCCCTGTTGTGTGACTGATGATGAGTGTGAATTTCCCTCGAACGTCTGATGATGATAAGGCAACATCGGTAAAAGTGTCATTGCTTGACCCCAAGATTAAGTCAACGCTATCAACATGCACATACTTTTCCAATTGAAATAACCTAATATTTTACAATTACCGACAACCCCTTTTGAAACTACAAATACTTAACAAGTGTCATCTTTCATAACAATGAGATCTTTACAAGGATGTCATAAGCAATGACGACTACTCGTAGTACTTGGATCTACATAAGATCTGGTACGTGTGTCCGCTTGTGTGTGTGTGCCACCCACGACCGAACCGATACAACCCGAACCGACCAAGCATTACTTTCCGCTTTATACATGTCATTAACACTTGATAATAACTGTCAATAGGTGTTTGACCAATCATTGCATTCAACTGTTGGAAATATCGACCTTTCATACTTACCGCTTAACAAGTGAGTTTCGTGGCCCCTTTTTATGCTTATAATATATTGCAAACATTTACAAACATGGGGGAAAAGTATGCTCGCCCATTTTCTATGCTGTACAACATACAAACAATTTTTCATACAAGGAATCAACGTGATACTGTGTTGCAAGTACTTATCTGATACATGCTTCGGTCTGCTGTGTGGTTCTATCTTTGCAACTATTTAATTCTAGTGTGGGAACCGACGGTTAGGTATTGGTAGTACTACTGGGTTGACACCCCCACCCTCGTGTTGGTATACTAGTTAGTACCAACAATAGCCAGGTACGGGCCTTGGGTGAATATATGCCGACAATTTCTTTGTGTACGTCGTTAGGTTTGGTTGCAAAGCTCATGTCATGTGATTTTACTTGTGTATATAACTGTATTCACGGTATTCCATATCATTTACTTTATACAGCATCACTTACATATTTATTACTTAAACCTGCGAGCTCACCAACAATTTTGTTGACCATTTTGAGCATATCTTTTCAGGTGATCAAGCTAGCTGAGGTTCTAGGTGTGCTGCCTTAGTGGAGACCCTAGGATGCATTTTTGGACTAAACATGTTTGACAAACTGTTACTTGAACAATGTTGAACCGTGTAAACAATTACAATCTTTTGAAACTTGTTCCCGGGTTATGGGAATTTACATTACAATTTCATCTTTATGTGATCATGTGAATCGTTTATCTTGTTATGCTTATGGCTATGTTGTCGTGAATACTGACTAAACACGACACAAGTCCCCTTGTTGTCGGGTGTCGTCATGACACGCATGTCATCATCATTATTATTGCATCTCTATCGCTTACCATGTGTTATGACGATTCCCGTTTCGTCGCAACCCCGTGTTTCCGCTCTTAGCAGGGGGTGACATTCTAAGCCCAAATAGACCATCCTAAACCTTAGGTATGCATACCACAACACCATTCAAGCACTCACAAGCTCACAATCAAGACTCAAACGCATCATACACACACATACACATACGCATACGGGTCACACACATATGCACTCAAAAACCGGTTTTCAGATGTGTTCCAGCCCCAAATCATTCAAAAACATTTAAAAGAGGGGTCCTAGAACTCACACAAACGACCACGATGACAAGGGCTTCGATTTGACTCGCTTTTCAACTATTTTGGCCACTCGAACCAACCCGAACCAACACTTTTTCCTCTTTTCTCTTCTTTCTCTCTTCTCTTCTTTGATTGCTGATTTTGGTGGGTGTGGGGAGAGGGTAAGGGTTGCCCTCTCCCTTAAATACTCCCACTTCCCCAACTTTCTCTCGTTGGCAAGTTTGGTCCCTCGACTTTGGACTTTATTTCTTTTCTTCTTTCGTCGGCTTCAATATAAAAAAATAACCGGGTGTTACATGGACTCTTGGATCATGGCTTCTTATTCTTCATTTAACGCCATACACAATGGTGAAATGATGGTGAATGTGAAAATAGGTGATTTTGGAAAGGTATGTCTTGCTAATGGTAAAATGCTTGATGTAATGGGCATGGGTGATATTGATTTGGTGACTCTAATAAGAACTAAATGGAACTTGAAAAATGTCAAGGTGATTCCAAGTTTGAAGAAAAAAATAATTTTTGTAAGTAAATTGGATGAACAAGGACTGGAAGTCAAGTTTGGTGGTGGTAAATGGATGGTAATCAATAGGAACCGGGTGATTGCTCGTGGTGATAAGCATGGGTCATTGTACATGGTGGAACCTGGTTAAGCAAATCAAAGTCGGGTTCGCTAAATCTACTGCTAAGAGAGTTTATTTTGCAAATATGAAGTCTGGAGCAAAGTTTGTAGCTGAATAGGGTCATAAGTCTAAACCAGTCAAAGTATTTTATGACATTAGTAGCATGGGGCATGTTCTGAGTACAGTCAAGAAGAATTGTTGGGTTTCGAAGACTACGATTGGAAAATTCTCTCCTAGTGATTGTTTGTTGAATTTGGAGAGTCTTAATGGTTCTTGGTGTATCTTTGAATATGGTGGATCATGTAAACCAGTTGAGATAGAGGATGGATCATTGGTGGAATTTGCCATGGCTGGGTTGGAGCTCGGGGAAGCTTCAACGATCCCTTTCAAGTAACTGATGAGAACGGGCCTGTGCAACTAGGAGATTTGAATTGAAATCTTAGCTTATTCTTTGGAATCGGAGGTTGATTTTTGTTACTTGAATACTACTAATGACAAGGTTGCTTTGTACTAGATGGCTAGCTGGAGTATTCGCAAGGCCTTTAAGTGAGAGATTTTTGAGGTGTGAAGGTCTTTGGGCTTTTGGATGGAACTATGGGCTTGGCCCATTGAAGCTTCTTAAAACCCTAATTATCTCTATATATAGAGCATGTCATTGTATTGTTATTTTGTCCCTTGAGCTTAATAAAATACCTAGTTGCAGAGAGTGGACGTAGGTTATCTTGATCGAACCACTATAAATTCTCGTATTTTTATTGCTTTTGTGTGTATGCATAAAATAGTGTGTTTATTTTCGTTGTGTAAAGATACCTAACATATATGTATGCATTGAGTCACGAGCCGAACCACAAGCTGAACCACAAGCCAAGCCAACAAGCCGAGTCATGAGTCGAGCTCGTTCCGACCTTACCCTGGCTCGGGTTCGACTAGTTTAGAAACCAAGCTGAGTCCACTAACTTAGATACAAGCTTTTTTCATGCCGATTGCCGAACTTCTTTTCAAGATTTTCTTGAGCAAACTTTGAGTCGCTGACTTTTTGAACAACCATATTCATAGTAGATCATTCATGGTATAAAAACATTTTGCATTACATCATTCAATAAAAAATTTAAAGCCAAAAACTTTAAACATTCATTTTAAACCAAAAAAATATTTGTAAATAAGCATCTATAATTAAAAAGTAATATCACAATCGTTTTTCTAAACTAGACATTCATCATTTATAACCAAGGATGTCAGTCTTTAAATACCAAGTAACTTGAAATTTTATACCATTCTTACTTACATGCCAACTAATATACATACAAAAGTCACTAAGTGAGTTGTCGTTTTATTATGGGAATAAACTTCATACTTCATTCATAATTACACAATAACCATTCATGCACATCACATAACTTTCTGATCCTTGTTATTATGTTTATTCATTCATTCTTTTTTTTCTTTTATCTTTTCACGTGTCATGTCATTAGGTCTACACAAAGTAATACCTTATACATAGGCTTATAACAAATGTCTAACCCAATTAGGTAAACACAATCACGGCTAGTTAAGCTCCTAATAGTTATTCCACGATGCAAGGCCTATTCCAGTTAGCTGAAACATGCGTAGGGTTCCATTCCATCTTATCCACAACGTAAAAAGGCCCATTCAGTTAGCCAACATCAAATCTCCATTCCATTTGTTTCTTGCAAGACTATGAGATTAAGTCTCGTATTCCATTCATTTACATTTTAGTATCATTTGTTGTTCATTAACATCTATCTTCATCAGACATAATACATCCATCAATTCATTAATCATAACATGCATTATGTGTCATATAAAATAGCACTAGATAAAGTTATGACATTAGATTCATATGCTAGAAACAAGTTATCTGAAAGCTAGTAGGGTGGAAGCAATCTATTTCTAAGCTTATGGGGTTAGGCCAAAGTTAAATAGTAATCATTTTGCCATGCTTAAGGAAGGGTGGATATCAAGTTAATATGTGAGTGTTTCACTAAGTTAGATATCAAAGACACAATGTGGAGTTGTAAGAACGAGAAGGCTTCCTCATTACATTTACATTTAAGTTTTTAAAATTTTTTTGGCATCTTTCAGCATGAATTTTTAAAAAAATGGATAATTTTTAAAGTCTGTCATTTTTTCTCATGGATGCAATTATTCGTTCATAACTTTGGTTCACATAGTACCAAACTCACTCTCTATTTTAGATTTCTAATCTATTAATTTCCTAGGTTATATCTATAAAGTTAGTGCTAAGGTTTTGATAAATCATATAAAGGGGTTACTGAGTTTATGGTCAACATTATGCAATATGCCTTCATATTTGATAGATTTGTTTCTAGTGGACTTCTTATCATATATGAGATTATCTCTAGGCTCAAATATTTACAAGGGAAGTAATATTTTATGAAATATGAAACAAATTTACAAGTTAAGTTATGATTTCTTGATTTCATAATGGGACAAATGAGGTTACATTACTATGAAGAAATTGGATTTGAAGTTGTTTATCATCACCAAATGTTAACAATCATAATTAAAAATCTACAAAAGAGTTCCAAACACAACATAGAGTTAAGAAAGATGACCTATGATGTGTTTCAAATTACAAATATAAAGCTTATTAATTGCATATCAAATATTTCTAAAACTCTTGCTAAAAATGATGATTTGGTACCTAACTCCTTTAAATTGGGCTTTCAAGCTAGAAAAAGCCCAATATGGATCAAACCAGCTTAAACAAGAAGGAAACTAAAAAAAATAAGCTCAAGAGGCCAAGCATGGGTCTTGCCCCATGAGACACGCCACCGTGCCCAGCTTCAAACACACCCTTATGTTAAATTTGGAAAACCCTTTATGTTTGCATGTTAGATAGAACAAAAGTACTATTCCTCATTGGGAGACACGGGTCATGTCCCGACAACTAGCACCTGTACCAGCCGACCAACTTTTACTATGTTATACTACCATGGGGTCGTGCTTGGGAGGCACGAGGACGTGCCCGACACTTCAGGAAGCCTATAAATAGTGACTTATTTCCAACCTTTAAAGATCATTTGGGAGGTGAAGTGATGGTGGTTTGCTCCTAGTAATCCGGCTTTTGAAGGTATTTAGAAGGCTTAAGAGGTCCATTTATTACTTAGAAGAAGCTCGAGATCATTTAACATCTTCCATAGTGGATCACCGGTTTAATTGTTCTAATTCATCATTATTACTAAAGTGAAGCCTAAATTAGGATGATAAAGTTACTTCACTCTTTAAATCACCAAAAGTGTCTATCATTAAGTTACTTTCTATTTTACTTGAATGAATAAAAAAAAACTTGGTCACCTAAAACAAACTAATCATTTTATCTAAATCAAAACCCATGTGAGAGTCATTTATAATGAATGTTTAGTAGATCTATATCTGTGATCACAAATTGATATTCGATTCTTACTATTACTATATTACCCCACGATAGGTACCCTTAACTTTTGTGCGTGTAGTTTAGTATCAGTGAAAATCTTAAAACTGAGTTTGTGTGAAATCTTATTAAAAAAATATATATATACCATTCGCACACACCAACCTACTTTCACCATTCTTAGTTAATATTAGTGAGTGTTAGAGTGAGCTATATTGGTGTTCTTTAGGAGAGCCTTAATTTGCAATCTAATGAATCTTGCATATGAGTTTGTAAGTGGCTTGACCTCTTCTTCAACTAGTGTAGATTTTTTGGTTATTAGAAATCATATTACTCTAACTTTCATATCACCAACATCTTGAGAAAATACAATTTTAAATACTATTACCAACTTAAGGAGTAATTACTTGGCATTGGTACCATTAAAAAGGAAATTTGTTATGCATAAAGGATTTTGGCTATCACTACTCTTTAAAGATTATAGATCTAAACCCCTTATGATCATTTTGCATTTATTATAATTTTGCAAATAGATCTTTGGTGGGATGTTTTCAAAATGATTTTTTAGAATTGTTTTATGTCAAAGTCTTTCATAGCCAAAAAATTAAAGTAAGACATAGTAAATTCTAACAACTTCTTGCATGAGGAGGTGGTCCTTTCACCAAAGATTAATTGAAGTTGATTCAGGACATCCCTTAATGCACATGCATCCTCATTCTCTAACATGACCATATCGTGGTCAAACATGATCATATGCATATGCTATATATGAGATCATACCTTAGTCAAATTGAATAATTGAGTAGAGCTAATCAACAGGATTATGTCATGATTAAACAAGTTTATAACATTTTAGAATATCAAGAATAGGTTAATCATGGGTTAGATTGCGTTGTATGTTGTCACATCTCGACACAAGCGTGAAACGCTTGGATGTGACTAGCTTGTTCAGAACACATTGACTTTATAATAAAATTTCAATACACATAAACATAACACATAAATAAAATAACATAACATAATCATAGATAATACTAGTTCGGGTACATTACAACTAAATTTACCAAAATCTAACATAACCCTACTACAAAAGTTTTATTAACTGTCACATCTTCAATAGTAATGGAAGTGCGCATCCACTATCAAACTCAAATCATACATGTTCACAGTTAACTTAACACAAACTCTTCCCATCACCTTGCCCCATCCATTGTAAACATCATAAGAGAACATTATATTGTTAGTCATTATGAAAACCTAAAAAAGTATACCAAAATAGTCAACATAATGTTGGTGAGAACATAGGTTTGATTTCTTAGACAAAACATAAATATTGATGCAATATAAATAAGATTACAATCAAATCTACTTATATGCCAGATAACTTATAACTGAAATCAGATAATATAGTATCATAACACTCATCCTGTTGGTGCAAGAAATAATTTCCTAAGTATTGCTACCTATATTATTAAACGATTCCACATCCGAATTAATGGTTGTAACATAATGACAGTAATCTCAAATTTCTTATATATATGCATCAATCTCAAAACAATATGCTTTTTCCACCAAATATTTATAACTACAAAATGGGGCTATGAGTCTCACTTTTTATTCCAGCAAAAATCCTATAAAAATATTTATAGGTTAGAAATAAATATTATTTCTTTAAAGTTTTCAGAACTTATAAATACAAATTTTAAAATAGAAGTTACAAATATCCATATATCACCAAAATTTTATAGCAGAAACATACAAAAATCTAATTTAATATGTAAAAGTTTCAAACAACAACTATTTACACTAAATTTTCTAGAATTTTTACAATGTTCAAATGAATCAACAGAAATACTTGCGGGTTCTCAAAATTACCAGGACCTATATTCTGGAATTCATATTATCCCAAAATTTCTAGATTATTAATTCATAGCAGAAAGTTTTCTATGATTTTTACCATTTTTACAATAATTAATATAAATATCAAAACATATCTAAAAATTCCAAATTTCATACAAACTGTTCTAATCTAGATATCCTATTTTGTGTAATTTTTTCATAATTTATATTAGTGTTTAGATATTTTTCCCAATTTCTAGATTACAGAATATTTTAAAATATATAAGGCATATATATGAATTAAATCTCAAAATTATTCTACAATTCCTATAAAATATAAGGATCATCATATAGTTTTTCCAGGTCTTTACCAGGTTGGGAGCTTCCAGATGATAATTTCTTTTTGTTAACTTAAATAAATTATATAAATTAACTTACTTATTATAATTACACCAAAATTCAAATAATGTTATTTCTAATATTTTCTAATAAGTTCTCAATTTTATTCCCACAATCACAATCATTTAAGTAATAAATCAAATTTATCAGGAATACATATATTTTAAACTCTTTTATTTGTAACCTTTTTGTTTAGATCCTTGGTTTATAATAATTTTCCAGTTATTTTTGAATCCTTCTTATTGATTTTTGATAAAGGTTTTGTGTTCATAGGGTCTTTGTGAATAACCTTGATGTTTTAACTCAAAGGGTTGGTTATCTGCGTTGATTAAACACATATACACCTTTTTAAACTTAGTAGTTATAATTTGAGTATCAAACCTTGAGTTTGACATGATGGATTCTAACTCTTTGGTGAACCGGTTGAGATGATTATCCTTGAGATTTGAGGGTTTGATTCCTTGTAGGTTGGTTTAGAAGATGATTATCATATGAAGCTTTTGATGATGGTTGATATGGAGGTCTAGAGGGAATAGGGGATGCGGATGACGGTTGTGTTTTGTGGGCCGAGAGGTGAAGCAAAGGAGTGGAGGTGGTGGTGTTTTATTTGAAAAGATAGTGGTTGTGGAGATTCTTCGGCCAAGAGTCCATATAGTAGGACATTCATGATTACCCTAATGTTAGGATGGTGAGGTGGTGGTCTTTAGGTGTGCTTAGTTGGTCATTGGGAATAGGTGGCGATTTTGGGATGATGCTTGGTGTCTTGGTGATGCTAGGTGTCGATCAAGTGGGAAAATGACTCATTAAGTCATTAATACAAGGTTTAGGTAGTGATTTGGTTGTCAATCGGGTTACTTAGTTCCATTATGAACCGAGATTAGAACTGTGTGGTGCTTATGTTGATGTTTAAGTGTTTAAGGTTTGATTAGTTTTTTTTTTATACCAAGTTACTTGATGTTATCTTGTTTTGTGGTGTTTAGTTAGGTTTTGTATCTTAATTCGTTTTATATATGTATGATGTTTATTATTGAAATAACTAATCAAGTAATACCTTCATTAAGATACGTATAAGAATCCATGCATACGTAAATTCTTATGCATGCAAGCAAGCATGTTTACATACCATATATATAACTACTAAAACACATAAGATTCATAAGGTTTTAGTCAATTAAACTTAATAATGTAATATATATATATATATACATATATATATACATATATATACATATATATACATATATATATACATACATATATATACATATATATACATACATATGATATATATATATATGAAAATTTCTTAAGACATTAACTTATCTAACCTTAATTTCTAGGGTTTTCACATATGTCAATAAATCATGAAAATCAGAACTTGACAGAAGGAGATGCGATCATGTCTAACAAGACACATCATTGTGGATAGGATGATTAATATTGTTCTTGGAAACATGTGCATCGTTAGCCCTATCTAGTTAAGTATTGGCTTACACACCGTATCATGTCCAACAACATGTACGTGTTAGTTAGAAACTTCCAAAAATGGAGATATTGAAAATGAGAGTTACTTTATTCGGGCTTAAAGGCTGTAGGTTAGGTTTAACCACTAAGTCAATAATAAAGGCTCTAGATTGAGTTTGTATGATATTATTAGTCAATTATAGTTTCATTTTGTGCACTCGATGGTACATGAGTATTCGTTGTGGTTAACCTCCAAGGTAGGTGACTTTCTCTAATTTTCATAATAGGGTGTTGTTCATTGACTTGTAAAGTTTTTGAATGATCAAACTAACATTTTGGATAAATATCGTAATGGTGATAATATGATAATGTAATTGGTGCATTCTCTAAGATGTGTGTATACATACATGTGAACTAGCACTTACTCATGTTCTGGTTGGATGACATAAGATTTATTTTACGATGATTGAGGATATCTATGGTATCTAGACAAGGTGTCGGTTACATACATGTTGCTTGTTAGTACTATTACGTGTTTATGGAATTTGAGTCTTGCTATATTATCTAACTCTATTTGTATGTATATTTATCTATGGCGTAATGATATGTTGATTTGAAAATGGTTTATATTTTGATATGAGTTCGTTTATGAACTCGCTAACAAAAAAACTTAGATGTTTTATTTATGAACTCATATCTTAGTTGGTGCAAGTGAAGAATAACCACATTATTCTTGTGTGATAAGAGGTTCTAAACAAAATAAAAAGGGATTTTTTTACCTAACTATGTTATATGAAACTGATTGTTGAGCTATTAAAAGACAAAAACGTGAAAACGGATGTGGATGTATGGTCACACAAGGATGGATCAGATAAGGAATAAAGTTTTTGGGAGAAATTAGAGTTTGGACATGTTCTATTAAGATTAGAGAGGGGGATTAAAAAGGTTTGGTCATGTGCGAAGGAGACATACCTACAATGTGGAGTGGCATAGCCAAATTCACATGAGATTAGTATATTAAACAAGATAGATTTTAATTATATCTCTAGGATGACATGATCGGTGAGAGGAGATCTTTAATACGTTCGATAAAGTTAGAGATTCTTAAGGGGCATATAGATTTGGTCTTAGCTAAGTCTTTGTGTCTCAACTTGTCCTGCACTTATGTTTGTCTTTCTTTCTATGTGTCAAATGTTAGTTATTTGGTAGATGATTCTCACTCTCTAAAACCCAACTTTGTGAGTGACATTTTACTCGAAATGCTTTTTTTGTTTGAGTTATTTATATAGCTTTAATATTTGTATGGATTTTAATATGTATAACATATGACATGTCTTTTCATAAAACGGCAAACATATATTATCATGAAAAGTTGGTTACCGTTAAATTAATATCCTTTAACAAAACAATAATAGTACAAAAAAGTTAGTTGGGTCATAAAAATCCCAAGTTGTATTAGCTTTTAACATCAATGTTTTCTTAATGATAAACACATAAATCTAATATAATGTAACCTAAAATTTACATATTAACTAGAAAAACTTCATACAATATGAATAAAGATTTTTAGTGTCACGTAATTTCGTGTATATGTTCCAATCATATGTAATATTTTTATTACATATTTAATTCTGTAGTATTAAGGCAGGCAATTGAAATATATGTGAATTTTAGTTACTAATAAGTGAAATATTTTTCTAACTAATTTGAATTAGGATGTAATTAGTGAAGAAAAAATCAATTACTTAATAAAATGGTTCCAAATTTATTAAAATTTAAGCTAAATTGGATATAATTACTAAATACTAACCAAAATTTATATATGCCCTATTTGTCAAACACAAATTTATATTTTTTTAACATTTACAACTAAATGGGTCAAGAAAACCTAAGTTGTATTAGCTTTTAGCATCAATTTTAAAAAAAACGAACACATATATCTAGTTTAATTAAAAGAATATAACTGTTTTTCATCTCAACTTCATAACACAAAACTTTTTAAGTTAATTTCAGTTTTGATCCCTAAGTTTTGCATCATCTAAGTATCA
Source organism: Flaveria trinervia (assembly GCA_025506515.1). Taxonomy (NCBI): domain Eukaryota; kingdom Viridiplantae; phylum Streptophyta; class Magnoliopsida; order Asterales; family Asteraceae; genus Flaveria; species Flaveria trinervia. Next base: position 70,898,250 of record CM046449.1, on the reverse strand, counting down.
ACCTTTAATTTATCTTAAAGTTTTCAAGATCGTTTTTATTCATCCTTTTGACTAAATAATGTTAAGAGTTTCTATTAAATTTTGCTAAAAAGACGAAATACCTTTAAGGAAAAAATAGTTATTACAAACTTTGTGTATTTTTAAATCAAATCACTCTTTCTTTCTGATTTCTCTCTCTACTATCTCTCTCTAGCAAATTACCCTCCTACGGCAAAAAAAACCCACATGCGGAAATGAGATTTTTGTTCGGAACTCATTGTCGATCGTCAATGACAAAGGTAGTGGTGACACGGTAATCAATGAGTAGAGTCCTAGGGGGTTGGCATACAAAAAAGGGGTGAAAGATCAATAATAGAGCTGAACACTCCCACAAGTGAGGAGGGGAATAAATTTTTTAGGGGGCGAACTCGATATATGCAATGGACCCCGACCCCTATTAACCTTCGTCATTCAGAGATCTTTGTCGCTTACCCCGGAGCTGGTGCCAGGCTATGTGCAGCGTAGAAGTCATTTTTATGATCTTCGGCCCAGTACTCCATCTGGTCGGGGCATAGCTGGTCGGGGCATAGCTGGTCGGGGCATAGCTGGTCGGGGCATAGCTGGTCGGGGCATAGCTGGTCGGGGCATAGCTGGTGACACTGATCCAGATAGTGACAAAGAATGTGGTAAAGAAAGAAAGAGTTAATGAAGTATGGGATGAGCAGTAAATGAAGATAATAATGATATTATCTATGTGTACGTATGATGTATGATCGCATGAAAGTAAAGAACGGTTTTAATGAAAGAAAAGTATGTTTTATTATAAAACTAGAACTCACTCAGCAACGCTGACTTTTATGTGTTTCCAGTTGGCAGGTAATGATTGCTGAGGATGACACGGGGTGGCTACTCAGCTCTTTTGGATGGCATCCATTTTTATAATGCTTTTGTGATGTAATGCAACATGTATTTTGTAACTTGATAACGATGTATTATTTTGCAAAAGCCTATATTATGAAATGGAATGTTTTGCTTAAATGTTTCCGCTGCAATGTTTTTATGTAAAATGATGAAATTATATGTTTTATGTGCGACGATCGACCAGCTGTAAGCGTCCCGGGAACGGGGCCTTACAAGTTGGTATCAGAGCCAAAGTTTAAGTGAAACGGGTAAATTTTCAAAATAAACCGTAACTTAAACTGAGAATGGGACGGAAAGGGAAGGGATGCCAATCTCAGTAGCTGCGTGCCATCAGGTATTTTCGTAATGTTAACTGGTATTATGTGCGCATGGTATCTGATTATGTGTTGTTTGTAGATTTTAATACTGATGTAGTCAGGACAGGTAATGCTTGGGGTATAAAGAGTAAAGTAAGTGGCTAATCACAACTGGCCACTATAATTAGGGACTTACTATAATTGACATAAACTGAGTTGTTCCCTTGACTAACCGTGTTGTGTTTGAATCTTTCAGTGTGCGTGTGAATGGCTGGTGGTAGATCTTCGAAGGCTTCACGTGGTGGAGGTCCTGGTGCTGAACCGCGACCCAAGAGGGGAAGACCCAGAGTTGAAAAGGTGGTTCATGAAGAACCCGAGACCCCTCATCCGGAGGGTGGTGATGAGAGTGCAAACTTAAGGGCCTCGGTGAAGGAGGCTGTTGTTGAAGAAGTCATGCAGACGATCTTACCGTTTGTAGTGACCAAAGTTATCAAGGCTGTATGGGAAGGGGAAAGGAAAGAGAGGAATAGATCCTTGGGAGGACGGGAGCAACCAAAGCCTAAAACGGTTCTCTCTAATGATGAAGAAGAGGAAGAAGAGGAAGAAGAAGAGCCCGCACCGGAGGCAGCACGAGGCTGTAACTATGGGGCGTTTCAACGATGCAAGCCCCCTACTTTTGATGGTAACGACACTGCTGTTGCTGCTCACCGGTGGGTGAGGGAAATAAAAGCTGTTTTAATATCAGCGAGTGCCGGGATGATCAGAAGGTAAAGTTTGCTGCCCACTCTTTTGTGGACTCGGCTCTGTGCTGGTGGGACAATAAAGTCCAAGATGAGGATAGCAGTGCTATCGGAAGAATAAGGTGGGCAGAGTTAAAGAAGTTGGTGATCGAGGAGTTCTGTCCTCACAGAGAAATGGATAAGGTGGAAAGGGAGTTCCTGCAGTTAGAGGTGGGGATGATGACACATCAACTGTATACACCAAGTTCAACGAAATGGGACGGCTGGTGCCTGACCAGGTGACACCTCTATCACGAAAGATCAAGAGGTATATTCAGGCTTGTCGGCGGATATCCGTAGGCACATGATCGCGGCCCGACCAAGCACGTTTAGGTCATCGGTTGACTTGGCGGGGAGGTTATATGATGAAAGAACTATGGTGGTGACAGGAGCTAGCAAGGAAGGAAGGAGCGATCCGAATCAGGACGGGACGCGACCTGGACGTGGCGAAGCCACTCCAAGTAACAAAGGTGCACGGGTGGATGACCGGTGTGTGGTCACACCCGGTGTTGGGTCGAGAAGGTGTGACAAGTGTGGACACCAACACCCCGGGGAATGTAGATTGGGGACCAATGTCTGTTTCCGTTGTGGAAGAACCGGACATGTGGCGAAGAACTACAGTGTGAGGAGGTGTTATTCTTGTAGGGAGGAAGGCCACATGAGTAGGGATTGCAAGAAGCCGCGAGCGGAAGGTTCGGGGGTGAAGAATACCGGAGGAGAAGGACAGAGGGCGAATGCAGCGCCTACCTGCTGATGCAGGAGGAGGCTAGGGCAGACCCCGATGTTGTTTCAGGTACATTTCTAGTAAATCAACCCTTAGCCTTTGTGTTATTCAATTCTGGCGCTAGTAAAAGTTTTATTCCTGCTACTTTCTGTGCTAAATTGCATGTTAGTAGTAAGAATATAGATAAGCCCTTTGATGTGATCTTAGGAGTGGATTAGTTGTCAGACTACGAGGCAAATATTGCATACCGCAAGAAGATGATTCGTTTGACAGCGCCTGATGAGATCACGACAACGGTTTAAGGTGATCGAGTCATGACGATCCCGAAGGTGATTTTGATGATGGTGGTCGGGTATGAAGCGTGATATGGTGGAATACGGGAGTAAATGCCTTACTTGTTTACAAGTGAAGGCCGAGCACCAAGGGCCGTATGGGAAGTATTGAGGTGATCGAGGCTACAACTGAGAAGCTCGAAAGGATCAAAGCCTTTATGAAGGCAGCCGAAGATAGACACAAGTCGTATGCCGATAAGAGACGTAAGCCGAATGAGTTCCAGGTGGGTGATGTTGAAAGTCTTACCTTTAAAAGGTATCATTCAATTTATAAGCGGGGCAAGTTGAGCCCAAGGTACGTAGGGCCTTTCTGAATCATTGCTCGAGTAGGGAAGGTGGCCTATAGATTGGATCTACTTGATGAGTTAAGCGGAATTTACCCGCCATTTCATGTATCTCATATGAGAAAGTGTTTATAAGACGAGGATATGACTGTACCACTAGAGGATATCGAGGTAGATGAACGGCTCAATTATGTGGAGCAACCAGTGGCGATCATTGATCGTAAAGAGATGAGACAGTATTGCCCACAATTGTTTAAGGAGTAATAGGTTTCGGGGACGAAACCTATATAAGGGGGGTGGACTTGTAACGGCCGTTATTTCCTTGAAGCCAAAAAAAGAAAAAAAAGAAAAGAAATAATGTCCAAAGTTGAGGGACCAAACTTGCCATGACGAGGGAAAGTTCGGAAGAGTAGGGGAATAAGAGGGTAGGGCAGCCCAAACCCTCCCCATACTTGTAAAAATTCAACAAAGAAAAGAGAGAAGGAGAAAAAATGGTCTCAAGCTTGGTTCGTGTGGATTCGAGCTTGAAAATCGAAGTGTAGCGGGTCTAATCGAAGCTCTATTCGATGGTGTTGCTTGTATGAGTTCTAGGACCCCTCTTTTACCCATTTTCAACTGATTTGGGGCTGGAACACATAGTGAAAACCGTTTTTGAAATGTGTGTGCTTGACCCGTATGTATGTGTTTGTGTGTGATGCGAGTGGTGTTTGATTTCGGGCTTGTGTGTGCTTGAATGGTGTTGTGGTATGTTTTCCTAAGGTTTAGGATAGTTGATTTGAGCTTAGAAGAGGTTTGGAAGGGTTTGGAGGCCGAAAATGGCAGATTGAGTTCGAGATGAACTGCATTCTGCACCTAGCTAGGGCTATGCGACTGGAAGTCCATGCGTCCGAATGGCATGCGACTGGAGGCCATACGCAGGAAAGGAGTGCGAGTGAGGTTCATTAGCATGTGAATCATGCGACTGAGGGTCATACGCATGAGGTTCATACAACTGAAGGAAATGCGCATGAGGTTCATGCGACTGAAGGTAATGCGGATGAGGTTCATGCGACTGAAGGAAATGCGGATGAGGTTCATGCGACTGAATGAAATGCGGATAAGGTTCATGCGACTGAATGAAATGCAGATGAAGGTCATGCGACTGGAGTCCATACGCTTGTGAGTCGTGTGACTGAGGTTCATTCGCATGCAATGAGTGCGACTAAGGGTCATCCGAATAAAGGTCATGCGACTGAGGTCCATTCGCCCGGATACCATGCGACTGAGGTTCATGCGCATGGAAATCATGCGACTGGAGGCTATGCGACTGGAGGTCCATTCGCCTAAGTATTTTCATACGCATGGAAGACCATGCGACTGAATAGGGTCCATACGCTCGAATGAGCATAGTTTATTATCTGACCTTCGGGGAAAGTGCAGATGTAGGTGTTGACCTTTGAAGTTATGGATGATGATCTCGCAGGTTGTTGATGTATGATGTGGTATGTGTATGCATGATGGTATGTATGATGTATGTTATGTATGTATGTGATGCCTTGTATGGCGATGTTTTGTGTGATTATGTTTATGTTCCTATTATGTATTTTTATCTTTCCCATGGCTTTACGTGTTTTAGTTATGAATGAAATAAAAGTAGTATGTAACGTAAGTGAAGGATAATGAAAGAGGAACATAATGATGGTGTGCATGCATTAATGAAAGTGACGGTATGGAAAGGCTTGCAAGCAATATGTACGGAGGTGCACGACCCTAAAAGGTCGTAATCTCAACTGTGTGTGGTTTAGCTAACCCTTAAGGATACACGCAGGGGTTCCAGTCTTTGTGACCGACCAACGATGTGGCACATGGTGTAAAGTGGCTACCCACCTCGATGCTGGTGCCAGGCTATGTGCAGTGTGGAAGTCATTTTTATGATCTTCGGTCCAGTACTCGAGTTATGCATAATGTGGGGGTGTTGTATACAGTGGTTTATAGTGGTTACCCACATCGGTGCTGGTGCTAGGCTATGTGCAGTGTAGAAGTCATTTTATGATCTTCGGCCCGGTACTCGAGTTATGCATAATGTGGGGGTGTTGTATACAATGGTTTATAGTGGTTGCCCACATCGGTGCTAGTGCCAGACTATGTGCAGTGTGGAAGTCATTTTTATGATCTTCGGCCCAGTACTCGAGTTATGCATAATGTGGGGGTGTTGTATACAGTAGTTTATAGTGGTTACCCTTATCAGTGCTGGTGCCAGGCTATGTGCAGTGTGGAAGTCATTTATGATCTTCGGCCCAATACCCAAGTATGCATAATGTTGGGGTGTAGTATGCAGTTGGGATCTTTGTCGCTTACCCCGGAGCTGGTGCCAGGCTATGTGCAGCGTGGAAGTCATTTTTATGATCTTCGGCCCAGTACTCCATCTGGTCGGGGCATAGTTGATGACACTGATCCAGATAGTGACAAAGAACGTGGTAAAGAAAGAAAGAGTTAATGAAGTATGGGATGAACAGTAAATGAAGATAATAATGATATTATCTATGTGTATATATGATGTATGATCGCATGAAAGTAAAGAACGGTTTTAATGAAAGAAAAGTATGTTTTATTATAAAACTAGAACTCACTCGGCAACGCTGACTTTTATGTGTTTCCAGTTGGCAGGTAATGATTGCTGAGGATGGCACGGGGCGGCTACTTAGCTCTTTTGGATGGCATCCATTTTTATAATGCTTTTATGATGTAATGCAACATGTATTTTGTAACTTGATAACGATGTATTATTTTGCAAAAGCCTATATTATGAAATGTAATGTTTTGCTAAAATGTTTCCGCTGCAACGTTTTTATGTAAAATGATGAAGTTATATGTTTTATGTGCGACGATCGACCAGCTGTAAGCGTCCCGGGAACGGGGCCTTACAACCCATTTTGAAAGCTGCCATAACATCGCTGCCTTAAAACAACCCACTAGCTCTACCCATGTTTCTCAATTTAAGGTGGCGGGGAGTTACTGAACAAGATATATGCTAATCAAACTTTTGTGTTCGTTAATTCGCAGGAGTTATGGAGTTGTGGAGTTGCATGCGGGAGTTTCGGTGTTCAACAATTTGCGAGAGTTATGGACGCAATCTGAAGACAATCATAATGGTGATAGAGGTGGTTGTTGGAGGGTGAGGGTAAGAAGTGGTGTTTTGCGATGGATTAAGAAGAGAGTTTGAAGGAGAGAAAGAGTATAGAGAAACTAGAAATGAAAAGTAATGTTGATGATTATGGGGGTTGGGGTTAATTGTTTTTTGTAAAATACAATAGTAATAAATTTTAATATATAGTTTTTAACTTTAAACAATGGTATTTTAGTCATTTAACACTCACCTAACATATAATATTAACAATGTTAGTAAAATGTACTTAAACAAACATGATTTTAAGTTAATTCTAACCTTTTCAATTTTCATTCATTCGAACTTTTAAAACTAAATCAAACTATACACTTATTATTTTATTTTTTTTCTCTCTTACATTTTCTCCGCTATGGGTGGAAGAGTCATTCATACCACATTACATTACAGTCAATCAATCAAATATTATCATGTCACACTAAACCATACTAAACAATACACTCAAATTTAGTGATGGTGGTATTATCATACCATGCCACATGTGAAACTAATTGTTGAGGGGTGCATTTTTGCATGAAGAGATGGTGTTGGAAACGCACGTCGTGTGATGTGAAAAAGGGACGGCGATGGTGGTGTGGGGCACCGCCGAGTCATGCCGTTGTCTTGCGGCACATGCACTCCTTCCACCCTAACATTGTGTTTCTTAATTTACTTAAAGAGAAAAAATAAATAAATAAAAACTTTCTTTTCTTTTTTTCCCGGCCTTTCTCTTCTTTTTCCTTCTTTTCTTTTTCTTTCTCCTCTCTTCATTCTTTTTCAATTTGAAAATATTGAATTTAGCTTTTATATTTCTTTCACACTCTTTTTCTTCATTCCTTAAATGAATTTAAAAACATAATTTTATCACTTTCATTCTATTAAGACGGTGTTTGGGATTGCTTTTGAAAAGATGCTTATAATTTTTCCGGAGGGTAAACAGAAAATAATATTCCTTCAAAATTCACAATAAGTTACAATTTGAAATTTATCGTGACTTTTAAAGAAACATTATTATCTTTTTACCTTTCAAAAAATCATAAATAGCTTTTAACAAGCTTAGTCAAACGCCACCTAAATATAACTCCGGAACACAATTACTTTCTTATTTCTTTTATATATTTTTTCTTAAATAGAACTCGAAAACATAACTTAATTTATTTTACATTTTTTAAGCTATACATTTTCTTGCTGGTCAGATTAGGTGAAAGAGTCCGGCAACCTACCATCGATGATTAACAATAAGCTTTTGCCGTTGAGAAAAAACAAAAAAAGTTTAACCATAGAAACTTCAAGTGTCTTTTCGCAGGTCAACACCAGAATGGACGCAGACACTTCTGACTTCAAACAACACACAAACACCATTGTTAAACCTTCATGCACACACGAAAAACCTTCACAAATCATGCAATTACACACACAAACTCACAAAGCACCTGAGTAATTCTCTCTACATTCATGTCTTCGAAGCACAAGCGCTTAGGGCCCAGGCTTGATCGGAGAAACGCATCAAAGAACATCGATTACGACGCCTCTACGCCCTCATCATCATCGTCTGATGATGGATCGTCTCACAGAACTCGATCCCTTGATAATTCGTTGTTAAGTGATCAAACTAGCTTTCGAATTGGAGGAATTGATGGAGAATTTGACTTGATTTGTCGTTCTCTAGGGCTTTCAGGGCCCGAAGCTTTCGCGATACCAACGGCTGATTGGGAAGCTCGTAAAGCTCGCTCTCCTATCGTTGATAATCAGAATGCGACTCATGAACCGCTGGATACTGAGTTTTCAGAGGTTTTCGAGAGTAAAATTAGGGTTAGTGATGACGATGTGGGCAAAATTAGGGTTTTGGGGAGAGATGGAGACGATAACAGTGATGATGGACCGTGTAAAGCTCCTGAAAACTGTTATGTGGCGGTTAAAAGTGGAATTAAAGGTGTACGGCCGCCGTTGCTTGCTCCTCCACCGGTTATGCTGCCGGTGGTTGTGGATGACCGGTGTTCAAATCGGGAGTTGATTCGGGGATTTGGTAATGACGAAGTGTGTGCTTCAACTGCACCAGTTGGGGATTTGAGTGAAGGTGTTAATACAGTGGTTGATGATGAGACTGTTGTTGAGGATGATGAAGATGAGCTTTCTTCGAATGCAGCTACTGAAGTTGAGTATTCTGTTTCGCCTAATGGACCTTTGGAGTGCGTTATTACAAATTGGCAGAAGGGTGACTTTCTTGGAAGGGGGTCGTATGGCACTGTTTATGAAGGATACACAGAGTAAGTAGTTTGAAGTTTCACTGCATTTATGCATCTTCTGTCATCATTATTACATGGTCTTCTATTTGTTTTTGTAGTTTCTCTGTAATTGTTGTCAAATTTCTTTGAAGCTCTGCTGAGATCTATGCCCTTTTTGCTACGCATGTTTAATAATTAATACATAAGCAATTATAAGTTAAAAATAGCATCAGAATTAGGAAGTATTCACAGTGGTCACATGTTATATGTAGTTGTTAATACTACTGTAAGGAAGAAACAACAGTGTGATTATTTAAGAGGGTGTAACTTGTTGGCGGTCTCTTTTGATTCAACTTCTTGAACTAGTTAGTAAAGAGGGTGCTCTTAATTAGTAAAACTGAGAACCAATTCTATTACGCTAAATAATATTATAATAGATTGAAGTTTACTCAATTACATGCTAACTTTGTATTAATGCAGTTAAATATTCCTCGTTACCTCAAATTTTATATTTTTAAAAGACAGCAGAATATAAATTCATGTCTACATTGTGCATAAAACCTGTGGTGACCAATGTTCACATATTTTCATTTTGTATTGCTCTACAACATGCCCAGAAATCAGTAACTGTCCTTTTTGAAGATTGACAACCAAAACTTGTTTTCTTTATCTGAAAACTTTATATCATATAGCATTGATGTTTATCTGCAGACATGGGTTGTTCTTTGCTGTGAAGGAGGTTTCTCTGCTTGATGAAGGAAGCCAAGGAAAACAGAGCATTGTTCAACTTGAACAGGTGTTCTGTGGGCTGTTTTTCCCTCTAGTTAGACGCACGCTTGCAGATTATTTTTTTTTTCATTCATGAGTTGCTGCATGCTAATGTATTCTTGTGTTTTTCTTTACTATTTTAGGAGATTGCTTTATTGAGCCAATTCCAACATGAGAACATAGTTCGGTATCTTGGGACTGATACAGTATGCATTTTGACTTTTATCTTTCAAGCAAAACAAGTTTCCAGCTGCTCGTTTTCTTTTTCTATAACACATAATACTTTTCTTGTTTATGAAATGGTGTTTCAGGGTGACGGCAAACTATACATTTTCCTCGAGCTCGTAACAAAAGGTTCACTAGCAAATCTCTATAATAAGTATCGCTTGGGAGATTCCCAAGTATCTGCATACACCAGGCAGATTTTAGGTGGCTTAAATTACCTGCATGAGCGTAATGTGGTTCATAGGTAAAAAGTTGTTGCTTCTATTATATATTTGGTTTGAGTTTTGCTAATATTATACTTTAAACAGAATAATTGGTTAAGTACAACAATTTATGTCTAGCAAAGCTCAGACTTTTAACCATTTTGATCTCTATCCTCATTTGAGCATATTCGTATTATTCGTCAAGGGATATTAAATGTGCTAATATATTGGTTGATGCAAACGGATCTGTGAAGCTTGCAGACTTTGGGCTGGCAAAGGTAAACAAAGATGCATTATTATTTCCTCATTTGTCCATCTGATTGATTAATGTATTTTATGATCACAGGCAACCAAATTGAATGACATTAAATCTTGCAAAGGAACTCCATATTGGATGGCACCAGAGGTCCCCCCCCCCCCTCTTTAAATATCTCAGTTTTAGAAAGGATGGTCGAAAGGCAATATGCTAATCCTGTTTATGATTGGCTGCCTTATGTTGGATAATATTATCGCCTTGACGATTTACTATTGAAACATCAGGTCGTTAATCGAAAGAATAATGGGTATGGACTTGCAGCTGATATATGGAGCCTTGGATGCACTGTGTTGGAGATGTTAACAAGAAAAGTTCCATACTCTCACTTGGAAGGGGTTCGTTCTTAATTTTTTTCTTCTATACCCTTGTGTTAAGCAGAGATGGCAAGGGTAGGTTGGGTAACGGGTCGGGTTGGAATGTGCCCTATTGTAGTACATTTCTAAATATAATGGGCCGGGTTGCAAACTCTTCTTTTTTTGAAACTCATTTTAGAATATAATTAATTATTTGATCATGATCACAAAAATAATACTGTTACAATAATAATAATCTAAAATCTTTAGGGATAGGACAGTTTTGGAAGTTATGTGCGACAAAAACCGACTTCGGGCGGCCTCTAACCCTTGTAACCCATTCTTGAATTAGCTAGCTAGCTATCTTGATTTAACGGTTTGAGATAAAAAAAACAACCCAAATCGACCCATGCACAAGTACATAGGTTATATTGCTGTAAAACATGCATGATGTTTTGGTTTCACAGATGCAAGCACTGTTCAGAATTGGCCGGGGTGAACTCCCTCCTATTCCTGAAACCTTATCCTTAGAGGCCCAGGATTTCATTCTTAAGTGTTTACAAGTTAACCAAAATGATCGACCGACTGCTGCTCAACTACTGATGCACCCGTTTATCAAGAACCAATGTTTATGAATCAAACAGATAAAAGCACAACTTTTGTATCAACCTGCAAATGGTTTGGGTTGGAGTTGAAGATTGATTGTATTCAAGTTGCAGAGCTCCTCGAGATAGAATCGACTCGTGTGTTCCATTCACGGGTCTTTACGGCAAGTATTGGAAAATGTATGTTAAATACCCACGTTTCTAGGCGCAAGTTCTACCCACGTTTCTAGGCGCAAGTTCTACCCACGTTTCTAGGCGCAAGTTCTACCCACGTTTCTAGGCGCAAGTTCTACACAGGTGTAAATTGAGTTGAATGTCGATACCGGGACTTGGGTAAAATGAGCTTACCAGATTCTTGACTTAGCTCCCGCTTTGCACAGTATCTATTGTAATTCAAATATCAAGCTCGGGCAGAGTTAATGTATAGTTGGATGATTTTCTTAGAAACAATATTTGTATTGGTTTTACAACGAAAAATATCAAGTTTGCAAATGTATGTCATATCTAAATTGCTTGTTTTCTTAGAGACTGAACATGTCCTAAACAGATAAATGTTGAACCTTGGCCAATTTACGAGGGACACACCTAAGATAAGTTATTTTTAACATACATATCTATTTACATCAACCTGGCACGATAAATTCATGAAATAAAACAAATTTTGAGTTAGACGCGAGAAACATTTTTAATATAAATTCAGGTTCATTTGTTTAATAAAACAAGTCATATTCAAATTGTATTTTATAGTTTATAACATCAGTAAGTTAACTCTCTTACAATAATTATCCATTTACATAAAAAAAAAGTTACACAGATCATGTTCATCTTATATGATTGATTTTAAGTGTACAGTCTACATTCATGTCATCAGTTTCAGTAATCATTTTGTCAACTCGTAATAATTTAAACAAAATTTGACGTAATACTGAACAACGGTAAAGCTGAAGGACCATTTATGTGAAAACTAAAAACGCAAACTCCTTATTCTATCTGCTCAATAAAAACGTTATCTTTGGTATGTTCACCTCTGCAATAGGGAGAAACGAAGAAGAACAGTTGTGGTGTGTGTTCTGACTTCTGAGGGATACAACAATGTCATCGATTTCGCTATCATTTCTACAGAGCGCATGCTCCTACTCAAATCTCCATCAGCACCAGAAGCTGTTGATTCAACCGCCGTTGATTTCATCGTCGCCGTCGTCGTCTCACCGGAGAACAACCTCTCTCGTCGTACAATCCTCCGCCAGAACTCGTCAAGACAACAGAAAAGCTCGCCATGCTCGTATTCGTAAGAAGGTGATAACTATCAGACTCTGTAACCCTAATTCTGTTGCCTGTGTACACTTCCCCCAATTTTCTGCCGTTTAATTTATACGAACTGGCTTCAATCTGACGGTTTATCTGTTATTTTCTAGAATTAGAAGAAATTTGTATGAGTTTGTACACCAAATTATCCTAATTGTACTATTTCTGCTATTGTTTCATCAATTTTTGTCGAGCATAATCGGATTTTCAAACTGTAATCTCTGTATCATGTAAAAAGTTTGTTGACACATGTGAAAGCAGTAGAATGTAGTTTCAATAGCTTATTTTACAGGATGGAGTTATTTAATGGAGGATTTTAGTAATAGAATATTGTTTACTCTTCACCTAGCTTGATCTAATCACTCATTTACTGGTGTATTTTATGAAGTTTCAATCATTTATATATTTTTAGGTGGAGGGGACACCAGAAAGACCACGATTGTGCGTCTTTCGATCCAACAAGCATATGTATGTCCAGGTGATTGATGATACTAAAATGCATACTCTTGCATCAGCTTCAACGATGCAGAAACCGATCTGCGAGGAGTTTGATTACACCTCTGGCCCCACAATTGTAAGTAGCTTTTTAAAAAAAAAAAAGAAAAAAAAAAGAAGTTGCAAACACATTCTTGGTTTACCAATTTGCATGATTGTTATACAAACATATGCAGTTATCATTGGATTAGTCTTGTATGTCTATATATGATTGTGTGGGTGTGATAGTATAATAGACTAGGAATATTGCAAACATATGCAGTGTTCGCGCCATATCTAATCAATTTGCGGAAATGTAAACTAGCAATATTGATAGTAGGTTTATGGAATGGTAAATATTTATATCATCTTGTTGCAGTTATCACATATTAGGCTTTTATGTAAGTATATAATTGTGTGGGTGTGAAAATATAAACTAGCAGTATTGCAAACATATGCAGTGTTCCGGCTACATGTAATCAGTTTGCTGAAAATATAAAGTAGCAATATTTATAGTGGGTGTATGGAAAAGGTATATATTTACATCATCTTATTAAAGTTATCACTGGATTAGGCTTGTACGTATATATAATACATATAATTGTGTGGGTGTGACAACACTAGGTGTTAATGTTGAGTTTTTGGTGTCAGGATGTAGCTAAGAAAATTGGGGAAGCGATTGCCAAGTCGTGCATAGAGAAAGGGATCACAGCTGTGGCCTTTGATCGAGGTGGTTATCCTTATCATGGACGAATTCAGGCGCTTGCGGATGCAGCTCGGGAGCATGGTCTTCAATTCTAGCTATCTGTTCTTCTTATTCTTGTATTTCAAGCTTGAATCTTTTTTGCCGTCCATATTTGTCTCCCAACAAGATTTATCATCAAAATAGGCCAAACCTGCATAGTTTTGTTGGTTACCAATTTGTGTTTTGTTTATTGAAACATGAAAAGGTTCAATTTCTGTTATGATGCATCTCTAACGGATAATATTATTTAAAAACTGAAGTAAAACTAAAACAAAAGCGAATTAAATGGGTTGGAGAAGTGTCCTTTATGGTCAAAAGTCAAACCGGTTATTCAAAAATCTGATATGCTTATTAATTTGTTTGAGAGGTCTAAAAATATACCCTATGGAACCAGTTAAGTTTAGTTGCTAACCTGTTAAGCGGTTCTCATTCGGTTAAAAACATGTTTTTATTACTAATTAAAAAACGGTTACAAACTAGTTGGTCTTCTGAATACTTCAAACTAGGTACAAACTATCAGTTTGGATCTGTTACAAACCAATTACTGATAAAGTGGGTTTGTATTGGGTTGGGTTTGGTTAAAAGTCTGGTTACAGGTTGTCTTGTGCAAGGTCTTCAATGTATAAATTAGATTTGATAATGAATTTGTAAAGTCGTGTGATATGGAGCGTTTGGTTAAATACGTAAAAGAAGCATATGAAGTTACGACAACTCGATTCTACGTTCTAGAGATTAAAATGTAAACAGAAAAGAATATGTCACGGCTATATATTTAAAAATGAAGAAAAGTGCACCATTCACTCCGTCACATCGGCGTCACAATGCAATGCATTTTGAATATACGTAAAATAATTATTTAAAACAACAATCATCCTAGAATGAATCAAATTATGCATTTTAAACATATATAGTAAGTTATTTGAAATGGTAATTACACTTAAATGAAACTATCGAACTAGGAATAAACAAATCCTTAAGCGTGGGGTGTGGTGGTCGGTGACATAATTGGTTACTGACATTATATATTAATAGGGTATTTTGAAATTAAAAACAATTATCAAACGCTTTTAGTAATATGCTTAAATGATTACCAAACAATTTGAAATTCAGAAGATTAAAATGAAATAGTTCAACAATTGTTACCTTATTGCCGCAAAAGTTTTAATTTGAACACAAATATACCGTGAGTTATATATCATTTCAATATCATAACGATTATAAATAAGAGTTTAATTATAACAACTTAATACCCTTTTACTTTCCTATATTGTGTAGATTTATGGAATTACTGTAGCTATCATATATTGTGTTCTAAAATTATAAAGATAAAAAGTGATTGAAGGAATGAATTGTAGGGAGATTTGAATGTTTTTATTATCTAAAATATAAAGATAAGACGTATGTTACCAACTTCATAGTAAGTGCTCTAAGATATAGTATATTTTGGCCCAATTCAAGTTAAAATTTTATTTTCTCATGTTTGAAGTTTCAAAGTATATATAAAATTATTAGTACAGCACAGTATGATTATGTAAAAACATCCAGTTTAATAATCCATATCCTAACTCAATGTAAAAACAGTATGATTATGTTTAACTATATTAATTATGGGTGATTTTATTTGGACACCCACCAATTTTAAATCAACACTCCTTTGACCCTATACGTCTCGTATGGGTCCATATGCGGCGTATAGGGTCGCAAAAATATTCCCTATACGCCGCGTATGGACCCATACGCGGCGTATAGAGTATATTCTGACAAGACCCTGACAAACCCGTGTCACACGCGTGTCGATGAGGCTATACGCCGCGTATGGACCCATACGCGGCGTATAGTTTTCCCACTATGTATTGTGAAAGGAGTATACGCCGCGTATGGGTTAGTACGTATAAAAAATTTTGTCGGCTTTATTTTGTACGTTAAGGTTGACACTTTGCGTATAAGTTATATTTTGTAACATATTAATCGATAATTTTAAATCTTAGTTAACAAATAAAACATATAAAACAAAACAAACATTAAATGATAATATAAATAAATAACGAAGTTTTTAAATACATAACAAAATAAAAGTACAATTAACAAAATAAAACTACGGTGAATCTGGGTAATATCGAGGCGGTGGCAAGTCTGGAGGATCAATACCAGCAGTACGGGCTCGTGCAATCTCAAGCTAAACGTGCCAATCCATAAGATCCTCAACTCGATCGAGGCGACGACCCTGATCCCGTAATCTCGTATTAATCTCCTGCATAAATGTCTCAATACGTGCAGGCACCCTTACATCTCTATAAATATGCCGAGGGAACTGTGGCTGAGGAGGCGGCTGGTCGTGTGGCGGCTGAACATGCGGAATATGCTCCTACTGCTGGTGTGGATGGTCATCGCCGACCTGCTGAACAGGTGCAGGATGCCAGATCTCACCGGGTCGAAGAGAGAACCGTATGCCACCCGGAAACTGGCGTATAATACGCATGCCGAATAACGTACGACGATCTAATCTCACCGGCTCGATCGGAGGGGATACGTCAGCAGCATGGCGAGAAAATTAACCAAGACAACGCGCAATCATCGTAATGTACGCGCCGCCATACACCACTCCTCGCTCCTGGCGATGATAATATGAAGCGTAATACTCAGCTAAACATCTCGCCAGGTTGCACCTGGTCCCCGTAAGCAAACAATATAGGTAAAATAAGTCGGGAATGGTACACCACTCCCGACTCTTACCACGTCCCGTGATGGATGTGGCGATCATCCGATGCAAGTAACGGATAAGAGGATCTCTAATGCCAGTGACCCTACCCTTAGTCCTCTGAAACGAACCTCCGGCAATTTGAGGCCACCAATCTCTCAATCGGGTCTCCTCCATCTTAGTAATTCCCTCTGTAAATAGAGGGGTAATGGTCTCCGGCTCGTAATAAAGTCCCGAGAGAACGGCAAACTGCTCAATCGACATCTGATGAAATCGTCCACATAGTCGAAACGAAATCTCAGATCGCTCATCGTCCTCCACCATCTCATCAGGACGAACATAAATAAAGGTGGATAAAAACTCCACCGTCAGCTCTCGGTATGAAGGTAAGAACGCCAGCTCAAATAATTGACTCCATGGCGTATTATCTCCGATAATCCCAGCGAGTCTATCGCGCTCCCCAAGTTCGGCAATCACCTCCTAATCCACTGCCTTTTGATGACCGATCTTCATACGAATGAATTTTGAGCACTTTGCATGTTCAATAGTACCGGGCTCAAACTGTAGTCATGGATGATTGGCAATAACATCAACCTCAACCTCAACGTCAGAATCGGAAGACATATCTGCAAAAGAAAACGAAAAATTTTAAGACCTGCGTATACGGTCTATACGCCGCGTATAGACCTATACGCCGCGTATAGGTACCCACGTATGGGCTTCGTGTGTGTCGTATGGTACCTATACGTCGCGTATAGCCCTATACGCCGCGTATAGATACCCACGTATGGGTTTTGTGTGTGTCGTATGGGTCCTATACGCCGCGTATAGCCCTATACGACGCGTATAGGTACCCACGTATGGGTTTTCTTCAACCTATGAACTATACGCTGCGTATAGCCCTATACGCCGCGTATAGTTCCTCAAACAGTTTACAGATCTATGTTTTTACCGCATAAAAGATCAGTACCGCATAAAACATCAGTTTAACGTTTAAATTAGCGTACGATTAACATAACAAAGGTATAAGAACAATAATACATACCTGAACTAGTGAATGTAGAGAAATCAACGAACAATACGTGTAGTATCGATCTATACGAGAGAGTTTTTTAGTTTGGAAAAGTTTGGAAGGGTGAGTTTCTGAGGAGATGTCCCTTTAATGGGTCCGGGAGGCTATACGCCGTGTATGGGTCTATACGCGGCATATAGGTTTTTTTTTTTTAAATAATTTATATAAGCTGGGGGATCTCGGTTAGCTTCTATTGTTGTATTGTATGCCGAGATACGACTCCTATACATAATCTTCCATTCTGCAACACGTACGTTTCGGTTAAGAATCCAAAGATTACTTAATGTAGGCATCGGATAATCTCCATCTAATTTAACGTGGACGAAATGATTATTGTTGACATGAACAATCGAAACAACATGATGAGGCATCATACTGTTCGGATCAACCCATAAGGAGAAAAATGTTTGACAACCGTTATTGCTTAATAGATGAAGAATAACACCAAGCCTTTGAGCAATTACTATTCTCGTATACGGCACTAACATCCATGTTCTTCTGGCGCAGGTTCCACACGTTGCCAATCTATTGTGTGACGCAATTCATTATACTGTCCGTCGTACAAAGTATCAAAACTTCTCTGTAACTCATTCATATGTGTCCAACTCTAAAAGTTGTTGACGCACATACATCCACTTATTTTCATTAAACCCCAACCCTAAAGCTATAGATCGAAAACCATAATTACCATCGGGTCGAACATCTCGTATACGTGAAATATACTGATGAAAGATTGAAGGAATCCAATTTTTTAACCTGTTTATATTGTGTAATTGCCGATCTCCGACAATCGATGAAAAGTCATTGGTACTTTGTGACACCTTAGACGATGTGGAACGACTACGTTGTATGACAGGCTTTTGAGACTTTACTGTTGAAGTTGTTCTTCCGGTAAATGAGCTATGTCTTGGTATGTCACACGTACTATGTTAAGTGTCTAGCTTTTGCTGTTGAACCTTTAACGTTGGACGACCACGAATATCTGTTTGAATAACAGGCGTTTTTTTTGTTATTTTTCCATGGATACACAATTTTTTTATTTTTTCCACCAAACTAAATTTTACAAGAGCGGGTTGTGTCATTATTTGTTGTTTCACCCATTCCATTTCTTTTTCAACATCGACTTCTTCATTCTCCATAAATGATGGTTTAACTGTATCAAGGTTCGTCCAAAACACGTCAATTGCATCTAATGGGATTTTAGTGCCTGCATTATAAATTATAAATCTATATAAAATCATTACTGTAACAAAAAAATGATAAATATGGAACGACTATTACCAGAATGTTCATATTTTTCCAGCCGACAAGCACAAGGCAACCCACAACTAGTGAGAAGTTGACAACCACACGTTGCATTTGCTGAGCGCATCACATGCAATTTAGTGTTTTCGGCAACTAATAAATCAAGAGCTTTATGTGACACTTTGCCTCGTAGGTAATCAAACAACGGGAGATTATGATGATTCATAATTTTAATTTTGCTTGTCCCAAAACTTTCTTTTAAATTTACCTCTTGTGCGTTTACCAATTGATCAACAAACTCCATAAGTCTATCCAGTGAGTTATTTGTTGATTTAAGATATCTTTTTAAATTTGCATGTTGACTCTCGACTCTGTTTGTAGTGTGTTGACCAAAATTGCGGTTTGAGTTAGTCCAGGCTGATATAAACATTTTCTTGTAACTGTCTAACTAGTTTTTGTTTATATATGACAATACTCCTGAAAATATATTAAAAAAATCAAATTAAGTGTTATATAAGAGTATTGTATGTATGTATGTAATGAAAAACTTACTTTCTCGCTTCGCTTCAACTAGTTGTTCGTACAGAACGTTATAGTTATACTCGTAAATATCCAGCGTGGGAGACTCACACAAACGTGCCCATGCATATTTAAACTTTCGCCAGTCATCGTTCGTAAAACTTGCTTTACAGTGTTTCACGATATTCTCATTAATATGCCACCTGCATAAATACTTTGAAGCATTCGGAAATACTTTAACACATGTGTTCATTAAAGCAAGATCTCTGTCTGTTATTATGACTCGCGGCTCCATACACTTGTTTAACGTATCTTTCAATCTATTTAGCACCCACTCAAAATTATCTTCTCGTTCATTACTAATAAATGCATGAGCAACACAAAATGTCTTGTGTGTCGAGGTCACACCAACAATCTGAACAAACGGAAGTTTGTACATATTTGTTTTATACGTCGCGTCTATCATCAGCACGTGCGGAATGCACGCCAAGTGTCATATGATTTTGGATGACAAAAAAATATATCTTCTACGGTATTTGTATCGGGATCTTCTCGGGTGTAATAAACATACCTTTTAGAAGATAAAAGGTTTTCTAAAACTTGCATTGGTGTTTCATCAACTTTCTTTTCACTTCTTATCTTATATTGAGTGTTGTATACGTCTCTGGTTATGGATGCGTTCTTTTGGATTTTGTTTTTCAAAGCTGATAAGATGTTACGAGGCTCCATGTTCTGATCGGTAAGTTGTTCCACCAAATTGAATTCGTTTTGAGAAAACCTTCTTACAAATGGGTGCCCCTCCATATGTTGAGCGGGATCATGGTTATATTCGTCATTTCTCACCTCTAATTTCCACGAACGACGTTTGTTGTCGTATATTCCCACTAATTTAAAAGGACATCCGATTTTTTTGCTACCAGATCGTCTAATTGTTGCTTTACTTTTGTGTTCACCACCACGATCACAAATAAGCCACACCTTTACGACCTGGCCTTCCTTTTTCTTCGATCTTCGTGTAATAATAACGTAACCATTATCACATCCCCTATTAACAACCCAACAGACTAGCTCATCGAGTGATAAAAATTCTTGACATGTTTCAAACGATATTTTCGTGTTTTGATTTTCAGCACTGGAGAGAAAGTTTATATTACTTTGTTGCGGGTCATAACTTGATTCTCGGCAAAACTCGAACTCATCATCGGGAACATAAGGTTGGTTTAAATCTAGCAATTCGTAAGCAGATTGAACGTACAAATCATCTTGATTACTATCTGCCACGTACGAAACGCTTGAATATTCACCAAACAAATAGTTACCATCCCAAAACGACATAACGAACAAAGAATGTTGATCACTTCAAATTCACCGTGCTATACGTTTCGTGGCAGCCCTATAAGACAAATGAGATTTTTTTTAGAAAATAGAGTTTTGTGATTCAACTATTTTTTCAAAATAATATTTTTTTCTCTAAAACTATAACTCTTATTTCTTTTATATACATACTTACGTACACATAAATGTCTTGATTACTTAATAATCATTTCAACTAACTCGGGTTCCACGATACTAGTCGCTTATGATAAAAAAAGCTTAAAATTTATTTAAGTTTACCGTAACCGACTAGCACCGATGGAACCCGAGTCAGTTGAAACGATTTTTTAAATATGCAATTCAAATATATGTATATATGTATGCAAATACTTAATGAAATAAGAATCAAATGTTTACCGAGTAATTATGTGACAGAAGAAAATGTTGAACCACGTAACGCTAATTTCCTTCAATTAAGATCAAACGTTTCCTTCAATTAAGATCAAACGTTTCCTTCGTAACAAACGAAATATGAACGCATTCGTTTGATATTCGATGCCTTATATATCATCGAAAAAATCTTAAGTCGTGTCAGTATAATTCGAAATAAAGCCTATACGCCGCGTATGGGTCCATACGCGGTGTATAGGCTTTAGTCAAATCATCATTCAGCGGGTCTATACGCCGCGTATGGGCCCATACGCGGCGTATAGACCTGCTGAATAACTTATTTGACTTCGCCAGTTTTGTCTTCTGAAAAGCCTATACGCCGCGTATGGGTCCATACGCAGCGTATAAACTCACTGATGTGACGTGAAATTCTTGGCATTTATGACTGGGACCTATACGCCTCGTATGGACCCATACGTATAGGTGGGTGTCGATTTAAATTTGAGAGTGTCTCTTTATTGGAACCCTTAATTATTCCAATTCAATGTTAATTATGATATTAATATAAATTTGCTTTTATGGTTTTTTGTATATTGGGCTTGATGAATTGTATTGAACTGGATGGGACATATTATCTAGGCCTGTTGCTGTCATGTTAGGCTAAAGACTAAATTTGGCAGTTGGAGAAGAGGAGCTGATCATGACCCACCAGTCATGGGTTGCTATTGGTTCATCGTACTAGAGCATTCACAATTCGTTTTTTAAAATATGAGTAAGAGTCATTATATTATATAAAATGGTTTTTGACTGGTTATTAGTGGATGAGAGATATAATGTTACTGTTATCTGTAAATTTAATAATTCATAGTTTGATCCTTATTATTTTTAATATTTTTTATAGTTATAAATGATTGAGAGAGAAAAAGTAATGACAAATGTATACAAATGTATTATTTAACTGAAAGTAGAAAAAAATCTATTCATTAAGGTTACTTCTAATATATTGATATTTAATTAATTTAAAAAATAATAATAATAATCAAAATTGGAAGTTGTAATAAGAAAAATTTTAAAAATGACATTTTTTAATGTTTGTTTTAAACAATTGTTTATTTAAAATTTTTTAAAAATATAATTTTAGAAAGTTGATATCACTGTTTTATAATTTCAGTCATTTCATATCTTAAAATAACATTGTATAATCAATAAATTTATTATATTAATATTTTATTTTAACAACCCATTTAATACACGGATTTACTAAAGCTAGTATATTTATATATGCGTTTCTTGTCTCTTTCATATTAAATGATAATTATTGTAAATAAATATAGTAAACTATTAAACATCTAAAATATATAAATGTAGTTATTTTAATAATTTATTAATACATATTAAATATAAAGTAATAATTTCTAATTCATTATGTGTTATAACGTTTAAATATTCATTAAGATTTTATTTCACCAATAGATAATAACATCTAAAAAGTAAAATATTCATAAAACTAATAATTTTAATATCTTTTATTTATCTCACTCATGTAATACATAAACTCTAACCTAGTTAATAAAATATATCAGTCCCAACATTATTAGTTTATAGAGGTTTATTTTAAATGCTAAAGTGTTTTTTGTGCTTTTAGTTTTTGACCACTAGTTTTTTGTTTTGGTGAAATGTTATTTTTTGTCCCCTACTTTTCTATAATTTATAGAACAATAATTGGTTTCATATAACTTTCAAGATAAACCAGTGAATGACAGAGTTTATTTGTATACAATATTTGATAAAAGTTTGAGAAATAAGCTAAAAGACTTGAAGATCAAATAAGCCCCCCAACTAATCAAAACCTCAGAAAAATTATAAAGCATAAAATTTGCTTATCCGTTGAAACAATTTGCTTACTCTATAATACATACAGTTTCTGTCTACATTCTATATTCTATTTCAGCCTTCAGGCATACTTACATACAGGTTTCAGTCTACTATTACTCATGCAAACTCAATACACAAATCAAATTGTAACATTTATAGATGATACAAAATATAGCAAAATCACAAATCTTTCTTTCTAATACCCGTTGGCACACCGTAACATACCGGTGCAGCTCCAATCAGGTACGGTAGTGTACATGCTCGACGAGCTTGACCCATAAATGACCCGATCTTTGGCCTATGTTTACAACCAAGTGTTACTCCACAATCTTCAACAGATTTACTTGTTGATATTTTCTTTCTACCCTTTCTGATTCCACCATCAATAATATTCATGTCTTTAAATTTATCTGAAAGTTCAGTGCAATGTGGACAATCTAATGAGGTATTTGATCTTGCTTCTATCCATCCATCCAACACCGTCTTACAAAACCGATCAATATCCTTGTCCGTCACGTCCCATAAATTGGCAATAATTACAGGTGACCCCGCAAACAGATAATATAATGGAGCCCCTTTTGGGGTGTACGGCCCGCTTAGGGATAGAGATCCACTACTGCAGCCCATAAGAAGAGTAGCTGCACACCGCTCAAGTTTTTGAATCTCACCACCAGGAATATATTGTATCCCTAAAATCACATACATAATAAAATAATAAGATTAGAACAAAGAAAAATTTGAACATTGCTAGACAGAAATAGTGTAAAGCATACATACCACTTCCATGTCCAAGGTAGATGAAAAGATCGTGTTTTTTTAATGCCACACTCAATTCATCCACGCTGGGTGAGGTGCCAGCCGTCCCCTGGCAAACGAGTTAAAGTAACAAATGAGTTAAAGTAATCAGTGTGCGACACATGATGCATCTAGTTGAAGTTTATGAAGACCAGAAGTGATAATTCCAAGCGTTTACTCATGGATGGGCCAATTCAGGTTAAGTCCTATCTCTAATAGGTCTAACGAGTTAAATCTACAAAATAT
This sequence comes from Flaveria trinervia, assembly GCA_025506515.1. NCBI lineage: Eukaryota > Viridiplantae > Streptophyta > Magnoliopsida > Asterales > Asteraceae > Flaveria > Flaveria trinervia. Next base: position 70,874,480 of record CM046449.1, on the reverse strand, counting down.
TAGCTACAAAGGAAATGGGCCGAACAATGCAACATTCATTCAAGGGGTGTATTTAATGGAAACCTCCTCTCGAATAGGGGTGAACCTAGGAGCAATGGTAAAGTTGTTGCCATGTGACTTGAAGTTCACAGATTTGAACCCTCCTTATAGCACCAGGTTTGTAGTTTCTTGAATCACTTATCATTATTGATATATGTATTTTAATTCAAACACATCATTTATAAAGGGGAAAAAAAGTAATGAACAAAAGTTTTTTGGTCAACCCAACCATCATTTATGAAGAGTTGCCCGTTTGTACCTGGCTGTATGAAAACAGCATTAGCAAGTCATGGAGAAGGCTATCTAAACAATGATAAATATTTTTGATATATTATTTGGTCCCTAATCCCTTCACCAAGTTCTCCATGCAACAAATGTGAAAGAAAGATATTCAAATTGTTGTGTTTACAATTAATATTTGATCACTAAATTCAAGTTCAACAAATATGTATCAAGTCAAACACTCAAACCAGATAAAGATATAAGTCAATTTTCAAGTCATGTTTCCTTAATGGACAAAACAAAATTGCACACAAATACCTCAAAATTGTGATCTTTAAACCAATTTCCAAATTCAGCTTCTGTGTTGCTAAGATCACCACCTGGATTCAGTAAATAATAGGCATCTAATGGATCAATCATAGGAAAGAGTGAAGAATCTTTCCCAACTTTTTCCTTAAAATGACAACATCTATTATAAGTGCATAGAATGCTGGCGACTGAAGGCATACGATACACCTCTTGGTTTCTTAATATGGGTAAGCTTTCCCATGGTAGCATCTGCAGGCCAAACAAAAAAAACATATTTGTATTATCAATTTGATCAAGACAGAAATCGTTAAATAAAGAGCTTAAAGGCAGAAGTGACAAAAGAAGCGATTCGAGTAATGGGCTCATGTTAGATCAGAGGTGACTTCTACATGCAGGCCAAAACAGGTCAGGTTGGATTGAGCCAACACTTTCTGCCCATTTTTTAGAACGATCACATTTACGAAAAGTATAATATTTTATAAATATAAGATACTTTGTTATAATTAGATCTGTAGTGGGGATACTGTAAGCATATGAATACAAATCAGAGGACCTTTGACCTCCCCCCCCCCGGGTTTGACCCGCTTCATTTAGATCTTTTTCTACATCAATTATCTGAAAAAATACAGGGCAAATTGATATGCTTCTATAAGTACATTGGTGAATGTTGAAACTACAACCGCTACTAGTAAAAAGTATGTAACATGTTGTCTCTCTGTTTCAAGACATTCTGAAGATCTCAGCTGCTAAGTTTTTCTTTTTAAGACATACTAATGGCCGAGAAGTATGTGTCAACCCACCTGACCTGTTTGGACCTGCACTAATAAAGAACTCATTTTGAACTGTACCCACCTTGCTTTTTTACCACTTATGAAATACAAACTAATCAAATGGATATTGCCACTTATATTAAAAATCAAGTTGCACACAAATCACAGACATGTATAGATAGCATTTTTAGTGACAAGTTTTTAATGAGAAAATGCATGTAACATAACAAGACTACCTACCTGAATGTCAAAATCTGGCACCAATATGACAGGTTCTCTATCCACGTAATCTTCTCCAATTTCATGCATTGTATTTGATAATAAATCAGAAACTAAAGTGGACAAGCTTCCATCATTAATGCATTCTCTTCCACCAATGTAGCATCCGTTTTTCATTATTAACTCTGACAAACATTCTTCTCGTTGCCCATGAGCTCTAATTACAGCTTTTATAATGTTTTCATGCACATCAATTTTACATTTGGATTTTAGATCCTTTCTTAGTTTCTTTTGTAGAAAATCAAAGTGCTCGTGGTCTGACAGTCCTCCCAACAGAAGGTGTTTCCACGGGCCAAACCATAAATCTTCCATATCTCTGAGAAAAAGAAAGCAGGTTATATGAACAATATCTTAGTAACCACTAATGAAACACAAGTATCATATAAAAAAGCTCACAACTACTTGTTATAAATACACAACTAAAATTAATTTATAATTATATCAAGATAAATGATTCTTATAGGTGGGCAATATGGAGTGGGGCGGGTTATGTTGACCTGGAAACATTCTTTTCATTTTTTCACAAATAATTAGTGTAAAATCGAACTACAAAGATATTCTTTCGAAAAAGAACAATTTATGAGACTTTTAACTTGTTTCCCTTTAGCTAAAGCTTTTTGTTAGATCCATTTAAACAGATGAAGGATAGATTATAACCCAGCGTACAGGACGACTTATATATGTGTCAAAATCAACACATTTATTACCAAAAGTAACCGGACCCTCACCTTAAAAGATCACTAAGCCGTTGATCAAGCTTTCTTCTCTGATTCCACCATATTAACCTATTTTGTTTGGTATCCTCCAGAGTGGTGTATCCAGATGATGACAAATAACTTTCCTCCAAAATCGTTTTGAACGATGATGCAATTTCATCAACTACAGTGTGGCCCCACGGACAATGCCACAATTTTTCAGAACTTTTATTTTCAAATAAGATATCAGAACTTGAATCTTCATCTAAACTTCCTAAAGATTTAAGCAGGCAACAAATTAGTTCAAATGCATGTTTATATACAGTTGTGAACATGTGTAGTCACTTTACCTGGTAAGATTGAAGCAATGGGCAGAACAATGACTATAGGTGCACAATCTGAATTCAGACGTGAAAACATTATCCATGAGTGAGTAGGAGGTTCATAGGGTAATAAATTTCTCAGCCAGCTGGCATAATCATCTCCAAGTATGCTAATACAAATAATGGTTGCTAGAGGAAGACCTTGAAAAAATTTTGATATGAAATTTTCAAGATCCAGAACAGATTCAGGTGCCAGCCTGCAAAATCAGGGGTTAAGAACCATGTTCCTTGTGTGCATTACGCCGTCATATCTACTGGAGAATAAGGCGGCAGTTTTGATCCATTACTTAAAAACAGGTAAATTCAGGTTACCTTTACATTATTACTGAAATAAAATTAATATCTGCAATCATATGACACATTTTCACATTGTTGGCCACTTTTTTAAATTTTTTACTTTCCAAAAAATTAATAATTGGCACTAAAAAGTGTTTTCGGTCTGCACTCAGCCGAACCAGTACCAAATCAATATTTGTTTGATATGTTACCCAACCCCCTATATTGCCATCTCTAGTGAAGATGCATGGCAGATACCTATGCAAACTGAGAGAAGTTGAGCTGGATGGGAAAGAATCCTGAAACCAAGTTTTAGTGACACAAAGTTAATGCAGTATAAAATGTACAAATCAGCAAAAAGTGGTTAAGCATTTGTGAACAGAATCTAGAATCACAATAAGAGAATCAATAGTAAACCAAATCAATTTATGGTTCACTTCAAATTTCTGTAACAGATTGTATATAGAAACAGAAAAGCATAGCATTCTGGTGATGCATCAACAAAAATATACAAACAAAATTGTTTACAATCATGTGGCTACAAGTGATATAGAATTGATAGATTAGACAGTTCATCATCACAAGCTAGAACAAGTTAAAAGAACCAAGCTAAAGTTATCAAATGTATAATGTGTACCAATTCACTGGCAAAAGGTTTAATGCAGAAAAGTTTAATTGTATCTATTCAAATTACATAAGTTGAATATTTTTTCTTTTCATTAAAGACACTTAAGGCCCATGCATACTAGTGTGTATTATTTAACATAATATAAAGCTTAAATTGATAAATTTGTAGTAATAAATAGTATTTCTCATATGATATATAATGAAGAATCAAAACAAACAGCAGTGATACGTTAACTCAACAACAACAGAAAGTACTATTACCAGATAGAAGATGTTCATATCCAAACTTAACTAGAAATGTAATCTAAATTTGTAGTAATAAATAGTATTCTCATATGATATATAATGAAGAATCAAAACAAACAGCAGTGATACGTTAACTCAACAAACAACAGAAAGTACTATTACCAGATAGAAGATGTTCATATCCAAACTTAACTAGAAATGTAATCTAAATTTGTAGTAATAAATAGTATTTCTCATATGATATATAATGAAGAATCAAAACAAACAGCAGTGATACGTTAACTCAACAAACAACAGAAAGTACTATTACCAGATAGAAGATGTTCATATCCAAACTTAACTAGAAATGTAATCTAAACGAATTACTAGAGAAGGGATACAATAAAAATAAACAAATGCATCAACACATGAACATTTAATAAATGCATCAAAAGGACATGGAAAAAATAATATTTTTTTACAAATACTTACATCAACATCCATTGTATTATGATCTTTCTGCTTGCCAAGACGAGAGAACAACTGATAATTAACATGTGTTCCTAGTGACGCTTGATGAAAATAAAGCGCCCATTGACTCTCAGATAACAAATTGCTAGAAGTCAGCATAGAAAAAGCTTTAGTTGATAGAGTAAGTGTATACAAAACAGCTAGCAACCGTGAAACCTGTGACATGATGATCATCAATGACCAAAGCTAATAAAAACTCTCGAATCACATGCATAAATTTTCAGAATGATTAATATGATGTCTGTGTCAAACTACAGTTATCATTACCTTTCGAAAGAGGTTGGGTACCTCACGACATATTATGAAGGATAACTTCAATCCAGAAACTACTATGGGTACGGGAATGAATGGTATGTCACAAGAATGGTTCCTAAAAGACAAATCAAATGACATGATGCATCAGTAAAATCAAAAGGCAGGTGCAGATCTATGGTTATAATAGTGAAGGGACTATTTCTCCAAAAAAACATAGGTTATAAGATGAAAAGCAACTCAGAGTAAGGTAGTTTTCTGAAATTTGTTTGTGTAGTAATCATCAAGTTTAATATACTAAGAAGCAATCAATGCATAATGACAGGTAACCATCATTGATATTCAAGATAACAAGATGTCACTATATGGGTGTTAAAAACAGTTCAAATTTTAGTTCACATTTGCCATTGGGCAGGTTAACAAAAGGAATGTCAACATGCACTGCATATGATTAAAAAACAATACAATTGTAATAAACACGAATTAAGAGGCTGTATGCATTTAGTTACACCTTGAGAGGCTATCAACCCATCCGACACATTTGACCTATTTGACATGTTCCCTTATTAGCTAACTTTAGAATTAAAAAAAGAACAAGTATAGAAGACACACATACACACACCAACCAAATATTACTGCAGTAAATGTGATTGAGAAACAATAATACAATATAGCATGAAACAAGTTAGTAATACCTTGTAACATTGTCATAAGAGCTTCTTAATGAAAACCAACACATGTTGTAAAGTAATGCTGCATACTCAATTGCAAACACGTCTATGCTCACATTCTTCTTAATTAGGTCGGCCAAAAGAGTGAATGAAATCTTAAATTTTGATGGGTGAAATGTGCTCCTGTTGACTAGCACAGACAAGCTCTCCACGAATACTTCATTTGCTCTTTGAGTGTCACCTCGAGCCCACAAACATTTTCCTAGAAATTTACAGGATTAAACATCACATATATATAAATCATCGTCTTAGTTCAACTACCACCAACTTAAAAAACTTTAGAAGCAAAAAAGCAGGATTAAATTCAGTACCAAAAACAGTAAGATATTTGTAATTAAATTCATCAACCTGGCAAATTCTTGATTGATTTGAGTAGAAGTGACAAATTTTGGCTGGGTGAGTGGGTTGTGTCAAGCATCAAACAAGTAAAATTCTTGAGGGCTAGGTCAGGTAGACGTAATGAGAAAAAAACCTTTTTATTAAATATGGATTATCAATCAAAAAACATTGTCCAATAAGATTATAAAACTATATTAATAAATCCAATCTGTTAAATAAAAGATTTTAGTAGCTTCTATGCAGTAAAAATACGCTTTGGTCACCTTTTGACCTGTTCTTTATTAATTAGTCATTTCAATTTGCCTGTTTGATCCCTTAGAAGTAAACATAACTCAAATTGATCCATCTAATCATCTATTAGTATAATGGCTAAAATTCCCACCACTAGATAATAACAAACTAACAGCCAGATATACTATAGCTAAATAAGTTAAACTACAGCAAGTTTATAACCTACTTAAAGACGCACATAAGCTATCGATACAACAAATCATATACCCCAGAGATTGTTATTAATTCCGTAAAACATAAAAACTATGCAAACATGATAACCAGTGACTGGCTCAAGGTTGCAAATTACATGAGTATCTCTCCATATATAAGTATATAACAAAAAAAGGTAAAGTGTTCAAGTTAGTTTAGGATACCTATCCCAATGAAAAGTTTAACCAAGAGCCGTCTACGGGTGCACTCCCATTTCATCTGTAAAGCACTTGTCAACAATGATGATTTCATAACTCCAGAAGGAACACAATGCCAACAATTTATTTCACCAGAAACACAAGTAACTTCACACCCACAAGAAATAATGCAGTCAACCTTTGAGTTTTCAGTCTTCTTCAACTCTTTTTGAGCATTTTCACTCTTTTGCTTAGAAGATCTAGTAACTCTAGAAGTAACCCTTTGCTCTTGTGGTAAACTTGTAGTGGTTTTCTTACCCTTTCTTGTAACTTTGGGTTGTATTGCTTCTTGTTCTTCGTGATTCCCACAGTCAGATGAAAGGATGACATCATTCCCACCAATATCACAAAACATTGTGTTTCTTGAAATCATTCCCTTAGGGTTACTAACACAATTTTTCCATGCAGAAAGCTTCAGTTTTTCTACAGCAGATCTATAAAATGTTTCAGCTTTTGATAATCCCTCAAGTTTATTATCACTGATGCTATTGAGGCAACTTCTGAATAGATCACCAAGCTGTTGTTCAATCGTAACTTCCAAGATTAACTTGCACTTCAAGCAAGAATAATGACTGAAGCTATCAACCAACATATGATTGGCACTTTCTAGTTCTTTTTCAGCCAGATGCCAACGTTGCTGTTTACGGTACAGTTTGCCTGAAAAAAAAAGTAAAGGTTCAGTTGGCAGCCTATTAGCTTTAAAGCCAACAAAGAAAGCATAAACATAGATACACAAGTCACAAGATAAGTATGGACATGAAAAGAGAGATATGTTGAAAGCCTAGAAGAAAATATAAGTTGGCATATACAAGCAGAAGCATCCAACAATTATGAACTACCTGTTGGATACAAAAAAAATATGTTGCAAATACTACTTAGTAAAGGTAGCAATTTCAACTAATATACTTATAATAAGTTAATTAGAATTATGTTGCATCTCTAATAAGTCAAATAAAAACTTCTAGCTTAGAAGGAAATGGGTTGAAAGGATCCACAAATTGTACTTTTCAATGCATAAAAACTCCTAAATTATTATATTTTTCAAAATATAAACTAGAAAAACAAAAAATAAAATAAAAACACATACCTAAAACAGTAGAGAAATTAACTGAAATGATTGGCAAGCCTTGGAAAGAAGAAATGTTCTTTCCCCATAGTAAAAGAGCTTCAGCCTCAGATCCATTTCCAACAATCTCTTGAATAGTTCCTACCTGATTTGCATTAGTCAAACAACAACAAAAAATTGATAATAAACTAAAATAAGTTAAAAACCATTCAAAGCTAGATTTGATCATTTCACCTGAAGGATGCTTTCAAGGTAACAACGAAGTACATTCCATGGAGTCAGAATAAAGTCAAAGTCCCTTGAACCCTTGTCATTTGACCAAGCTGTTGTAGCTACTGAAGGATGCATGTAAAAACTCTTAAGTCCATATCCACATTTTTGAATTACTTCCCCATTTTCACCAATAATATCATTGTATTGCTCAATTGTGTATATGAAATTCTTTTGAAAAAGTTTGGTGCGCATTCGATGGGCTTCTTTGGCATAAGAAAGAGCCTACAAAGAAAAGAAATTATTAGAAAATATTAAATTTTAAGATGCATACAAGAACCTACCAAGACTAAAAATAAGTTGAAACTTTGAGGCCAGATTCCAGAATTAAAAATGTATCAGCCCCAGGACTTTATTGACTCACCTAGCTATGTGGAAAATGACAAATTACGGTTTCCCCATAGAGGTGAAAAATTGCGAGTTTGCAACCAACATGTCTAGGAGCCAACAAGACTCCAGAAGGTTCTAAGTCAGGTGAAGCAACACAGTTTTGTTATTTAAAAGTTTAGAATCTAAAAGCAAAGAATCTATATAGTCTAAACACTTCTATGGTTGTGTTTTGTAAAATTGGAAATTAAACGACATCAATCACAACATTATTCCCCATAGGTTAGTTTTTAAGAGAAGTTAACAACATAAATCAGGAGGCAAAACAGCTTTAAAGCGTAACTGTGTAACTAACAAATTAGATAGATAAAAGATGCAAAAAAAAATAGGGACCAAAGGAATACCTACAAAATACAGACCTTGAAATAAAATAGGTACCTCAATCATTGATCCCTTTGAAATCAGTCTTTCACTCAAATCATAGTACAAGTTTGAAGAGAGAAACAATGATTTGCTGGACAGTGGAACCTAAAGCAAGAAGTGAATGTGGATAAAAATCAGCAAAAATATGACAAATGCTAGATGAAATCACAGAAACCATAGGTGACAAGTTTGACCAACCAACATATAAATGGGACCAAATTTGGGTTATGTTTCATCTTCAGTGGGTGGGTCAAATGGGTTAAGGCCAAAATATCTAACCAAAAAAAGTTGGTTGAAATTCATAGTGCAGTTCAATGCAAAAATCTCATTAATTGTTCACTTATATAAGTAGATTACTGTTGTAACAGCGTAGTTTTTGTAATCATACTTAGTAGATTGATTAGTTATGAAATTCAGAAAAAGAAAATAAAAAAAGTGATTGCAAACTGGACCGACCAAAACCCATTTTGACACAATACTCAACCAGCCCGTCTTGCCACATGTAGCAAGAAACAATTATAAGAACCATACACTGTTACTGAGATCAAAAGCAGTCTTCCTGATATCATCAATTGTTAAATGTGCATACTCGGAGGCATCATCGTGATTACTAGAGCTTGGGAAAGAAAGAGTAGAGGTAACTGAAAAACACTGCTGAAAACCAACTTTTAGTGATTTTGATTTCTCCATACAACTTTTCCAGAACTCCAGAGACAGAGACAATTTGCAGTGCTTTGAAAATGTCAAAATGAATGCATCATTTACATGTGAAGTGCAAAGGGCATGACTAAGGCTTTTAGATTGCCAAAGCATGGCCAAACACTCCTTTAAAGAAACATTCTTGCTGGTAAAAAGCCTGATCATCAGCTCATATATGTCAGAATGAACTTCCATGCAGCCCTACAACAAAATACATTATAAACAACAAGGCACACCAAATAAATAAATAAATGAACAAGGACAACAAGAAAAAGAACCTTAAGCAATAACAAATCGCCAACATGGTACAACAAGATGAGAGTATTATGAGACACCATATCAGTCTGCTCAACAGATTGGAAATGTTCTTGGCTCAACCATAGCTTTAAAGCATAGCCAATGTCTGCAACAAAACACTAATTGCGCCAGAAAAGGTAAATGCATGATAGGAAACTTAATAATATGTTGAGGTTGCAAGATAAACTGTGGCGAGCAAGTTGGCCATCAGGATTCAGGCCAATAGAGTTGAAACATAACATATTTTATTACAAAGGTTGGGTTGATCCACAAACACTAATTTGCCATTTTTATGAAAAATGAAGTTAATTATGACTATAAAAACAAGACTGTTAAAATAGTTATATAACACTTTAATTGAAGGCTACTTAGACAGTTGTATGCAACTACGCATTATAAATTAGATTAAACAGAACTTTCAACCCATATGACCTGTTATGTAGCTAACTTCTTTTATTTGGCCCATTTGAGATTTAAATAACCCATAATGACTCCACCATAAGCAAGCATTACAAAACTGTCACCTCATTAATATGGTATAAAGGTATAACAGTATATGAATGAACTACGACACATAAAACAATTATTCACTTTTGCAAGACTAAGCCTTTAGTAAGGTTGTACCTTCGAGTTTGGTTCTGCCTCTTGTGTACACAATGCACGTAAGCAATGAGCCTCCGCTAATAGATTACAAACTAAACCGCAGGTTTCCTTGTTCTTATTGTACATGTCACTATGGAATGGGAGCTACATTTCATATTGGTAAACCAAAATTAAAATGAAAAGATAAGAAGTAAAATCCAAATTAAAGATAGCTCACCAGAATAGATATTGCTTCGGACAAATATTCAATGCACTCATTCAGACCTTCAACTCCACATGCTCTTGATTCCCTTCCTTTCGCAATGAGAATCCGGGATTTATGTAAAATGCTGTCTTTTGTACAGTAGATATCTTCTAAAAGGATGTTAGAGATAGTCATTTGCATTAATTTACATAATTCTGGATTAAGAGACTTTAATTCCCTATAAGCTTCAAGCTCCTGAACAAAAAGAAACATGTCTAAACAGTTAAATCTACAAGAAAGAACTCAGGGGGTTATTACAAACCCATAGTAGTAAGAACATAATATGATATGGCAAATTAACTATATAGAAGATACATGTGTGATGTGCACACACACACGCATACATATATATATATATATACATAGAGAGAGAGAGAGAGACCTGTTCTAATAACAAACCAAGAGCCTCCTTTGACATGCTCAAAGAAGATGACATCAAAGAATATATTGTTCTAACACTACGACTATCTTCAAGGTCTATAGTTTCTTTACATAATATCTGCAAGCAAAGGAAATCATATAGCTAAGGTGATGCAAGATCAATGATTGAACCAAGATTTTTATGGCTGAATATCAAAGACGCCAGTTCCAGTCCATTTATTTAAGATTGATTGATTAATGTTATGTTTTATCTCCAACATCTCAAACGGGTACATTCAAAAATAGGTAAAATGAAACAGATCAAATGATTGGAAACTCACCCAAACTTTATACTTAATGTCTAAAACCTCCTGCCAAGGTGGGGCTAGCCCACATGGCAGAAAAAATATGCCTCTTAGAGTGTAATTAAAAGGTGTAGGTAGAAGTAGGAGTAGTTAGGGTCGTTCAAAAAAACATGTGTAAAACATCATAAATCATATTACTCAAAAAACTGAAAATCATTGAGAATATATAACTTTTGCAATCATATTTGACACAACAATCATTTAAAAAGATGAAACACACACATTTTTCCACTCAAGCCAACTTCATTTTGACCCATTCAACCCAGCTGACCCCATATTTCCACTTCTAGTGTATATGTGTGTGTCAAACACACACATATATAAGGCATTGTTTTGTTACTTACCTTCACCCATTGTTTGACCAGAGCTATTGGAACTGGAATCTTGTGAAACCAGTTTTGAGCAGCAGACCAATTTTCTAGAAAATCAGTTAAGATCATACTTGTCTCCTCACTACCAGTACCACATTGGTAGAGTATATCCAGCAAAAAAGCACTTTTTGCACATGCTTCTGTTACAAAAGCAGTTATGGTCTCCTCTGAGAGGTCACTTGAAGATTCATCTTTACTTGAAACAAATATCTTACAAAACTTCATTACACACTTCCATGCTGCTTGGCAGCATAAGTTAAATGACTCTGTTGCCTACAACAGAATGCATCATAATTTAGAATAAAAACTAGTGTGCACACGCATATCAGATATAAACCTACTTAAAGATTTAGTTTGTGGTACGGAACTGTATATTTAACTTGCCTCTTTTAATCTATTAGCTCTGTACAAAATAATCCCAACATTGTGCAAAGATGCATAGAGATATTTCAACCCGTTAACTTGAACCCACTTGGCTGAAATTAACTCCTTAAGAAAACTAGTACTTTCCTGCAAGAAGTAACAAGATAAGCTCTATACAGTTTGGACATCAAGATCATATAATCATCAAGAAGACACACAGCATAACATGTAATATATTTGTGATGTAACCTTGAAATTTTGCTTTGTAGTAAATGAGACTGTGAAAGCAGCAATAGCTACAGCAAGTACAGCCCGCTCATTGTCCTCATAAACATAATTCTCTTTTTCAGATTTGCTGCATCCAATAGTCAAAAGAATATAAAACTTAAAGGTTACTAAAAGAAACTAGCTACGTCAACATCTTATAGGCTTACCAGTAAGCATCAAAAACAAGCCTAAACTGTTGAAAAACATCCTCAATATTAGGTAGCTTGATAGGAAATGACATGTCATTGTATCCACAAAGTACGCCTTTACGCTCAGAGTTTATCAACTCAGAAAGTGGCTCACACAAAAACTTTAATGCACTAAAATAAAAGGGCATATAAGTTCCGGTATGTGCAGTGATAGACGTTCTTAAACTTTGAAGCTGATTCTCCACATCAAGTAAAAGTTTGGGGATAGAAATGTCATTTTCAGCTTTTGGCATCCTGGAGTTGCCCCCTCTTGAATAATAATTCAAATCACTGGTGGAAAATGTCATGGCATAAAGCCTCATGATCAACTCAATCGTTGATAAACGAGCCTGCAAAATGATTGTTACTAAAACTAAACTACATAAGACAAGCCAGAAAAAAATAATAAGTACACTCAGGAGCGTATATACATACCTGAGAAAAGTAATTGGCTAATTTCTTAAAGTGAGATGCAGCTGCACCACAAAAATTACAGTTGCCTTTTGACATTTCATGGCAAAATAGAAAACAAGTTCCAGAAAATCTACATTATCCTTTTCCTTACCAACCTGACAAGCATATAAATAAACTTTTTAGTAATCATATTTGACAAAGGATTATAGTGTAATGATAGTGAAATTAATACAATATTAAAAGATTGTGTTTGGTTAAAATTGGTTTAACTGGGTTTATACATTCGATTATGTTTAGGACTCTCCCCAATGATAATACAAGCTTTTTTAAAACTATCATGTACATTGTACAGTGTACATATTCTGGGTTACATAGGGCACAGTCAGGTGAATAATTAATTGTTTGTTTCTTACAAAGTTTAGTATTCATTAGTATACATGGTTCGTCCCATTTTTCTTTCCAAACTTCATCACAGAGTTAAGGTCAGCCAGTTTTTGACTTCTTTACCTAGCTTTCCTCACGCCTCCATGTGATGTGTCCTTATCATCAAAATACCATCTATTTTACTTAATCTGACTTTCTACCAACATAAGCACCATTGTGTGTAATGTTCCTCCAAACAATTTTAAATTTTAGATTATAGTAGAAATACTTTTGGTCATTATATTATTAGTTACTTAAACTTTCATGGAGACCCCGGTAGATACTTTGTTTCTGTTGTATCTTCAAAGTTATATCCTGTTCAAGAATAAACTTTTCCCACATCAAAGTCATGTTCCCTAGTGAGTCATTGGTAAGTTGCTTATCCCGCCAATTAGTAACCCATTTCACATTTTCACTTTTTAGAAGACGTGTTGACTCGTCAGGTTGAACAATATTACCAAATTTACCATAAAGTGGTGTAAAAATGAAGCCAAACTGCAAAAGTTTCCTTATCCTGATCTAGTTTCTTCTTTCATTTAGCTACATAGTTCTCACTGCTAAAAAAAACATAGTATAGAGTCCATGAATGTTCTCTTTCAAAATTGTAACCCTGATGACCTCTTTAGTCTTTAACGTGGCTTTTTGCATAAATTGACACACTTCACAGTACAATATAGAACTTAAGAATGTATGGCTTTACTTAAGCATTAAAATAGAGAAATGAACTAATATGATTACCGTGCATTTATTAGCCATTGTATCCAACACCAAAAATAGTACTTTTTCACTGCAAAAAATTCCATTGTCCAGCTGTGAAAATAATGAGCTGCACATATTGTGGGCGAACTGCATAGAAAACATAGATAAGAAACCTCATGTTAGTCTCATTAAACTTTGTTAGGGCATCTGTTAAATGAATTCTTAAATAGCAATTCACCTTTTCTATTTGATCATTCAAAGACGATCTTCTATACTCGGCAAATGTTTCAACACAAAACTTACAGGTCAGGTTCACATCAAAGTTTGCAATATCCCCAACCAGAAAAAGTGCACATTTGCTCATATATGACACAACCATTCTGTGCAACTTATCATATCCATCCGCACCAATTACCCTGTCATGTTTACAACTCACCATTTTAATAAAACTACCATTATTGATGCCCATATATACAATTGACTCTGTCTCCTAAGATGCCTACCATAGCTTCTAATCAAAGTATCATTTACCAGACATCAATTACATAGAAAAAAAACTGATTCCAAGGTTAAATTCAACCTCTAGTGCTGTTAAAAGATAACTATTGTTCAATTTTAGAGTAAGTTGCTAGTCTTTGTAACTTAATCCTAATAGGCCAATGGTATGCTGTCTGTTACTGATAAATTGATAATCAAATCTTAAACTGAAAAATGCAGAATGCAGGTATGTAACATTATACCTCAACCAAGGCTGAATTTCATCGACCATTGAAAGCACTCTACGGTAATCCTCCTCCTCTCTGCTCTGAACATTAGCAACACACTTAACAAGCAACACAACCACCTCCAATATCAACAACGCAATCTCCTTATCACCATTCTCTTTCCTTAATTCCGGAACAACCCGCCCCTTACCGTTTCCACTTCTTTTACAATATAAACTCTCAATAAACCCTAGCACCAAAACGCCTTGACTCTGCGCCTCCTCATACCTCCCCCAATTCCCATAACAATGCATCAGCCTCACCCGCTGAAGCTGCAGCGAATGCGGCTTACACGACAGCTGCGAAGAAACAGCATCCAAACAACTGAGACACAGCTTGTACGTATCAAACAATTCTGAAGCGAAACGGGAGTTGATTTTGGGGGTTTCGGTGAGGCGTTTGGGGAGAAGTGATAGCGACTTGTTGAGAAATGATAAGAACTGTTTGGCGAGTGATCGGAGAGTGGTGGCGTCGGTTTTTGAGGGTTTGTTTGGTGGTTGTTTGAGGACGGTGGAGAAAGGGTGGAGGTGAGCGGTGAAGAGTTGGTGGATACCTGAGAGATCGGAGGATGATTCGAGCTTTGAGAGAAGCGAAGACTCGGTGACGCCGGTGCCGGCGCCGGTGACGGTGGCGGAACCGGTGACGGAGTTCGCCATTAGCGTGTGAGAGAAGAAAGTGGAAGTGATGAAAGAAGCGGGAAAGGAAGAGGGTGTTTTTGAGTGAAATGTTTTCGACGGTGACGGAAGCACAAGTTGTTTTGGGAGTTACAAAACTGGTCCCTCTAGTATTTCTATCTTGAATATGAATATAGAGTTAATCTCGGTTTTGGTACCTGTGTTTTGTATATTGTCTCCACTTGAGTACCAACATTTATTTTGTTTTTATAATTAGCCTGAGTTTTCAGAATCATTTATGTTTTCATCCTTCTTACTAACAGTGTTAACATTTTCTGTTAGATTTTTCTAAAAAAACAAAAATACCTTTAGGGCTGAAATGGTTATTACAAACTTTGTGTTTTCTATTTTTTAAATCAAACCACCACCATCAAATCTAATTTCAGGAGATGTTGAAGGTTTTAAATCTAATTTTAGATAAATTTATAGAGGAGATTGTAGGTGGTTTTGTTGATGGCCAGCGTAATGGAGGTGATGAACTCGTGGTGGTGGTAGTCTGTGGTTGCATAGGGGTGGGTGGCGACGGTAGCTGCGTTGCGACAGCGATGGTGTGGCAGAGGTGTAGTGGTGGAGGTAGTTGTGGCATGGCGGAGGTATGGTTGTGACAATGGTAGTACGGCGAAGGTGCGGTGGCGGCAGCATATGTGCTGTGGTTGATGTGCGGTGGAAGGTAGAGGTGGTGTAGGTTAGGGTCTGGATAACACCATCGTTGTACCTTGTCGAATCATGATATTTTAGGGATGTCGTAGGTTGGCCGGAACCTTGCCGGAAAACCTTTAAGGTCGAGCCGCCACGAGTTGGAGAACACCACCACCATTGGACTCAGATTTTACATGATTTCGATTCGATTTTGAAGATTTTTATAGATTTTTGAAGATTTTGAATCTTAATCGCTTATGAACTCCGGTGATCTGATAATTCACTTGATTTTGTTACAGCAAAGTGGAAGTATCTTATCCGGCGAAGGAGACAAACATTACGACAGTTGATTTGTTAAGCAAGATCAAATCTCCGGTGCTCACATCAGAAAAACATCAAAAAAATAGATGAATTGATTAATCATCTTCCTCGCCGAAAACCCCCTCATGTGCCATCACCGCCAGTCACCGTAGCATCACCACCTTGTTTTGCCTACCATTATCCGCGGAAGGAATGTCTTCGCCGCCACGAGCCCTATCTCTTTTTGTAACATCTCATATTTTTCCGATTAAGTGAAAGTTATCATCGTTTATTCTCGTAAAGACCAATGTTGCCAATCGTTTATTCTCGTAAGGACCAATGTTGTCAATCTTGAAACTTATGGGTATCTATGCTTAATTCTTAGTTGACATTAAAATTTAATGTATGAAAGTTAACAATCAAAATATTAAATTGATCAATAACAATAACTATGATAATATTAATAATTTTAAAATAATAAAAATAATAATAAGTTATGCTAATAATAATAATACTAATAATAATAGTGAGAGTAATAATAGTAATAATAATAACTAAAATAATAGTAATAATAATGACAATATTTATAATAATAATAACATTTATAACAATATATAAATTTTTTAAATAAATTAAAAATGTTTAAAACTTGAAATTTAAAAAGTTCAGGGGTTGTTTTTACCATTTTATAAACTTTAAATGAAAGTTTACGCATGAAATGATACGAATTAAACCGTGGGGGCTATTTGTGTAAATTCAAAACCCAACCCCCCTTACCCTTTTCTCTCTCCCCGTTTTTTCGACGCCTACTCCGGCGACCTCAAATACCTCCGAAACCCTAAAAATTCGATCCCCAAACCATTCCGAATGTCATCGGGATTACGTTTCAAACCTTAAGTACCCTTTAATTGGAGTTTAAAGACGACAATGGGTGTCAATTGAGCTCAGTAACCGTCGACCTCAATCCTCTAACCGTTCGAACATTAAACTCTAAATAATAACACAAATAACTTAAACTAATCGATCACAAATTCAATGTGAATATTAAGAACGAGAGGTATTAATGCTACGAGAGAGGAAGGATCGGAATCCGTACCTTAACTTAACTTATACGAAGTTAACCACACAACTTGACGACGTCCTTACTTAATCTACATATTAATAACATTTCATAGTTAGATTATTGAAATTGCATTAGGTGTATGCTTCGTTATTTTTTAATTTTGTGTCTATAGTCCTTCACATTATGTCTTATATGATCTTTACCTACTAGAAATTTTAAATGTACACTGGATTTAATATTAACGTACATTGGGTTCACATGAGTTTTTAAAAGAACACTTAGTTATAAAGGAAATCCTTTATTTAGATGTTGAAATAGTTAAAATCATTTATTTAATGTGTTAGTTTACTGTGTAAAATAATAATGAATATTTTAATAATTTTATTTATTTAAGTTGATTCAAGAATGACGCAAAATAAACAAAATTGAATTAATTAATTTATGCATGTATGTGTTTGATACTATGCTGGAGCATGCATATCATCTTCACCTCCATTACTCTGCATTATTTAGCTTTTCATAAACTACAGGAGACTACTTTCAATGTTGTACTTCACTTTAAAGAAAAAAACCCAATACATCATTCTTTAACTTCAAGTTTATGTGAGTATCAGTCTTGCCCAATTAACCGTGCTCCATCGAAACAATTTAAGAATCACAAAAAAAAACAATCGAAACGTAACGGATGTCGATGACGTTACCTAGACTTTGAGTAATGAAACCGATTAATACGAATGTTCTTCCGGTTGAATCGTCGTTGTAATGATTCGATCCTTTTTCTGCCCGTGTGAATCTTGAAAAAAATGCCTATCAATCACCGGAAGTAATCGACAACCATACAAGTCATAATCGGAATTCAAAAAGTTCCACGCAAACATATACGATAAGAAAGCATAATCCGAGTTATACCTTATTGGAAGAGTTGATCGGTGATAACAATGTTTGTGTGATGGCTCGGATGATCACACAACGTTGGCCGAATGAAGTGGTTGGTGGTGATCGGTACCGTTGTGGCTATGGATCTCCGGCAATGAGATTGAAAATAAACAAGAATAGAACGTGAGAATGAAACGATATTGCGGCGAGTTGCGATTGCAAACTGCGAGAGTCAAAAGATGCATATATCGAAGGAATGCTTGTAGTCAGTTTCGATGATTATGGCAATTTATCAGGAGGTTTGGTATATGACGGTTAAATTCAAGATGATAGAAGTTGACTTAAATGAGTGCTTTGTTTATTTTAATGTTGATATATATATTGAAGATATATATCTCACAATATATATAAGATGGCCACCATGATTATTCTTTTAATTCATGGATAGACACATACACGTATATATTTACACACAATTGGTTCCAGAGTTATCTAGTAAAAGAAAGATTAATAATATTATTAATATTATTAATATTATTAATATTATTATTATTATTATTATTATTATTGTTATCATTCGGATATTTCAACTCTACCCATCTTAATTTAGTTTCGTCCTTGAAATTTAAGTAGTGTAGCATGAATCCTCAAAATATGATTCGAGGCAACTAATACCCTTGTAAGTTCACACAACTTACAAGTAGAGTAATTAAAAATATATATATAAGTTAGAGAACATACACTTAGTTGTTGAATAGGTATGGATACCGTGAACGAATCATTTCTTCTGTCTCCTGTCACACCTCAACCTTGACGGAGGAAACGTCGAGATGTGAGGGTTAAGATTGTTCATAGCCACATAACGCTATATTTAAATGTAAATATTAAAATTATAAGTTTCAAAAGGCATTACAAACATAAGTCTAAAACATGAAATAAGTTCAAACATAACAAGACAAAACATAGCCTTTTTTATTTCATTAACTAGGTCCAAGTCCTAGATTATTACAAGCTTCAAAAGTTCACTTTAAACTTGATGGTTACCTGAAACATGATAAAAATAAAAGATCAACTATAAATAGTTGGTGAGTTTTCAAGGTTTTCATACATAATATGATAAGGTTACAAGTAGCAATTCATGTCATAGGTTATAAGTTAGTAAGGTTATAGAACACATATCGTTACAACCAAACATCTACTTGATTACAAGTATATAAGATTGGCTAAGTGTATTTGGTTCCCATGATGAACAAGCATACGTCATCAGGAGTCGGCAATACATCGACTTTAGCACCAAATAGGCTTGCCAGGCCCAAAGATCTAAGACGTTGCCAGGCTAGCAATAGTTAATGATTGCAAACAAAAATATGTATCTCATATAAACACTTACAACACACAAATAACCATGACAAAAATATGAATTGCAAGTGCTTACAAGGTTAAACGTTTACAAGTGTATGAGAATAAGTATCATGTTTCACCCAAAATTAATGTGAAAATATAAAAAGGGGGCAAGGAAAACTCTCTTGATCAATAAGTATATAATAGATGATTAATAAGAAATAAGGTAAGCAACGTTCCAACGTAAATCTTCACAAGACACCTAAATATATATATATATATATATAATATATATATATATATATATATATATATATATATTCACAAAGTTAAAGTTTTAATAATAAGTTTAACAAATTAACGTGAACTAAAGTTCAATTTGATGTTTGGGGCTTTGTCAATTATATTTAATAAATGGATATCAATTATATTTTCTTGGAAACAATATATTTATATTTTATATAAAGATGTGAAATAAGAATAACATTTATAATAATTTTGTAATATTTATAAAGTTTAAATAAAGTTTTGTAACTAAATAAAATAAACACGATTTAAACAATAATTTAAAGGCAATATTTGAAATAATAGTTTGTGTAAATTAAACTAGTATTTAAAGTCTAAATTTTATAAAAATATACTAACTATATCATTAGCTTTAGAATAAAAATAAAAATGTAAGAATATTTTTAAAGATAAATTATAGAAAAACAATTAAATGGTTCTAAAATAAATAAAGTTTATAAAATGATTTTTTTATAATTTTTTAGCAATTTTTATATATTTTTTAAAAACTGCAAAAGATCCTTAAAAAAATAATGGAGGTCACCGGGTTCGAACCCGGACCTCTAGTATGGGATGAGTGTATGGAACTAGTAAACCAAGGCCGCAGCCGCATTTATTGTTGGTTTCGATTTGTTATAAACCCAAGTTAAAAAGTTTCCCCTAATTTACATGAACCCTAGAACTTTCTTTGGTCAAATTGAAGTTCGATTTGATATCTTTTTCTGAAATAAACATGGGGCTTTGATTCCCCATGTGATTTCGAGTGTATTTTTGTGTTCACTTACTTGATTTGAGTTCGAATTGATGCAAAAGACACCAAGAACAGGTCGCGAGCGTCTTGTGTCCAAACGATAATCAAATGACGATGTTAATCAAATTAAACTTGAGGATAGTTTCGGATGTGGATCCTGATGCAAAGCCCTCGATCAATTGAAGTTAATAATGCTCGAAAGGTAGGTTTTGATCGAGTTGCAGGTATGATGAGGGGGTAATCAAACAACTTGGTTTTGTGTGTTTTCAGGTGCGATTGAATGATGTGAAAGATTAGGAATGGTTAGATGATTGTTCACGTTCGTTTAATCGAGTTATTATTGCTTCTTAATGCACAAACGACTATGGAGTTTTAAGAGGTTTCGGTTATTCACTAGATCGCATTAAAAGTTCATAACGAGGTTCGAATTGTGTTCACGAAGCGATTGGTATAATTTGGAAATAAAACGGATGAGTTTTGCGGGTTTTGGAACCTCGCCGGACTTGGCCGGAGTCCGGCCGGCGAGTTTGCCGGAAAAACGGGTAGGAGAGGGGGGTTGGTTTGGTTTTCATTAATTACACAAATGGCCCCTGAAGTTTTGAGTTCTTATCATTTTATGTTTAAACTTAATTTTTAAGTTTTCAAATTGACATAAAGCCCCCTAGACTTCTTTTAATATTTTTTTTAAGTTTAATAAATTTTACAACTTATTATTATTATTTTTTATATTATTATTAATATTATCATTATTATTATTATTATCATTATTATTTTTATTATTATAACTTATTATCATTGTTACTATTATTAGTGTTAGCATAATTAATATTGTTCAATATATATATATATATATATATATATATATATATATATATTTAACTTTCATACATTACAACTTAATGATAATATAAAAGAATAAGCATAAATAACATATGAGTTTCCTAATTGACATAATGACCCGTGTAAGAATAAATAACGTTAACTTTCTATTAACGGGAAAATACGAGATGTTACATCTCCCACGTCGCCTTGCGTTCAGAATGATTTTTCCATAAAACTTTAACGAACAGTATAGACTTGCGTCTCATAATTCGTTCTTGGCGATCAATAATAGCTTCATGTTCTTCTTCATAAGAAAGATCTTCTTGAATCGTGTGAAGAGGGTAACTAATAATGTGCAACGGATGATAGTTGTATCCCCTCAACAAGGATACATGAAAAATGTTATGAACAGGAGAGAGTTGTGGCGGCAATGCTAAACGATACGAGACTTCTCCAACCCTTTCAAGAATCTCAAATGAACCAATAAAACGCGGACTTAATTTTCCTTTTATTCCAAATCGACGTACGCCACGACAAGATGACACTTTGAGAAACACATGATCTCCAACTTTAAATTCCAAGGCTCGTCGATGTTGATCGGCATAACTCTTTTGTCTAGTTTGAGCTTCTTTCAACTTCTCCCTTGTAATGATAACTTTATCATTAGTAACTCTAACCAATTCTGTTCCTTCAATTATCTTCTCTGACCTCATTCCAACATATTGGTGCTCTACACTTTCGACCATATAGAAGTTCAAACGGGGCCATATCAACACTAGCCTGCCAACTGTTATTATATGCAAGCTCAACCAAGCATAAGTATTCATCCTAGTTGTCGGTCCATTCAAATGCACATGCTCTAAGCATATCTTCCAAAGTTTGAATAGTGCGTTCAGACTGTCCGCCGGTTTGCGGATGGAAGGTGGTACTAAATCTTAACTTTGTTTCCCAAGCATTTTGGAAACCCTTCCAAAAGCGTGATGTGAAACGTGGATCTCTATCACATACAATCGACGATGGTGTGCCATGAAGTCGAATGACATCTTGCAGAAATACCTATGATAATTTGCTAACCGAGTAACCCTGCTGAATATGCAAGAAATGAGCTGATTTCGTGTGTCTATCCACTACGAACCAAATGGCGTCGTTCTTCTTGAATGTTTTTGGTAGGCATGTAACAAAGTCCATGGAAATATCATCCCATTTCCACACAGGAATATCTAATGGCTGAAGTAACCCACTAGCTCTCTGATGCTCAATTTTTACTTGCTGACAAGTTAAACAATGGCTTACATATTTAACTACATCTTCTTTCATACCACTCCACCAAAAGTGATGCCTTAGATCTCTATACATCTTATTGGCTCCCGGGTGAATAGAGAAAGGTGAGTTATGTGCCTCCGCTAATAAGGACTCGCGAATGGTTGAATCATCCGGCAAACATAACTTTTTCCCACACCAGATAACTCCTTGTTCATCAACTCGAAACTTTGATTGCTTTGCTATCTTCAAGTTTTGTAATATCTCCCAAAGTTCTTCATCTCGATTCTAAGCTTCCTTGATCCGTGTAATAAGATCAGATTCTATCATCATCTTGGCTAGATAACCGTTAGACTCACCAAAATGTAACCCAACATCTATTCTATTAAGATCTAAGATAATTCATGGTTGGATTTGGAGACGTACCACTCCACCTGCACTCTTCTGGATGAGAGCATCCGCCACGACATTCGCGCTGCCTAGATGGTACTGGATGTTGGCATCGTAATCCTTAAGTAGTTCTAACCATCTCCTCGGCCTCATGTTGAGTTCTTTTTGAGTGAAAATCTACTTAAGGCTCTTATGATCAGTGAAGATGTCACATGTCTCTCCATACAAATAATGTCTCCAAATCTTTAATGCAAATACAACTGCTGCAAGCTCTAGGTTATGTGTTGGATAGTTTACTTCATACGGTTTAAGCTGCCGTGAAGCATAGGCAATAACTTTACCATGTTGTATAAGAACACAACCAAGTCCTTTCTTCGATGCATCATTATAAATTTGGTACCCGCCAGAACCCGAAGGTAAAGTAAGAATAGGGGCAGATACAAGTCTTTTCTTCAGTTCCTCAAAACTCTTTTCTCTATCCTCATTTCAAGTAAACTTTACACCCTTTCTCATAAGCTGAGTTAGAGGCAATGCCACACGAGAGAAACTTTCCACAAAACGTCGGTAATAGCCTGCTAAACCAAGGAAACTACGAACTTTAGTGACAGATGCCGATCGGGGCCACTTAGTTATAGCTTCAACCTTTGCCAGATCCATAGTGATACCTTTAGCTGATACAACATGGCCTAGGAATGTCACTTGTTCAAGCCAAAAATCACATTTTTGAAAATTTAGCATATAACTTCTTTTGGCGTAAGGTCTCTAAAATCGTGCGATGGTGTTCTTCATGCTCCTATCTACTTTTAGAGAATACCAAGATGTCATCGATAAAAACATTTACAAAGCGATCCAAATACTTGTGGAACACTTTGTTCATGAGGTCCATGAAAATAGCTGGGGCATTAGTCAGTCCAAAAGGCATGACTACAAACTCGTAGTGACCGTAACGGGTGAAAAACGCTGTCTTAGGAACATCTTGATCTCGGATCCTCAATTGATGGTATCCTGATCTAAGGTCGATCTTAGAGAAAAACTTTGCCCCTTGTAAATATATATATAATATATTCTTAAGTACCTTGTGAAGGATTGCGTTAGGACGTTTATTAATATTTATTAATAATCATCATTCCTATACTTATTTGCCATGTGAGTTTTTCAGTACTCCTTTTGCTTATTTGTACACTTTGGGGTGAAACATGTTACCTTATGATTATTGTACTTGTAAACTCGTTTGAATATTGTAAACACTTGGGCAATGCACTTTGTTTGTTATGGTTAGTTGAACTTTCATAATTACCATGTGATGACTATTATATGTACAATAATTAACTATTGCTAGCATGGCGACGTCCTAGACCTATGGGTCTGACAAGCCTGCCTGGTTAATCCAAGTACACTTAGCTAATTGTATAATCTTGTAATCTTGTAAACTATTAAGGTTTGATTGTTACATTTGTCATACATCCTTAATTACTTTGCTTACTAACCTATAACATGAATTGCCATCTTTTATATATGTAAGTATGAAAACTATGGAAAACTCACTAACTTTATGTCGATCCTTTATTTTTAACATGTTTCAGGAAACGCTCAAGTTTGATGTCATCTTTGAAGTTTACTCACATCTAGGATTGGACCTAGATTAATAAATGAATTGTCTTGGATTACTTCATCTTATGTTATGTTTGTTTTCCTATTTGAGACTTATGTTTGTAATTTACATTTGAAACTTACGAAAATAATATTTGGATTAAATGATAGCGTTATGTGGCTGTGAACACTCTTACCCTTGCATCTTGACGATTTTGCCGTCAAGGTTGGGGTGTGACAGATTGATATCAGAGCCCATAACTATAGGGATTTAGGTTATTAGAAATGATGACCTATACTATAGCTTATGCATTATCCTTATAGAATAGTATTTATATTCTTGTAAAAATATATTGTTTGCATGCTACGTAATGTTAAGCTTTCTTATGTGCAACTTGATGCCTTAGCATAGGGTTGCCTTGTAAATGCTTAAACTTTGTTGCTTGTCTACCCTAGACTTATCTTTGACTCTTTGATTCTCCCCGACAATTGAAACTTCTTAAACTTATTCTCGACGACACATGGGTCCGTACGCTTTATATCTATGGTTTAAATCTTTAGACTTCATGTCTAATTTATACAAATCTTATCAAGGTTTTGATTCCATGAACCTAAGAAATATTGTGTGACATATAGACATATGTATTCTGGATTTCCTGGCAAAAAGCCTTCGGGCTAAGGTAAGCATTTCGCATAAATCCTAGGGGACTAGTTTTGCTTACCTGGGGACTTCTGGGATGAATGGTGTAGATGGGTGTGGCATGAATGCCTCCTCCACTTAAGGGGAATCTACATAATTGGTTGAGACTAGGGTTGTTTAAATCGTTCGATTGGAAAATGTTTGAAATTTAGATTTTCGACTCGGTTATTAAAGAATCAATCAGCTCAGCTCGGTTCGTCTCGAATCAATTTAAAATTAGTATATATATCTATATAATTATATACACACACATACAATTATATTTATAGTTTTTTTCATACACTCTTTTAGCCGGATTTAGCCACAATATACATATACATAATTATATTTATACATACTAGACTAATAAACTTAATAAAAAAAACACTAAATCAAAGAAATAAAATCTCTAAGGCGTTAAACGATATTCTTTAACCCCAGTAGTTTGCTCATTGCCTCATCACCTCCCATTCTCACATCAAGTTGATCATCTCTCACTCTCATTGTCATCATTCTCGAGAGTTCGCTCATTGGCCACAACATTGTCGTTCATGGGAATTGTTATGCGAAGAATTCTGATTGCTTTTAAGCTTTTAAAGCATAAAGACTTAAGATCTAAGATTACCATGTTCGCTCTACAACTTTAAACTGAATGCCACACTTTACAATAAGGTTATCAAAATCGATTGTCGCTCATTCAAATCATTAATGCTTGGAAAATTTTGTTTGATTTTTGGCTTCGTTGTAAACAAGCTTATGGATTGATTTGGTTTGTAAACGAGCCAAGCATGAGCATATGGCTGCTCGATTAAGCTCGGCTTGTAAATAGCCCTAGTTAAGACACATAATTAAATATTAGTTTTGAAAAATATTATAACAATAGTTGATAAAGTCATAATGATAGGGTGTATGAGAGTCCCAAAACCATATAACTCTATACTTAAAAAATAAATGGAATGAATAGTACATTTACTTATCACGATCGTTGATTTTTATTTTTTTAATCAACGGTGGGAAGTGCGTTTTTGTTACTTGGTTTAAACGTGGTCATTTCATGGCATCTTTGCATCAAGAGAAAGAGCGACAAAGATAAAGGAGTAGAAGTCTATGAGAGAAGATGAAGGAGATGAGTGATGAGAGAGAGTGGGAGAGAGGCGAATGGAAGTAGTAGATGTATCTTGAAAAACTCATCAAATGCATTTACTATATGGATATTACATGAATCATTCTTTCCATTAAAACCTCATCAAATCAGTGCAAGTCTATCCAATTATTATACAACCTAAAAGAATCGACCCAAATCCTCTATACTCTGTTTTAGTATAATAGGACTATGATCAAGAAAATCTTTATCAAAAGCTCTGTCTTAATTATTCAAAGTTATCAACCATATCAAAAACACCATTAGTTACCAAAAAACAATTTAATTTGCTCTGAACTAATCCTTGTGAAATTAAAACTCCCGTAGGGATGTCAACAAAATTTGTCTTATCTATGAAATATTTAAAGTGTTAGTCAAAGTACGTGAAAAAGTAGAACTAAATCTTTCTCCCAAACTCTTAACGACATTGAAGGCTCTCGCAATGATATAATTCCCGGGAATTCGGTTTATAAACATTGATGAAGCTCTAAAGACGTTTTTTTCTACTTCTCTTGAGGGGTATAAACAACTAACATAAAGCATTTACTATTATTTGTCACCCAATTACCTTTCACAATGAGAACATTTTCAAACGATGTAAAAGAGACTTTGATAAAAGAGTCTAGATCTTAAATTGCAACCAAATCACCTAAGTCTCCCCTAGAACATGATGTTGCAAACTCAAATATGTAATTGCCCCATAAACTTTTTATTTTAACAAATCCATCGTCGGTAGGCATAAAACGTTTCTTGAAGAGCTAATAAGACTAACTCTTTGTGTCTTACAAAGTTGCGCTACCTTTCATCTTTTCAACGCGTTCCTAATCTCACAAATATTTGGAGCAAGAAAATTTGTTGATTAACCAATGGATCGCTCATCCCCTTAATTGTATTAACTCCTTTGTTTTTTATTGCATACCCAAGTGATCTACCCATTTATACAGGTTCATTGATCCACGAACCACCCAGATTTCTCTTGTGAAACTTGTTCGATGAATTTTCTTTTTTATTATATTGAATTTATGTTTCACTAACATGTAACATATCGTATTTTCGTTAATTAAAAGTTAACTTTGTTAAGTTTTTATAAGGTTTATTAATGTCTTTTATGAAACTTGTGGGTTGCTTATGCTTATCCGTTTGTTGGTCATTAATCTTTTAATATAAAACTTAATAACATTGGAAAATAATATTTATAATAATAATGATAGTAATAATAATAATAATAATAATAACAAAAATAATAACAATGATAATAAAGATAACAATAATAAGTTATAAAAGTTAACAAGTTAAAACTTAATTAAGTTCAAGGGGGCCTAATTGTCAATTTAGAAACTTAAAATATTAAGTTTGTGCATAAAATAATAAGAATCCTAAGCCGAGGGACCAAAGTGTAACTTTTAAATTTACAAAACCCAACGCCCGCCCATTGTCACCCCGTATTTCCGGCAAACTGTCGGCAGTGGGCCAAGTCCGACGACCCCCCAAACCATCCTGTAACCCCTAATTTTTATGCCAAATTGATTCTAATCACTTCCTGAAACTTATTCGAACCTTTAATGAGCCTTAATTCGAGTTAAAGGTGTCGATTGAGCTTGGTAACCGCTCGACATCAACTCTTTAACCGTTCGTCAATTAAACTCTAATAATAATCAAATTAATCAAACTTAAACAATCATCTAACTATCCTCAACTCCAATTTCACCTGAAAAGGACACAAACATCAAAACAAATCCGCACTTCTATCGCGATCTGCAACCGAGTGTTCACCACCATTTGAACGTTCTAAACATCAATTAGTAGAGGACTTAGAACCAAGAACTTCACCCAAAGCTTCACCCAAAGTTAATTTGGTTAACAACAACAATTTCACATCAAACAAGATCAAGCTTTGGTCGCGTCTCACCTGCGTCTGTTCCCATCAATTTAAGCATCATTTTGGGTAATTAGTTGAGTCCATAGACTCGAAATCACATGGGGATCAAAAGCCCCAATGTTGATTTCATTACTAGTAATGAATTGATGATCAATTTAGTTGTTTTTGAATTAGGGTTCATACGGATTTAGGGGAAAATTCTTAATTTCGGTTTAAAAGAATTTAAAACCAAAGGAAACCAAGGTCGCGACCCTGGTTCACTGGTTAAGACACTCGCTCCACAATCATGAGGTCTCGGGTTCGAACCCAGGCACCCTCATGTATTCTTTTAAAAGGCTTTTTAGCCTTAAATAAATTACAAAAATTTTTTAATATATATAAAATTATTTTTATAAACTTCAAATATTTTTAAAAGTCACCAAAGATTTTTTGTAATTTTTCTAAGTTTAAATAAATATATTTTGTTAATAAAACATTTTAACAAAGATTGTTTTTGAATAATTTCTTGTAAAATGGATTGTACATAATAATTAATAAATTATTATTGGTTCAAAAGTTTCTTTTCAAATAATATTGTGTAAACCGTACTTATTTCTTTTAGTTATAAAACTTTATTCAAACTTTATACATAAATCTTCCCAAATTATTATAAGTGTTTCTTTACACATCTTTATATAAAATATAAATATATACTTTTCCAAGTAAATATGAATGATTTCCATTTGTTAAATATAATTATTTGACAAGCCCCAAATTCCACTTAACCCAAGTCCTTGTTGATTCGTTAAACTTATTATAATTAAGCTTAAATCTTGTAAATATATATTCTTAGGTACCTTGTGAAGGATTATGTTGGAACGTTTATTATTATTTCTTATTAATCATCATTCTTATACTTATTTGCCACGTGAGTTTTCTTGCCCCATTTTATCTTATTTCACATCGTTTTGAGGTGAAACATGTTACATTATTTAACTTACACTTGTAAATGTTTTTATTTTTGTAATGCACTTTCAATTCATACATATATTTTGTAATGGTTATTGTGTTATTGTAAGTTTAATATGAGATACATATTATGTTGACAATCATTAACTATTGCTAGCCTGGAGACGTCATAGATCTATGGGCTTGACAAGCCTATTTGGTGCTAAAGCCGATGTATTGCCGGCTCCTAATGACGTATGACTTGTTCATCATGGGAACCAAGTACACTTAGCCAGTCGTATAAACTTGTAATCTTAATCTTAGTCGAGGTTTGATTGTAGTTGTATGTGTTCTATAAACTTGCATAACTCATAATCTTTGACCATGAATTGCTACTTGTAACCTTTTGATATAATATGTATATTAAACCCTTGAAAACTCACCAACTTCATAATTGACCTTTTATTTATTACATGTTCTAGGAAACGCGCAAGTTTGAAGTCATCTTTTGAAGTTTGCATAAAACTAGGATTTTGACCTAGATTAAAGAATAAAAAGCTTGGATTATTTTATTTTATATTATGTTTTGATTTATTTTATGTTGAGACTTATGATTGTATTTGCATTTGAAACTTATGATAATAATATTTACATTTAAAGATAGCGTTATGTGGCTGTGAACAATTTTAACCCTCATATCTTGATGATTCCGCAGTCAAGGTTAGGATGTTTGCTTCCTGCGCTTCAAATATTCCTTTTCACGAAGGTTATTATTGTTCACTTGTATATACCATTCGATTCTCGAAGATCAGAATGGTGAAGAATCTTGATTATGTGAATTATTAACGTGGCCATCCACCACATGTTCTTTTCGAAGTTATCTTTATTATACTATCAAGTTCAAACGGGTCAGAATTCATAACATTCACCATGTGGTCTTCCTCGTCAGTCTGTTCTTCATTCTCGTCATTCACTTTCTCAACTAAAGGTTTACAATTAGGAGCTTCCCTGTGTACTCTTTCCTATTGTCTTTCAAAGGAAGGGGACAAGACTACAACATATACTGTAAACTCATAAGAAATGTCTTTGACATTAAGAGTCTTGACTTGATTATGTAAATGTTGAGCACCTATCACAATTAGCTCCGTGAGATACGATCTGAGAAAAATTACATAAATGTACAATATCAAGTCATTCGACATACAAAAAACAGCACAAAGATTCTAGGTTGTGTAAACGCTAAAATCATACCACTTGGTTACATATAGAATACAATGATTGCTTAACAGGCAAGTTCATTGAGCAAACAAAAACACCACAATCATCCATTCAAAAAAATCCACAAGAAGTGATGGTAAATAAAATCACAAAAGATAGTAATATTCAAAGTAAAAAACCAAAAGGTACAGATAGTTGCAACATAAGATTTAAATTCCACACATAGTCTCAATGACAAAGTTCTTAGTCAGAACAACAAAAGACAAGAACAAACTATCACACCATTACATCCGTATCACCAATGGGTTTGCCAACTAACATTTCATCATCAGCACCCTGCTCCTTTAAACCAGACATCAAGCTCTCTCAAAACTGGTAAATAGGAGCCACCATGTTTTCCTTAACGTAGGGCACAACAGCTGTTGTTGTTTTGTCCCTGTTGGACCAAAAGAACCAATGAGCCTGATCAGAGAAACCTCTAAGTCCCACAGGACATCACAACAGCTGAAGAAGACCTGATCAGCTGTTCTACAAAGTCTGAAGAATACAACTGCTGAAGTATTTCTGAAGTACTGAAGACAAAGACTGAGACAACAGCTGAAGATCTAAAGTCTGAAGACTTCAACAAGTACTGAAGACAAAGACTGAAGATCAACAGCTGAAAGACAAAGTCTGATGTTCAAGTACTGAAGACATCAGCTGATGTTAACAGCTGATGACAACAGCTGAAGAGGGCTTCTTCAGTTGTTGTGATGGTTTTTCTTCATCAGTAGTTTTCTTTTCCATTCAGTAGTTTGTTTACTTTTCAGTACTTGTAAACAACTGAAGAGGTTGTTCTTCAGTTGTTGTAGTATCAGTAGTTTTATGTTTTTCAGTAGTTGTAAATAAGATGTTTAACACTTAGGAACATTTGTAAGAAGATGTCAGTTGTTGACATCTTTAGTAGTTGTTAAACATCAGTAGTTGTAAAACGGTTACATGTCACTTTCAAGTGACATCAGCCTACGTCACTCTTTCCTTTATAAGGAAGGATGACTCACCTGTAATCGTGCCTTTGAGGCCGACAATCTTAATGCAATATTCCTTTTGTCGGATATTTCTCTCTCTATAACAAAATTCTTTTATCGTTTTATATCGAATGTTCTTGCTTGAATTTGTCTAATTCTGAGCTATTCCGCTGCTATATCTGTTCAATCGATTAAACCAAGAGGCTGAGATCCTAACAAATGGTATCAGAGCAGGTTAATCATTGATCGATCTAACAATGATCATTGAAACTGTTCAATCGCTCTAAGTTTAATCGAATTAGCAAATTCGCAAGGATCTGTTATAGAGATTGAGAGTGTATCGCTTCTGGACGTTTTATTTGAGGTTCTGTGTGGTTTTGAGCTAAATTTATTGTGATTTTACTTGAATCTGTCTGATTTTCCACAATGACTACTTCTTCGAATGATCCTTTCAATACTGGATCCTCTACCAAGCCTCCGATCTTGGTGAGGAATGAGTATAACATTTGGCAGAGAAGATTGCTCCATCACCTGTCTGTCAATAGCTCAGGTGTTGGACATCTGTGGTACATGGACCACATAAGCCAATGGTGAATGATCCGGAAACAAACCAGTTGGTTCCAAAGAAGAAGGAGCAATACTCCGATGAGGACAAGAAGTTGTTTGAAATAGATGCAAAAGCCCATGGAATTTTGGCTATGGCTATTCCTAATGAGATTTACTCTGGGCTTCTGCATTGTGAGTCTGCTCATGACCTCTGGAAAGCCATCAAAGAACAATTTGGTGGTACTGATGAGGTTTTAGCAAACAACAGGGAAATCCTCGCCCAACAATATGAGACTTTCTCTCATAGAAAGGGTGAGACTCTGACTCAACAATTTGAGCGGTTTTCATGTTTAATCTCTGAATTGAAAATGGTTAAACATGAATATACCAGGAGTCAGATGAACCATAGATTCCTAAGATCACTGCCTGAGAGATGGAACACATATACCATTGTTCTACGCTCAAATGCTGATGTTGATCGCCTATCTCTCACCCAACTTCATGGGAAACTGCTTACATTCGAGAGAGAGATAGAGCAGAAAAGGAAATTGGTTTCATCTGGCAAGCTTACTGAGGATTTTGTCCAAGGGAACACTGCCCTGATTGGACATCAAGAGTCAGAATATGTGTCATCTGAAAGCCAGTATGATGAGCATATTGATTTCTCTACAAATACTTCTGAGCCTGCCTTTGTGAGTGTTGATAGTTATTCTGCTGGTAGTAATAGTGACAATCTATGTTTCATCATGGATGATCTCAAGGGGATTGCTGATGATGACTTAGAAGAGATGGATATTTTGAGCCAAATGGCCTTGATAAATATCAGATCTCAGAAGTTCTACAAAAGAACTGGAAGGAAATTCCCAGGACTCTCTGGCAAAACCAAAGTTGGTTTTGACAAGAGTAAGTTGAAGTGCCATAAATGCCACAGGCTTGGGCACTTTGCAAGAGAATGTAGATCATCTGGATCTAATTCTCCTGCACCTTTTGTGACTTTCCCTGGCAATAGTCAACAAAACAGAGGGCAACAACCTGTCAATTCTGGTTATCATCATCAACCACAATCTCCTGCATATTTTGTTCCACAGGGGCCAATGCCATATCCATACCCCTGCTATTACATGCCACAACCAGGCCAGGTTCAAGCACCCACTGCTCAGCAACCACATGCACTCCCTGAGCCTCAACCATCCCAATCTCATCAACCTAATCAACCTCAACAACACAGCTTCTTCACACCAGGAGTTGTTGACTAGAGCAGCTTACCAGATGATGTGTCTGGTAATGAACAACTGTTCTCAGGTGCTGGTCAACATGGTGGTGAGCATCCTTTTGGAAATCTAGCTCTCATGACTTTGGAATCCTCTGATGGATCATCCTCAAGTACCTCTTCAACACAGGTATCACAGGTATCCTCTGAGGCTAAGGCCAATTATGTTCTGAAACTTGCATAGCAGCATTTGCCTCTATTAGAGAAGCAAATGTGGCTTTAATCAATAAAAATGTAGAGCTAGAACAAATAATTTCCAAAAATAAAGCTGAGTTTGAGTCTGTGCTGAAAGAGAAAACTGATGAGATTTACAAATTAAAATGCCAAATCTCTGATGATAAGGCTAGGGAGGATGTACTCTTAGAGAAGTACAAAGACCTCAAAGATACTCTTGCTGTCACCCAGGTAGAGTGTGATCGATGGGTACAATCTTGCAAGGGCTTTGAAATGCTTCTTAGTAAGCAAACAGCTTCCAATGTGAAGTTTGGAATTGGTTATAATCACACTGCTCCTCCTACAGATTTTGCTTCAAGAGCAGGAGTAGAATCTGATGGAGAAAGTAATGACCAATCCACCTCATCATGTGATTCACTACTTGATAAAGCACCATCAGTAGTTGAAGTCAGTAGTAATCCCTCTGTGAACCTATCAGCTGATATTGATAGTTCAACTGCTGACACTCACATGATCAATGAGTTGATCAACCCAAGTGTTATCCCTAGAAGTACTGAGGGTACTGGAGAGCAGGGGATAACATCTGGAGTTCAAATCCCAATGACTGACAGCACTGAAGAGAAGAAAACTGTCAGTAGGAAGGATTTGAAGCCTACTAAGGAAGTTGACAAGAAGGCAAAAAGTGCTTCTAAACTGCTGAAGAGCAAATTTTCAGTAGTTTCATCTTCTTCAGTTGATGATCAACAGAAGATGAAGAAGAAACCATGTGAAATATGTGGTTATTCAATCATCTCACAGATGATTGTTGGTACAAAAAGGGATCCAAACTCAAACAAAAGGAGAAAATTAAAGAAAACTTGGCTAAAATGAAAACTGAGTTTGAGTCCAAGTTTGTACCAGCAGCATCAAATCCTGTTACTCCTATGTCTAAAAAGAAATCTAAAAGGGAAGGAGTGCAACAGGCAATAGCTGAGGTTGCTCAAAAGAAGATGGTGCAACACAAGAACTCATCATCAAACACTAATACCAATGTGTCTGAAGAGCTGAAAGCTCTTTCCCAGAATCAGACACAGCTGGTAATGATGGTTAACATCTGTTGGGAAGAGTTAACCAACTTGATGGCCCTGTGTTGAAACCCCAGAAAAGGAGATCCAAGCCAAAGGATTCCTCTTCTACACCATCTCCTTCACCTCAAGCTATTGTGCCCAATAAACCTGTTAGTTACCATCTATTGATGAGACCAGGCCCAAAACCAAAAAGGTTTGGGTCTCCAAAACTAACTGATTGTTTATTTATGCAGGTCTCTTCAACATGCCAAAGTAGCATCTGGTATGTAGACAGTGGGGGATCTATGCATATGATGGGAACAACTCACTTCTTAATGACTACTCTCCAGGAAGGAAGGGTTTTGTTTCCTTTGGCAATGATGCAAGAGGTTACATCATCGGGAAGGGCTTTGTTTCCAATGGGGAAATAAGGTTTGATGATGTCAATCATGTGGAAAATCTCAAGTATAACCTCTTGAGTGTCAGTCAATTGTGTGACAAAGGCCATGTTGCCCTTTTCACAAGCCAGAACTGCAGGATTCTGTCATCCAAAGTTCTGAGCTTGATTGACAAGGTATTGGATGCTCACACTCTCCTGAAGGCCAACAGGACAGGAAGAGTGTATGCCTTAGATCTTTCCAAGAAAATAGATCTCAAAGGCCATCCTTGCCTATTTTCCAAGGCCTCTCCTCAAGAATCTAATCTATGGCATAGAAGGCTGGGACATGTTAACTTCAAGAACATGAATCAGCTGATACACCATAGTTTAGTAAGGGGAATGCCTATGAAGGAGTTCAAGTGTGAAAACAACTGCACTGCTTGTTTGAAAGGAAAACAGCACAAGGTTTCATTTCCACCTATTGAAGAACCAAAGTCCACTGCCTGCTTACAACTTCTTCACATGGATCTCTTTGGTCCTGTGAGAGTGATGAGCATGGCACAGAAGAAATACTATCTGGTAATTGTGGATGATTACTCCAGATTTGTATGGACTTTCTTTTTACATTCAAAGGATGAAGCTGCACAGAAGATCATAAACTTTGTGTTGTATGCTGAGAAGCAGTATTCCCTCTCAGTCAAGTGTATTAGAAGTGACAATGGAACAGAATTCAGGAACAATACACTTGATGAGTTCTACCTTTCCAAGGGAATAAAGAGGCAGTTTAGTATTCCAAGAACTCCTGAACAGAATGGAGTTGTGGAGAGAAAGAACAGGACCCTCATTGAAGCTGCAAGGTCTATGTTGGCTGATTCTGGACTGCCATTGACCTTTTGGGCTGAAGCTGTCAACACAGCATGCTATGTGCAGAATAGAGTGCTAATAAATCAGAGGTTGATGAAGACTCCATATGAAGTTCTGCATCATTTGGCCCCTCTAATTTCATTCTTTAGAGCATTTGGGTGTCCCTGTTTCATTCTCAACACAAAGGATCAGCTCCAGAAATTTGATCCTAAGGTGGATGCAGGGTACTTTGTTGGTTATTCATCAACTTGCAAGGCATACAGAGTCTTCAACTGCAGAACAAAGATGGTTGAAGAGACTCTACATGTCAAGTTCAATGAATCTCCAAAGGACAAGATTCCACAAAGCCCTGTGGAGCTCTTTGATTTGGACATACTGCAATATGTTCCTTATCAATCTCCTGCTGTTGCTCCTGTCAACAGTTCACCACCTGGTGTTACTGCTGAAGATGATGATGATAGTAGTAATCACCTCTTCAGGTTTAGTGACCAACTGCCTGAGTCCTCTAAACCTGATGCTCCTGTAGCTCCAGCAGCACCATCCACAACAATGCTGATGAATTTCTGCATCCTCAACTTCATTTGAGTTGCCACCATCTTCATGGTTTCAAGAATCTGCATCAACATCTGCTGCTGCTGAAGGTCCTACAAACACTTGCACAGATTTGATTGTTTACCAAGAGCTGAAAAATCACCCAATGACTCAAATCCTTGGTGATATCAATGCTGGTGTTTCAACCAGAAGCCAGTTGTCCAATTTCTGCTTCTATGCTCTCTCATCAGTCAGCTAGAGCCAAAGAACTATCATGTAGCTTTGAGAGACAATGGATGGGTTGAAGCCATGCAGCTTGAGCTTCTTCAGTTCAAGAAACAGCAAGTGTGGGAGCTTGTTCCTCTACCCCCAGGTAAGTGTGCAATAGGCACTAAATGGGTGTTTAGGAATAAAACTGATGAAAATGGGC
The DNA here is from genome assembly GCA_025506515.1 of Flaveria trinervia. NCBI lineage: Eukaryota > Viridiplantae > Streptophyta > Magnoliopsida > Asterales > Asteraceae > Flaveria > Flaveria trinervia. The sequence goes on along the minus strand of CM046449.1, from coordinate 70,837,897 downwards.
TAATTGTTAAGAACAAGGCCAGACTGGTTGTGCAGGGGTTTGGACAAGAAGAAGGTATTGATTATGATGAAACCTTTGCCCCTGTAGCCAGACTGGAGGCAATTAGATTGTTTTTAGCCTATGCTGCACTCCACAATCTTAAAGTTTTTCAAATGGATGTCAAAAGTGCTTTTCTATATGGTACAATAAAAGAAGAAGTTTATGTGTGTCAACTACCAGGCTTTGAGGATAATAAGCACCCAGAATGGGTATATAAGCTTGATAAAGCTCTTTATGGGTTGAAACAAGCACCTAGAGCCTGGTATGAGACCTTATCAAACTTTCTTCTACAGAATAATTTCACTAGAGGCTCCATAGATAAAACTTTATTTATTAAGAAGGTGGATCAGCATAAGCTACTTGTTCAAATTTATGTTGATGATATTATATTTGCATCCTCTGATCCCCAATGTGTGAGGATTTCCAAAACTTAATGCAACAGAAGTTTGAAATGAGTGCAATGGGAGAATTACAGTTCTTTCTAGGTTTGCAAATCAAACAAAAAGCTGATGGAATTTTCATTCATCAGTCTAAATACACAAAAGATCTTTTGAATAAGTTTGATTTACAAAACTGTAAACCCTGTTCTACTCCCATGTGCAACACCACACAATTGGATGTTGATCAGAAAGGTAAAGGTGTTGATGAAACCCTTTACAGATGTATGATTGGTTCCTTGATGTATTAACAGCTTCTAGACCAGATTATGTTTGCTACATGTGTTTGTGCTAGATTTCAGGCTGCACCTAAGGAGTCTCATCTGATTGCAGTCAAGAGGATCTTTAGATATCTGCAAGGTACACAATCTCTAGGCTTATGGTATTCCACTGGACATTCTTGCAAATTAGTTGCTTTCTCTGATAGTGACTATGCAGGGTGTAAGTTGACCAGGAAATCAACTTCTGGTGGATGTCAATTCCTAGGCAACTGTTGATTTCTTGGCAGAGTAAGAAACAAACATCTGTTGCTACATCCACTGCTGAAGCCGAGTACATTGCTGCTGCAAGTTGTACATCCTAAATACTCTGGCTTCAGAATCAACTTTTGGATTATGGCATTACAGAGACTAAGACTCCATTATTAATGGATAGTGCTTCAGCTCTTTGCATTGTCAAAAATCCAGTCCAGCACTCTAGGACCAAACATATAGAAATTAGACATCATTTTATAAGAGATTGTTTTGAAAAGGGTCTAATTAATCCTATGTTTGTGCCTAGTGCTGATGAGCTTGCAGACATTTTTACTAAGCCTTTGGATAGTTCAACTTTCCACAACCTGGTATAAGGCTTGGTATGCTGCAGCTAGAATAAGTGACAACTACTGATGATCTCAGTAATTACTGATGATCATTGGTAACCATGTCACATATAAGTACTGATGAGTTATTTTACCCTCCGTAGTTTTTATAACTACTGAAGGCTAAATGCTTTAAGTACTGTGCTTTATCTGTTCTAAACTACTGATGTAGTTACAACTACTGAAATCAGTAGAAACAGATAAGTACTGATGTCCTATGAAACAACTGAAAACAGCAAAAAGGCTGATGAGTAAGTGTTGAGGACAGTATGAAACAGCTGAAAGGCTATGAATTGACGACAACTACTGATGAGTACTCTCTCTTCAGTAGTTCACAAACTGCTGTTTCTTCATAAACAACTGAAGCAATACCATGTCTTCAGTAGTTTCACAACTACTGATGACTAACACCAAGTCTTCAGTTGTTTACAACAACTGATGGCAAAACCACGGTCTTCAGTAGTTTCACAACTACTGATGACTAATACCAAGTCCTCAGTTGTTTCAACATCTGATGTCCAACTTGTCTTCAGTAGTTTTTAAAACTACTGATGCCTAAATCAGAGACTTCAGTTGTTTCAACGTCTGATTGTAAACACCATGTCTTCAGTTGTTTTATAACTGCTGACCACACCAATACCATCAGTCGTTTCAAACCTCTGAAAGTTAATACCACGTCATCAGTTGTTTCAAATACTGATGACTAACACCAAAACCTTCAGTCGTTTCATAACCCGTACCCTATATTATCTGATCCCTCTTTCAGAGTTTTTCATTCTTTCACGACCTAAAATTTCAAAAGCTCTGAAAACCTTTCACCTTCATTAATGGCGACCATGCAACTCAAGCCTCGACACAACTGTGTCGCGTACCTCACTAAATCGCCCTTCTGGACCAAATTCGATAATGCTATAGATCTTATGGTCCAATCACCACTGAAAACGGCTTTCCTTCTAAATCCAATCATTTATGCCGATTCACTACATCAGTTTTGGACGAATGCAACTGTTAATGGAGAATCTATCCATTCGTCCATCAACTCTCATACGGTGGTCATCTCTACTGCTACCATCCGCCAGATATTACTATTGGATGATGCTGCCTACCCTGTTGGATATCCTAAGCGCCAACTTGATCTTTCATTTGAACAACATGGATATCAAGGCGATCTTAGTGCTTCGACCATCCTGAAGAAACATTTTCCAGATGCTGAACGCTTGATATTTCATATGGTAAATGTTTGCCTGGCCCCGAAGACTTCTTCTTGGGATCAACTGTCTTCCAGATGGCAACAGGTAATGTTCTCTATCCTTGAACAAGAACCACTAAACTTTTCTGAAATAATTTTTCTTGAAATCAAGGATATGGCCACAAAACCATTTTCTAACCGTTGGATACTATATCCTCGGTTTATAATGGCCATAATAGAGAATCAGATTTCTGCTGAGGGACTAGTTGGTCTGGGAGTCCCTGCTTTGGCTGTATTGCCGGAGGTATACTCCCGACACAACACTGACCAAACTCTTAAACAGGCTGCCAAGCTGCGCAAACCCACGCAGCTGGAACCCACAGCCTCCACTTCCACATCCAAAGTCCCCTCCAAACCACAAAGAAGAAGCCTAAGAAAGCTACTCGGGGAGTTGAGTCCCCTGAGGATGCTCCTGCTGCACCAAAGCAGGTTATCTCTACTGGAAATAACCCTCCAGTAGAGACTATGACTCCACCAACCGAAGCCGCTCAGGTTTCCTCTCAAAAGGAACCTGCTGCAACCACTCAAAGGGAAGCCACACTGCTGGGATCCTCCTCACTTGAGGGGATTACCATTGAAGAGCACCACTCGTCCCGGTGCACACTGCTTCCACACCCTCTCCTGATGCAACCGTCCCTCAAAGCCCTACAATAATTGTTGCAAAAGTGCTGACGCAGTTGCATTCCTCACCCCCCACCCAGACACCAATTACTACTGGGATAACCTCAACACCTGAGGGGAGGATCACAATGCTTCTGTCAACCCACAGCACAGGGGTTATCATGTTCCATCTTCTAGTGTAGATAAGGAGGTGCGAACTTCTGGTGAGGCTGCCACTGCTCTGACTCAGCAAATGACCAGGGTGCAGTTGGTAACATCTCTAAGACCTCACCAGTGGCAACAGCTGATGAAGGACATAGTCCTGAGGCTGGAAGTCCCCAGAACCAAGAACAAGGGGCACATGCTATAATTGATCTACACTCAAGGCATGTTCATCCTGACTTTGTCAGGAGGTCAGGTGATTCAGTATCAACTGATGATGACCTGAGCTTCTTCTATGATGTAGTTGCTCAAAACACCATTCTAGAGGATGAGGTTAGCAGACTCAAAGAGCTGCTGGCCAAGATGTCTCAGGATGCAAGTCCATCTGCCACCACAATACACCCACAGATGGCACCTTCTTCTGAAGGTCCCCTACACACTGAGCCAATACATACTTTCAAGCCACCAGCCTCTGCTTTTGGCACTGATTCTCAGGAACAGAACCATCCTGATCAATCAGTTGCTAACCTTCAAAATTCCCTACCTCTCATCACTCCCATGATCACAGATATAGTGATCAAAGCCATTGATGAGAGGCTTCCTACAATAATACAACCTCTGGTGGAGGAGTTGGTGACTAAATCCCTTTCTACTGCTCAAACCCTTGCACCCAATGCAACCAAAAAGGGGAGAGTCAGTCAGTTAAAGGAAAAAGGAAGAGAACAGATGGGGAGAAGGAGAAAGAATCAGAGAAGGTAAATGAGAAGGAGAAGGAGAGTGAGAAGAGAGCTGAAGTGAATGAAAGTCAAAAAGACTTTCATGTCACATATCAAAAGAGGAAAGGAGAGTCTGAGAAGGAGAAGGAGCTGAATGATATGGTGAAAGAAGCTGATGCCAACCATAACCGTTCAATGGATAAAATCATTGAACAGTTATATAGGCAGGGTTTTGACATCCAACAACTAGACTCCGAGATCAGAAGGTTGGAGACAGAGGAGATCAACTCAATATGGGCTAGTTATGATGCCTTAGAAAGAGAAAGGCTGGAGATAATGATTAGATTTATAGCAAAATACTTGGGAAGATCTCTGATTGAAATAAGGGCCTGGACCAGGGACAACATCTTGGCAATAACCACCAAGATTTGTTCGTCTGAAGCATACTCCAAAGGTTTAGTGATTGAGGCATTGAATGAAGCTGGGGTTGGGAACCGAAAAGAACTGACAAAATTTACTAAAGCCTCCCTTACAGCCAAAATGCTAAAACAGTCTGAAAAGCCTCTATCCTCAAAATCACTACCTCCACAACCCACTAAAACAACCCCTTTACCCTCTAAACCAACCATCCAACCCACAAAACCAAATCCTTTACCCCCAAAACCCACTGCTAGTGATGTACCTAAACAAAAGAAAAGAAAGGTACTGAGGCCTGATGAAGATGAAGAGGAGGATGAAGACAGACTGCCACTCTCTGCAGTTATCACTTTGCCTACGGCTAAACCAATGTCCATCACTCCTGCTTCTCAAATGCATGATGTGATGATAAAGATTGAAGAGGAACAGATGCAAAGACATGATGAGGAAATGCTGAAAAGCATTGACAAAGCATATGCCACATCCTCTTCAATGATTAGCATGAAGAAAGAAGTATTAAGATTGTACACCCTTGCTAATACCTTTCAATACCAAAGGGAAAAAGTAAGGATATGGCCTGATCCTAGGGTGGCACACCGGATTGTCAAGAAAGAAATTCCTTCAAAATACAAGGGCCAAGTGAAGAGGGTTGTCGACGAAGACATCACTGTGGTTCTTGTAGTGTCCCCTTGGGAAATTGTAGAAGAGTTCAAGAAAGCTTATGAAGCCAAACAACCACCCCAAAAGATGTTGGAGAACAAAATCATAAAGAAGGGATTGGTTTACAAAAGACTTGAAAACTTCAAACAAGAAGAGCTCAACCTGCTCTTAGAAGGGACTCATCCGGATGAGTTTGCTTACAGACAAATAACCACGGTTGAGCTCAAGAATGGAAAACAGGCAAAGTACATCTCTGAAGTGTATGGCCGAGAAGGACTGTTTGATGGTGTGCCCGAGGTGCTGACAATGGATGAGCAGATCATGTTTCTAAGGGCTTACACCAGGGAATCATATAGGCTGATACACGGGAAGTAGATCTCATGGTTGGGGTAACAGCTCGGTGTCCAAGTCCCCAATACAGAGCTCCCAACCATATCATGCCAAACAGATCATCAGAGACTTCTTCCCAGGCCGGTGCTGAAAAAGGGTCACTTCTCATCTGATCAAGAGGATAAAAAGACCAATCTATCTGCCAAAATAAGTGGGACTCGTCAATAACTTAGAGGTTTTGGCTGCATTGGTTCAGGGGGAGTTTGTTGGACCAAAAGAACCAATGAGCCTGATCAGAGAAACCTCTAAGTCCCACAGGACATCACAACAGCTGAAGAAGACCTGATCAGCTGTTCTACAAAGTCTGAAGAATACAACTGCTGAAGTATTTCTGAAGTACTGAAGACAAAGACTGAGACAACAGCTGAAGATCTAAAGTCTGAAGACTTCAACAAGTACTGAAGACAAAGACTGAAGATCAACAGCTGAAAGACAAAGTCTGATGTTCAAGTACTGAATACATCAGCTGATGTTAACAGCTGATGACAACAGCTGAAGAGGGCTTCTTCAGTTGTTGTGATGGTTTTTCTTCATCAGTAGTTTTCTTTTCCTTTCAGTAGTTTGTTTACTTTTCAGTACTTGTAAACAACTGAAGAGGTTGTTCTTCAGTTGTTGTAGTATCAGTAGTTTTATGTTTTTCAGTAGTTGTAAATAAGATGTTTAACACTTAGGAACATTTGTAAGAAGATGTCAGTTGTTGACATCTTCAGTAGTTGTTAAACATCAGTAGTTATAAAACGGTTACATGTCACTTTCAAGAGACATCAGCCTACGTCACTCTTTCCTTTATAAGGAAGGATGACTCACCTGTAATCGTGCCTTTGAGGCCGACAATCTTAATGCAATATTCCTTTTGTCGGATATTTCTCTCTCTATAACAAAATTCTTTTATCGTTTTATATCGAATGTTCTTGCTTGAATTTGTCTAATTCTGAGCTATTCCGCTGCTATATCTGTTCAATCGATTAAACCAAGAGGCTGAGATCCTAACAGTCCCTATCAATGTTCAAACTTGAATTAAGCAACTTTGCCATAATTACATATATAAACATACAAAAATTACCTTTGCCAGGTTATGAGCTAAATGTAGCAGCCACTCTACTAGAATGAATTTTGGAGGGAATAGAGCAGGGGGCGGGCACTGAGCCAAAAAGAGACGGGACTCCAGCATGAGATTCAAAGCTCATCAAGCTACAACTAGTTTGGCCACTATGTGATTACCGGGATAGGGATTGTTTTTTCTCTAGTGCAGCCAAAGTTTATCCTTGGAGAGAAAGCAAGTTAGACTTGGTGTTAGGATGATAATAGACAGTGTCTTTAATACGCTTACCCTCAGCATGGCATCGAAACCTAGTTTCAACCCTATAAATAACTCAAGGCGATGACTTACTTTTTAAACAAGTGTCAAGGAAGTCAGATATTCAAAGCTCTAGTGTAAATTGTGCACCAAATGCAAGAAACCTCGGCTGGCAATCCATTTGCTTTCCTAGTGACAACCTCCAAACTTTTCCTAAGCTCATGATTCATGTGAAACAGTTGGGCCATAACATCTCTCATTTTTGCTTCATTTGCTCCTTTTCAATAACCATGGTCACTTGACCTTAAGCAAGGTTAGCCCTACCACTTTCTAGCTCAACTTTGGATAAAGCCATTGAATCTACAAGATCGTGTTCCCTGGCTTAGACATCCTTAAAATCCCTCGCAAGAACCTCCTTTTTGATTGTTACTTTCTTCACCTCTTTTTCAAAAAGCTACAACCCAAGCATTATCACACAACTTGTGAACTATAACTCACATTTAGTTTGGGCACAATCATGAATGGCCATGCCATCCTTCCACCTAGTTGTCGTTGCAAACCTGTGAGCATCAAGCTCAACCAAGCCAATTTTCATCCTATCCTCAAGGGCGAAGTCATCAAGAGCGTCAATTGCAATCCGCTAAGTGGGGATAGAAAACTACTAAACAATCTTGCCACTTACATTTGGATTAGAGAATAACGTTATTGAAAAGGCCAAAGTTAGGAGTAAAGGTAAGATCAGCCACCTTAGGTTCCAAGAAGTTCTTATCCTCAAAAGGCTAAGGATGCGTAGAAGGTCCCCCACCAACATCCAACTCCCTAGTCTTTTTAGATCGAAAGAAGGGGCTTTGGCACAGAAATAGGATCAAGGCCTGCAGATAGGAACTGAAACTCATCATCATTCCCCATTGACTCTAAGGGTGGGACAACATCACATTCCAAAGAATGGGTGCAAGGTTTCTCTGGTTTATCCTTAACAGGTGGTTCCTCTTCCTTTCACTTGTCGAGATTCTCGTAGCGAGCAGTTCAAATCTGGTATCCACCAGGATATGAGGATGGTGATCTAAATCATTAGATAGGAACGGAAAGATACTGAGATAATCCTCCCCAATGAAAGCAGTTTTGGCCTGAAAGATAATGGCATCATCCTAGTTGTTGGAGCATATATTGTTATATATAGTGTGTCCATCGCTTGTCGAATAGTCTAGGCTTAATGTAATACACCTGATATGTTGTAAACACATGAAACTGGTCATTTGCAGGAGCATATATGAATGAGACTCAGTCGTACGACTGAGCCATGCTAATGGACCAGTCGTGCGACTGTGATAACTCATCCAAAACTCACTCAATGTTGGGATATTAGGAGCATGTTAGTATGTTCATGGATGACTTTTAATGTGGTAGAACATGTTAATTTAGTTGTATGGAATGCTTGGATGATCATGCGTGATGTATGGACTTTGACGATCATGTATGATGTTGAAGGTGGATCAGTAATTAAGGCATCACGTTTGGGACTGGAAATTGATTATTATGATGTATGTTGAATGAAATGAACATGGTTAATGAATATGATTGTCATCATCATACACGCATGCGAATCTGAGGCCCCTACTTAGTAGGATTGGCAGGGTTTAGGATGTGAAGTTGTGAGTGACTTCACATGGCATGTAGTGCACGATTTGATCTTTGTGCGGCATGTTAGCTATGTTATAACTAGTGGGCATGTTAATGTTTTAGATTCGCATGACTTGTATGATACTTGGTAGTATGATGATCTAAGTAATACACCTGGATAATGTAACATACATGTGATCCATTTGAATGTTAACCATGTATGATGTGTGAGTATGCTTGCTTAAATGGTTTACAACACATAATGTCACCAACACGTCAAACGAGTCAACTGGGTCAAACATGTGTGTTCTTATGAAACCCCGAGTCTTTGGTTGTAGTGTACTTAGGGCTCCACAGGTTCTCTGTTTGCACGTACTCATGTACTTATATGATCTAGGTAACCTCTGAAGGTTGTCTGTCCACTCTTTCTTTCAAGTAAACTCTAAGTATTCATTACGCATATCAGGTGAGTTCATGCCCCACTCTTTTGGGGGAGATAGCATGCTGGTAATTTACAAACGCTTTATATATTTAAGTTGTGTATAATATTAATATAGTGTTGTTTATCATGGAAAAGTCCTCACACTTTCGAATTGTTAATATTGAATAGCAGGAAAACTTGGGTAGTACTACTGGGTCTGACGAACCCCACCTGTGTGACTCGAGGTCAACCGGGTGCAATTGTCCTAATGAACATTGTCACGACCTGATGAGTCGTGACAGGAGGCAACAACTTATCACAGCCAGCTTCAATTGCGAAATCACTATGAATTAATATTTATTGTTAATAGACTAGCTATCTGTTACAATACACTGCTTATATATCACAACTGTTAAATTGTTTATATTTGCACGCCAACTCTTGAACTCACCAACCATTGTGTTGACATTTTCGTATGCTATTCTCAGATTGTTAACTTCGCTTGCCATTAGGAGCATTGCACGGGTTCATCATGCATATTAAGACTCCGTTTAAAAGACATCTTGTTGGTTTCTATTTATTAATGTTTTTGCATTTGGTTTGGCGCGTGTTTTGCCATATTATACATTTATACACTTTGGGTTTCTTTACTTACAAAATGCTTCCGCATGGTTTTAAAGTTTAAACTTTGGTTGATTTTATTTTAAATGTGGCATATAGAGTCGTTCCGAGTAACTATTAACTGTGATCCTGGGTTGTTCACACGCCTCGCGGTAAAACTCCACACGTGGATTTTGAGGGTGTGACAGATTGGTATCAGAGCCATTGGTTATAGGGAACTAGGTTGCATACACACTAGACTATAACCGCACACAGTTAGTTAGTTACCTGTGCCTTATTTTCCTCTACTGTATACTCATTGGCATACACATCACACTCTCTGCAGCATGGCATCGTCATCGAGAGCTCCAGGTAAGCGACCTGTATCACCTTCACGATCTGAATCCCCACCTCCCGCACCTGTACCCAACAATGGACCCGACTGGTCCCGACTAGCTTATCCTCGAGGGGAGATTGATTGGGATCAACCTTTTGCATTGATGGAGCGTGACCCCCCACGAGACTGGAGTTTCTACCCCAGGTTCGTTGATCATATAATGTATAGGGAACGCGTACCTGTCCCGAGGCCAAGACTAGGAGCAACGCCGATCAACCAATGCCTTCACTCCTGCGGACAATGCAGTCTAATGAGCAACTGATTGCTGCACTGGTGGCTGCACTGGATACTGAGCAACAACGAGTCAGGCGACTCACAAGTGATGTTTATACACTGCAGCATGAGGTGTACAAACTAAGACACCAAATGGATGAACTCGAGGAGCAACGCGGGTAGACCCTAACGAGTGTCACCACACGGAAGACGGTCTTATAGCACTTAGAGGACGCGTTACTGCTCGTGAACAGCGGGATGTAGTAGCCGATAATAGAATTGCTATCTTAGAAGCCCAATTGGCAGCACTTCAGATTACTATAGCTCCTGCTCCTGCAGCGGACTTGGAGGATGAGGATCCTGAGGAAGAACCCGAGGAGGAGGAACCGATGGAGATGGAAGATGACAGCGATGGGTCGAATGTTGTCGATTGATTTCCTTTATATGACTTGAACTATATAGTGTTTCTCTTTTTTGAAACATATGTGGGAAGGTTTGTTTCCCCACCCGAACGACAAACTTAAATTTTGACATTGATGAATAGATTGTGACTCATTTACCTTGGTTATCATTTTTGTTATAAATGTTGTCGTTGTGATGATTCATTATTCCTTACTATTTACTGTACTTCAATGAGATAAATGTGTTTGATGTTACTCATTATTGTATTTGTGAATGTAAAGTGAAAAATGGATGCCCGTGGATGTGGACGTGGACGTGGACGTAGCACTGGAGATCATGGCGGTGGTGCTATAAACATGACCCCCACTGAATTAGCTGCCCTGATAAATGAGCATGTTAAGGCAGCGGTGGCTGCTGCCCAGACGAGACAGCCAACAGGTAAACGATGATAGAAAGTTAAATCAAATATCCTAAATAACCGTATAGGATGCCCGATAAATGTTATTATGTTAAAACAGGACCACCGGTGTGTACCTACAAGTCCTTTATGGACTGTAAACCACACACCTACAGCGGTACTGAAGGGGCTGTAGGACTGGTGCGATGGTTCAAGAAGACATAGTCTGTCTTCTCCAAATGCAACTGCCCACCTGCTGATGAGGTGAAATATGCCACCGAGACTCTGGAAGGTGCCGCTCTATCTTGGTGGAATGCGCAGGTCCAGATGCTTGGACAAGCGATGGCAAATGGACTTCCCTGGGCTGAGTTCAAAGAAATGATGACTGAGGAGTGCTGTCCTCGCAATGAACTGCAAAAGCTAGAGATGGAGTTCTGGCAACTTAAGATGTAGGGCTTGGAAATCGAGGCCTACACCACCCGAACCCATGAACTAGCCACATTATGCCCGGGAATGGTGAATGTGTGCACAAGAGGGTTGAGCATTACATACGGGGATTAGTACCCGAAATTCAAAGTATGATGACTGCTTCCAACCCAACCACGATTCAGCAAGCCATCCACTTAGCTTATAAGCTAACTGACCAAGCAGTGGAGCAAGGACGTTTACCCAAGCGGGGCGCTGTGGCGAGCGTGCCCGACAAAAAGAGAAAGTGGGATACTTCCAACAACAACAATTCATCATCATCCAGTGGTCAACCCAATCTTAACAACAACAACAACCAGTTCAGCAACAACGGAGGTTCGACAATAACCGTAACTTCAACCAGACGGCTTCAAATAATCAAGGACCCAGCGGTTATGGTGGTAAACATCCGAAGTGCACTCGGTGTAATTACTATCATGTGGGAAGGTGTGATAATTTCAAATGTTAGCGTTGTGGTAAGATTGGACACGCTGCTAAAATTGTCATGGCGAACCGTTAAGGAAGCCACAACAACCTCAGGAGACGCCCAAAGGTTGTTTTGAATGTGGGAAGGAAGGGCATTATAGGCGAAACTGCGCACAACTAAGGAGGAATGGAAATGGCAATAACGACTATGGCCACAACAACAACAACCACGATAATGACAACAACGGTGGCAATGGTACTGGTAATGGTGGCAATAACGATGGAGCTAAAGGGAGAGCCTTCGTCATTGGCTCAGGTGAGGCTCTAAATGACCCCATAACTGTTACTGGTAGGTTTTCTGTTAATGGGTGTTTTGCTACGGTACTATTTGATACTAGAGTTGATAGAAGCTTTGTGTCCTTAAAGTTCTGTAATCTTTTGAGTGATATACCCTCCGCCTTAGAGGCTAAATACACCGTAGAGTTAGCCGACAGTAAATAGATCCATGTAACGCATATCCTTAGAGATTGTAAGATAGAGCCTGCCGGTCATACTTTCGCTATAGATCTTATGCCTGTTATGCTGGGGAGTTTTGATGTAGTCATAGGCATGGATTGGCTCTCTAGCAAGCAAGCAGAAGTCATATGTCATGAGAAGATAATACGAATTCCTGTTGGTGACGAAATCCACACAGTCAGAGGTGATAGGAGTGGTGCGGTGATAGGCATCATCTCATACATGGAAGCCCAAAAGTTGTTACGAAAAGGCCGTTTGGCTATTCTAGCACTCGTAACGGATAAGCAAGCGGAAGAAAGGAGAATGAAGGACATTCCCATAGTGCGTGACTTTCCAGAGGTGTTTCCAGAGGATCTTCCTGGATTACCACCTCACCACCAAGTGGAATTCCAAATCGAGTTGACTCCCGGCGCAACCCCGATTGCTAGGGCACCTTATCGATTAGCACCGAACGAACTACAAGAGTTGTCATCACAACTTCAGGAGCTTTTAGATAAGGGCTTTATTCGACCTTGCACATCACCTTGGGGAGCCCCTATTCTTTTTGTTAAGAAGAAGGATGGCACATTCCGGATGTGCATCGATTATAGGGAGTTAAACAAAGTAACAGTCAAGAACCGATACCCTTTACCTCGTATCGATGACTTGTTTGACCAGCTTCAGGGATCAAGCTATTATTCGAAGATTGACGTGAGATCCAGTTATCATCAACTCAGAGTCCGAGAAGAAGACATTTCCAAAACTGCGTTTCTTACTCGTTACGGTCATTACGAGTTCTTGGTCATGCCTTTTGGGTTGACTAATGCACGTGCTGTGTTCATGGACCTCATGAACCGCGTGTGCAAACCCTATCTCAATCAGTTCGTCATTGTTTTTATCGATGATATACTGATATATTCTAGGACCAAGGAGGATCATGAAGAGCACTTACGAATGATCTTAGAACTATTGAGGAATGAGCAGCTGTATGCCGAATTCTCTAAGTGTGATTTTTGGATACGAGAAGTGCAATTTCTCGGTCATATTGTTAATGAGAAAGGGATACATATTGATCCTGCCAAGATTGAGGCGATAAAGAATTGAACTACACCCAGAACACCGAGCGAGATAAGACAATTTCTGGGATTAGCAGGATATTACCGACGATTCATAGAGGGATTTTCTAAGATCGCACAACCTCTCATGGCCTTGACTCACAAAGGAACGACATACAAATGGAGTGAGAGCCAAGAATCGGCTTTTCAATTGTTAAAACAAAAACTCTGTAGTGCCCCGATATTGGCACTGCCAGAGGGAACGGATGATTTCGTGGTGTATTGTGATGCATCCATTCAAGTATTGGGTTGTTTCTTGATGCAACGAGAAAAGGTGATAGCCTACTCCTCAAGACAACTAAAGGTTCACTAGAAGAACTATACCACCCATGACCTAGAGTTGGGTGTAGTGGTTTTTGCCTTAAAGACTTGGAGATTTTACTTGTACGGTACCAAGTGCACTAACTACACCGATCACAAAAGTCTTCAACATATCTTCGAGCAAAAGGAGTTGAATATGAGGCAACGGCGTTGGGTGGAGCTACTAAACGACTATGATTGCGCTATCAAGTATCATCCGGAAAAGGCGAATGTGGTTGTTGATGCCTTAAGCCAGAAGGAAACAGCTAAACCCAGACGGGTGCGAGCTTTACAACTTATTATCAGTACCCAACTACCCGAACAAGTTAAGGAGGCACAAGTAGAAGCCTTAAAGCGGAAAATGTTGGTTCCGAGTTGTTAAGGGGAATGGATAAACAGCTAGTGGTGAAAGAGGATAGAATTCGGTACTTCATGGATAGACTTTGGGTGCCTGTCTATGGAAATCTAAGGGATTTAGTTATGAGTGAGGCACACAAATCTAAGTATTCTATACATCCTAGATCTGACAAGATGTACCATGACCTAAAGGCGCACTACTGGTGGCCTAACATGAAGGCGAATGTAGCTACGTATGTGAGCAAGTGTCTGACCTGCTCGAAAGTAAAGATGGAATACCAAAAACCATCCGGACTATTGTAACAACCCGAGATACCAATATGGAAATGGGAACAAATCTCCATGGATTTTATTACTAAATTACCCCGGACTAATACTGGTTGTGACACGATATGGGTTATCATGGATCAGTTGACAAGGTATGCTCACTTCCTTGCAATTAAGGAAATGGATAAGATGGAGAAATTAACTCGACTGTACCTTAAAGAGATCGTTTCGAGACATGGTGTACCGATCTCAATTATTTCCTACCGCGATGCTCGTTTCACGTCACATTTTTGGCAATCATTGCAAAAATCTTTAGGTACACGATTAGATATGAGTACTCTTATCATCCACAGACGAATGGTCAGAGTGAGCATACCATACAGACGTTGGAGGATATGCTACGTGCTTGTGTGATTGACTTCGGGAATAACTGGGAAATTCACCTGCCATTGGTGGAGTTTTCTTATAAAAACAGTTATCATACCAACATACAGGCAGCACCTCTCGAGGCGTTGTATGGGAGAAAATGTAGATCACCAGTTTGCTGGGCGGAAATTGGTGATAGTCAGCTAACAGGTCCTGAGTTAATTCATGAGACAACCGAGAAGATTGTCAGATACGAAACCGTATGGCTGTAGCACGAGACAGACAAAAGAGTTATGCTGACAGGAGATGAAAACCTTTAGAGTTTCAGGTTGGTGACAAGGTTTTGTTGAAGGTCTCACCATGGAAAGGCGTAGTTCGGTTTGGCAAGCTAAGGAAGCTAAATCTGAGGTACGTTGGACCATTTGAAATAGTGGAAAGAATAGGTCCAGTGGCTTATCGACTAGCCCTACCTGATTCGCTAAGTGGAGTCCACGATGTATTTCACGTGTCGAACCTAAAGAAGTGCCTAACTGATGAAACAATGGTCGTACCACTAGAATAAATTCAAGTGGATGAACAATTGCATTTTATTGAAGAACCAGTCGAGGTGATGGACCGTGAGGTGAAAACACTTAAGCAAAGCAAGATACCCATTGTCAAAATCCGTTGGAATTCGCGATGTGGACTGGAATTCACATGGGAACGAGAAGATCAAATGAAGCTTAAGTACCCTCAACTATTCGAAAAGATGATGCCAGCAGACGAAGGTATTAATTTAAATTTCGGGACAAAATTTCTTTCAACATGGGGATGATGTGATAACTCATCCAAAATTCACTCGATTTCGGTTTCTGTGTGCCGATGTAGTAGACCAGTGATGGAATACTCTCATCATGTAACGTAATTTTCAGGACGAAAATTCTTTCAACATGGGATAATGTGACATCCGGCAATTTTTCGTTACCAAACTCCATTAGTTCCGTTAAGTCTTGCATACACGTGTCGTAAGCACACACTAGTTGTCGTTTAACGTTGGTGACCTAATAATAATTAACAATGTTAAATTAATGATAATCTAACTGATAATGTGATTATGGTATTATGTTTATGTGTTTGCGTGTTTTAAATGTTCTTTGTGAAAATTAATCGCGTAACGTGGAAACGTGTGTATTAATTCTTATGTGTTGAGTTTTATAAAAATAAAATATATAATTGTGACTAGGAGTCTATATGCTTAATAACTTAGTTAAAAACACTTTTAAAAAGGAGTTAAAAGCTAATTTTTATAAAAATACAAAACATAAGGGTTTAAATGGTAAATATACAAAATTTAATTAATCAAAACAAAAACCCTAGCCCCCTACACTCCATCGGCCGCGACCTCACTCTCTACCCCTCTCTCTTTGCGATTTCGACCAAGAACAAGCAAGAAACCACTGGAATTGATCGATTTCAAGGATTACAACAAGTTAGAATCATCAAATACAAGCCATTACACGTTTAAAGATTAGAACTTTACAAGTTTTGAGGAGTTTTCATGTTGGCCAAACCCTAATTCGTGTATGGATGTTCATGATGTCAAATTTTTTGTTGTTTGATGATGTTAGTATGTTAGTTAGATGGTATACATGTTGTTTAACGTTGATTATGCAAGAATGATACGTTTTTTGATCATGAACTTTGATTCAAGATAAACCCTAATTCGAAATTGATGTGATTATGTTAGATTGATGATTACATGATGAATGTATGATGGTTAGTAGGTTGTATGAATGTTAGGTTACATTGATCTTGCAAGAAATTGATGAATTGAAGTTGGTGTTCATAGGTTAATAATAATAGTAACTTTATTTTCATGATATGATGATTTGATGATGGATTGATGTTGTTGATGTGTTTATGATGATGGTTAGGTGTTAGATTGTTGATATGAATGCTAGAAACCTTGAAATGGATGTTGTAGTTCATACCTTGCCAAAAGTAGAAACTTTTGTTCACGATGATTGATGGATTATGATGATTAGGTATTGTTGATCATGTCTAGATGTTGTTATGAGCTTGAAATGGTATATTGTGATGAATTCATGAATACATTGGGTGTTTGATGTAGTTGAGATGTACTTTCCCAAAAGGGAAACTTTATTTGCTCAAAGTTTGAAAGATTATAGTTTGAGCATGTTTGGGATATTAGGAGCATGTTAGTATGTTCATGGATGACTTATAATGTGATAGAATATGTTAATTTAGTTGTATGGAATGCTTGGATGATCATGCGTGATGTATGGACTTTGATGATCATGTATGATGTTGAAGGTGGATTAGTAATTAAGGCATCACGTTTAGGACTGGAAATTGATTATTGTGATGTATGTTGAATGCAATGAACATGGTTAATGAATATGATTGTAATCATCATACACGCGTGCGAATCTGAGGCCGCTACTTAGTAGGATTGGCAGGGTTTAGGATGTGAAGTCGTGAGTGGCTTCACATGGCATGTAGTGCGTGATTTGATCTTTGTGCGGCATGTTAGCTATGTTATAACTAGTGGGCATATTAATGTTTTAGATTCGCATGACTTGTATGATACTTGGTAGTATGATGATCTAAGTAATACACCTGGATAATGTAACATACATGTGATCCATTTGAATGTTAACCATGTATGATGTGCGAGTATGCTTGCTTAAATGGTTTACAACACATAATGTCACCAACACGTCAAACGAGTCAACTGGGTCAAACATGTGTGTTCTTATGAAACCCTGAGTCTTTGGTTGTAGTGTACTTAGGGCTCCACAGGTTCTCTGTTTGCACGTACTCATGTACTTATATGATCTAGGTAACCTCTGAAGGTTGTCTGTCCACTCTTTCTTTCAAGTAAACTCTAAGTATTCATTACGCATATCAGGTGAGTTCATGCCCCACTCTTTTGGGGGAGATAGCATGCTGGTAATTTACAATCGCTTTATATATTTAAGTTGTGTATAATATTAATATAGTGTTGTTTATCATGGAAAAGTCCTCACACTTTCGAATTGTTAATATTGAATAGCAGGGAAACTTGGGTAGTACTACTGGGTCTGACGAACCCCACCTGTGTGACTCGAGGTCAACCGGGTGCAATTTGTCCTAATGAACATTGTCACGACCTGATGAGTCGTGACAGGAGGCAACAACTTATCACAGCCAGCTTCAATTGCGAAATCACTATGAATTAATATTTATTGTTAATAGACTAGCTATCTGTTACAATACACTGCTTATATATCACAACTGTTAAATTGTTTATATTTGCACGCCAACTCTTGAACTCACCAACCATTGTGTTGACATTTTTGTATGCTATTCTCAGATTGTTAACTTCGCTTGCCATTAGGAGCATTTCACGGGTTCATCATGCATATTAAGACTCCGTTTAAAAGACATCTTGTTGGTTTCTATTATTAATGTTTTTGCATTTGGTTTGGCGCGTGTTTTGCCATATTATACATTTATACACTTTGGGTTTCTTTACTTACAAAATGCTTCCGCATGGTTTTAAAGTTTAAACTTTGGTTGATTTTATTTTAAATGTGGCATATAGAGTCGTTCTGAGTAACTATTAACTGTGATCCTGGGTTGTTCACACGCCTCGCGGTAAAACTCCACACGTGGATTTTGAGGGTGTGACAGCGACTGAGAGATGCGATTGGGCCATTCGTAAGACTGAACCATAAGTATGGTCCAGTCGTACGATTAAACCATACGCATGGCCCAATTGTACGAATGGGCCCAGTCGCATCTGATATGGGCTGAGGTCTATAAACACCAGTTTCATTGTGTAAGAGATTAAGGATTGTTCCTGGGGCCTAGGTTCTTTCGGATGAGAGGGGAGATCATGCTCGATCTCCCCTTGCCAAGATTCTTGATTCTTATGTTGTAACGAGCTTGTAATCATTAGGTTTTATCAATGAAACCATTTTATTATAGTTCGTGTTTATTGTTTGTCTCTTGTTTGGTTTTGTTTCCTTCTGTCAAGAACACGCTCGGATGTCTACCGATCCAGCGACTTAATAATTGGTGTCAGAGCCAGTTACTGCTAGAATGATCTAACAATAATACTAGCAACCCGAGCTCTTGATTTCTGGATCGATTTCAGGTTCTTTGACGTTAAACCCACTTCGTGTTCTTCATGTTTTGCTCAAATCTTGTCACGTATGTTGTTTCCTGGTTAAAATCGAACCCGAAACCACGTTTTGATCACCCTTACGAATCTTATGATGTCTATTTTGGTTCGGTTCATGTAAAATTCATAAGATTAGGGTTTTTGGCAGCCATGGCGGCTGCAGATCTGAAATTCTACGTGCAGACCCGTTCGTGCGACTGGACCATGCTAATGGACCATTCGTGCGACTGGACCATGCTAATGGCCATTCGTGCGACTGGACCATGGTAATGGACCATTCGTGCGACTGGACCATGGTAATGGACCATTCGTGCGACTGGACCATGGTAATGGACCATTCGTGCGACTGGACCATGGTAGTGGACCATTCGTGCGACTGGACCATGGTAGTGGACCATTCGTGCGACTGGACCATGCTAATGGACCATTCGTGCGACTGGACCATGCTAATGGACCATTCGTACGACTAGATCATGCGACTGAACCATTCGTACGACTGGAATGCGACTGGACCAGTCTTATGACAAGTCATGCTACTGGACCAGTCTTATGTCCAGTCATGCTACTAGAGCAGTTTTATGACCAGTCATGCTACTGGACCAGTCTTATGACCAGTCTCACGAAGATATCATTTGTATTATCCAGTCACATGAATGTGATAATTATACTCCATGTCATACAAATGAACCATGTTCCAGACCAAAAAAAAATTATGGAACTACCTTTTGCACAGATTTGAGGAGAGCGAAGCACATTCACCTTGAGGTTTGTTTATCAAATAAGTTTGATGGATACCCCATTATCCGTTGGACATTGAGAATAGGTGATTGTAATTAGAACACAAAAGAGAGAAGAGAAGATGTCAGCAGTCGGTGCTGATTTTGTGGGGTAGTCAGGAGCATCTGACAATTTATGGGCCAATCAAGTATATCTATCCGCATAACGAGGATTCTCATTCTTAGGGGGAATCCATGTATAGAGAAATTGAAGACGCAATCAGAAAGTGATGATGTGAGCCGGTTTCTGATGATGAATCTGAGTGCATGCTGATTTGTTTGAGATTGTCAGCTATGGATTGGAACCTTCTACTTTTTGCACAATACACCTTATGAAGACGCCAGGAGATCACAACATTTATATATTGGGATATGCTGAATTTGAGGGGGAATTTCTGTAGGTGTTAATGTTAATCAGGTTAGCCTGTGTGAAGATTGAAGCAATGGAAAACTGTTCATGTCATTATCTGGAAAAATCAGTCATATGGGGAATCTTGCTGCTATGATGGTGTTTTGCAAAGTAAACAAAAGCGAGTGTGCCTAAATTCATTTTTAGAGATACTGTAGCAACCTGACGATTGGCAACATTGGCTAATATGGTTTTTCGTTTGATTCTATTGGAAAGCAGAGCAAAGATTAACTAAAAAGTGTAAGAGGTGTTATCTATTATTCGCAAGCAACATCCAGGGGGAATTTGTTGGAGCATATATTGTCATATATAGTGTGTCCGTCGCTTGTCGAATAGTCTAGGCTTAATGTAATAAACCTGATATGTTGTAAACACATGAAACTGGGTCATTCGCAGGAGCATATGCAAATGAGACTTAGTCGTGCGATTGAGTCATTCGGGCGACTGAACCATTAGAATGATTCAGTCATGCGATTGAGTCATGCGGTTGATCCATTCGCACGACTGAGTGTTCAGTCGTGCGACTGAGTCAATCTCATGTTACAATCATGCGACTGATCTAGTCTCCTGGTTCAGTCATGCGACTGGTTCATTAGCATGAAGTTGTTCATGCGTATGGTCTATTAGCATGGGTCATTCACATGAGAACTTCATATGATTAAGTTTTCATTATTTGACTTAGATTTATTCAAACAACCACAAACCTATATAGTTAGTTCAATAAGCATTAATACACAATAACCAATGAAATATAAACATTATAAGCATAAATCACATATTGTATTTCATTCAACCATCCATTTACATATATGTAAGACATGAAAGACTTTTACATCAAGCTCATAAACTAGGTACATATGTATCTACAAACTCCCCCTGGACCTAGTTTAATCTATTGTCTAACATTCTTCATTAGCTCTTCATATTTCTTGTACTTCTCCTCTCTTGTGACTCCTGCATGTACTTCAAAAGCAAAGCAAAGCCGTATCACATTCTGTGGAGAGCTTGTACAATATCCCACTAGTCATAGAACAGTGGCCACTTGAATAAGGTGTAAATATCATCAGCCGGCAAGTTAGTGAGCCACATGGGGTCAAACACCCTGATAGTTTCCATACTACCATTTCTGTTCAACACTATGACCACCTCGCCTGTTCTCCAATCGTAGTACCACCACTTGAAGTGTGGAGTGAAGTCTTGTGGCATTTCCCGTAGAGGGATTCTAGACATCGTGTGCGGAGGACTCCACTTCAGCACTATTTTTGGTTTTCCAGTAATGGCATTAAGTTCAGATCTTCTGATATACCTCGTTGGTTGTTGAGGTTTGAAGTTGACCCACCTGGTGTGGTACTCTCTCTGTAAAGAGGCAATAAACCAGCCTGACATCTTACGAGGGTCAGCATATAGCAACTTCAATTTTGCTAGCTGGTTAAGCTCAAAACCCGGAAGATTCTTCAGATCGTGTGGGAATCTGAAGTACTCGATCCCCTTCTCTCTTTTAACAGCATAAATGTTAAGATCTTCAAAATAGGCCCACGCTATAATTTTTCCTAACACCTTTTGATGCTTCTTCACTTTATAGAGTTTGGTGTAGACATTTGACTTTAGAGCACTGCGCTGGGCTCTAATTTCTGCAAAACATGCTGCCCATTCAGCCTTCTTGACATCGGCGTTTGAGGCTTGGGCTTGGTTTTCCTTCTTCTCTAACTCCTATTCCATTTTATCTAGAGTTTCGAATGTATCACTGACAAGGGAGTCACCCAGATTGGGGACTACATTTCCCTCATTGTCAGCATACTCTGGATAATGATGTGCAGTGACATCTTCAATCTCTATCTCACCTATGTCATTTAGCTCATCGTCACTTTCCACGTTTACTGTAGGAGCATCCATCACGATCTCGTCAGGATTCAGTCGGAATATTTCGGCCAATTGCTCATTAGTGAGATCATGAATTATTTCTCCTTCTTCAGGAGTGTAACTCACAGATCTCCTGACTATCCCTTACAGATCAAGAATCATAGTGAGTAGAGTTTTGATCTGCTGAAGGGGAGCAACATTGTATTCATCTCTTTGAAAATTTGGATCTGCTTGATTTAAAACATGTAACCCATCAACCATTAGTCAATAATCAAAACAGTAAACATCAAATATATACATAAACATTAATTACATAATATTAACCCAAAATTCAATTACAAAGTTTTCAAGTACATAAATATCTAAACATTACTTTTCCCTGAATAGCTGGCGCATCAGTAGGAGGGGCAGAAGATCAGGCTCCTTGGTCTTGATTTCTCTTTGTACGTCTCTCTTGACCTTGAGCTGATGTAGATGCAGCTACATCTCCTTCTTCATCATCATCATCACTATTCTGCCTTTCCCTTATCTCTTCCTTCTCACTAGCCTCATCATCATCACTATCATCATCTTCACCATCATCATCATCATCATCATCATCATCATATCCTTCTCTTATCTTGAGTGGCTCATCCTTTGAGCCCTTGAGCTTGAGTATGATGGTCTTGCTTGATGCCTCCAACTCCTCTATCCTCTTTGCTGATTGGACGTTTTGCTCCTGGAGTTGGGCAATTTGCTCAGCTTGCTGTGAGATCTGCTGTGCTTGTGTAGCATTTAGCTCCACAAGCTGACGTAGTTGGGAAGTCTTTTCTTCATTAGCAAGTAACAGCTTCAGCACCATACGATTGAGTGCTGACAGCTGTTCCTCTACCCCAATAGGAGGTAGAGATGAACCTGTGTGAAATGTAGGGTGGGATGATGGTCCGGCTTGGTGGTTAGTGGTGGTGGTGGCGGCAGTGGTGTATATGGGAGGTGGTATAGATGTGGGTGGTGGTGGGTGAGCTGTAGTGGTGGTGGATGGGATGTGGGTAAGTGGTGGAGTGGGTGTGGGGGTGGTGTGTGAGGTGGTAGTGGTGGTGGCGGGTGGTGTGGTAGCGGTGGTGGTGGTAGTGGTGGAAGGTGTGGCTGAGGTAATGGCTGTGGTGGTAGATGAGGTCAAGGTAAACTTCAGTCTTTTCCCTTTCTTGCCATAAGGGTGAGCCATCCTCTTCGTCCTTGTGCCTCTAGGCACTAAGGCTCCCCCTTGGCTGTTGGGCGGGTTCGGGGCATATGAGGGATCTGGATCCGCAGTAGCATCCCCGGACTCCCCTGGGCGTCCATCAACCGCCCGTAAACCTCTCTCTGTGGCAACCACCTTACTGCCCACAGTCCTCGTTAGAGGCTCCTCATCACTCTCTGCCTCCTCATCGGGAGGACATAAATCATGGTGAAAGCTAGTAGTGGTGGCATCAGTATGAGTAAGGGGTGGAGATGTAGTATGTACAGGACTGGCCCTAGAAACAGCGGGGCCAGAATCTCCACCCATGTCTCCGTCATCATCATTAGAGTCATCAGATGGAAGAGCAATCTGCTTAACATCTGAATCACTCTCCTCGTGGCGCCACTTATGCCTTCCCGGTGCCACGTACTCCACCTAGGCCAGATGCCCGATCAGTCTCTTAACAGGGGGTTTGACCTGCTTTCCCATGTAGACCTTCATGCGGCCTAGTGTCGTGTCATCCATCACCTCCAGTGACACCGCATCCTGGTTCTCCTTAGGCAGAGAGGGTAGCTTCTCATCAATGATCATTTGGAGAAACCTCGGGTACATGCAAAACCCCTCTTTGCCTTTAGCCTCCAGATTCTCAATCAAGTATGAGAATATCATGCTCGAGAAGCTGAAGGGGTGGTTCAGTACCAGTACCACGTAGGCATTCTGAATCTGGTCTGAAAGATCATCAAAGCCATCCCTTCTCGAAGCTAAGCACTTAAGTATGACATGTGCTAAGTACTTGTACTGGGGACACAGGTTGCTCTTGTTGAGCACACCTATATTTATGTCCCAAAGTACTTAATCCTGAGGAAACACCCTCTCACTATCAGAGGGTGTAGTCTGGTCGGGTGATCTGCATCGTCACCCAGATCTAGCACTCGACGAATATCAGCAGTTGTCACCTCTATATCCATCTCAAAAATAGTACTCCGGATGCTGTAGGGCTCATGTGAACGATCAACTGATGCCCCCTCCCAGAAGGCCTGCTGTAAGACCTATAAGGAGTGCATGGTGTGGATATAGCTCAGTGAATCCGGGATCTCTTTAGGAATGCAATGATCCCAGCAAACTCGGCACCGTTCCGAGTTGTAGCATCCAAATGAGCACAAATATTGTGCTTGGGGTTGATGGTCCATCTATCAGCCATCAATCTGTAATACAAGACACATAGACATTAGATCACTACACATCAAAAATTAGTTGAAGTTAACCTGTTTGAAATTAGTCTGGTTCAATCATGTGATTGAACCACACGACTGGGTTCAGTCGTTTGACCTAACATGCGACTGAATACAGTCGGGTGACTGAACATACGATTGAGTTTAATCAGGTGACTGAACCTGCGATTGGTACTCGTATTATTCATTTAGCTGACTGAGTCGTTCGACCAGTTCAGTCGTGCGATTGGAGTTCATCCAGGTGTCCAGTTGCCTGACCTACTGTCTGTTCGAATGAAATTCAAATTTTGACCAAAACTTCAAATTAGACATCGTGTATTGGTTCATTCGACTCGCAATCACTCTACTAATAACCTAATAACCTTGATTTTAACATTTTACTTAGTTTAGTTAGGTTATTTGTTGAACTTAGTTTCGGTTCTTGGTTAGGGCCGAATGTCATGATTTTGGTATCAAATCAACTGAATTTTTGGTAGATTGCACCGCATTATACCTGTGTAAACACCAGAAAATCTCAGAATGTCGCAATACGTAGTCAAATTAGATCTGAAGAAATTTTAGCAGAGTAACGACACTTTATGAGATTTTAGGGCGAATGAGTGGTGATGAGCATATGCGATCGACTACTGCCCTATTTATACTGAATCTGATTTCAATCGGGCGACTGGACCCATTCGCTCTTTTCATTCGGGCAATTGGATCTCAGTCGTGCGATTGGTTCAGTCGATCACATCCAGTCGGCCGACTGGGTTTCAGTCGGGCGAATGACTCATTCGCACACCTCCATTCGGGCGTCTGGCTCAATCTTGTAAGCCATTCGTGTGAATGGTACATACTCAAGCTCCATTCGGTTGACTAGGGCATAAGTATGGTCCAGTCGTACGATTGGTCCATATTCATGGTCCTATACTCATGGTCCTATCGTGCGAATGGATCATACTCATGATTTTGACTTTATGACCATTTGACATTTTACACCTTTTAACTTATTGATTAAACATTTTGAGTATTCGATCATCTGAACATGCTCATTTTAACTTTGAAAACTTTTGATCACCTCAGTCGTGATCCTTTTAAACAAAACATATTTTGTCACCTCAGACGTGACACATTTGACATTTGAACACATGTTTGATCACCTCAGATGTGACCCTTTCAGGTGATTAAATTCCAGATTGAATTCCACGCCATAGTCCTACAAATACAGCTAAAATGACTAAAAACAAATTTAAACAAAACAAAAATTACCTAACAGAAGTGAAATGTTTTTGTGTTTTTGTGTGGAGTGGAAATCCTAAGATAGAAATCTACTAGATTTATTTCTTGAACAGGCAGCTTCAAGTTATTTTGACCATAGGTGAAATGATTCATTATGGAATCATACAGGTAATCAAGTCATTCAGGACATGTTTCCAAATTTAGTTGATGCTAGTTTCTTGTTTTCATCGAGGGTCATTTAGCAATTTTAGGAAATCATACTGGTACTAGTAGATGCACACATTGATTTTGACATTCAAGAATTGCAGCCACAATGATTGTCAGTATACGTGTCCACTTAAATCCAAACACAGACTTTTGACACAGATTGGTGATGTATTAAGTTTATTATTTCAATCAACATTTGTGGAGCCCACACTTATATGGTAATCAACATTCCTCAGGAGATTTTTGAGCGGTCTACGGGTATATCTACTAGAAGAGACTATTCTTAGAGCTTTCAAAGAGAAGCCAAGCCTCAGGTCAGTGCCATCATACAGCAGAGAGGCGGCAAACAACAATGAATTCTAGAATATATAGGTTATGCTTATCCTTAGGTCAGTGCCATCGCACAGCAGAGAGGCACACAACCTATCTTCTTGTTAACACATCTTTAATTTTTTCTTTTGCACATAATGCACCAACAACATAGGTTATCAGCTTGATTGCGTTTATTTTTCATTTTTTCATACTTTGCTCTTTTAGTGGTCATCCGCACAACATTTGGGGTGTTTATTTGCTCGTCACCCCTTATTGGAAATAACTGATTGTGTTAACCAGTGATAAGATGGGAACCCACAGTCAACAGTTTAGTTTAAATTAAGTTCACCATGAGGTCTAATTATCTATTGTGTTGAATCTACCGACACATCATGTAGTGGTCTAACAACCTCTAGATCTACTTTCTTTGTATTACCTTAGTAGTAGCCAGTGTACTATCATTTTTCCTTTTATATTACCTAGACTTCTCAGACTTATACTTTGAACGTTACATCTAATTCAATTTAATATTCTTTTAAAGTCCCAAATGTTTTGTTCCTGTGTACTATCATTTTCCATAGTCTTTGAATCGATATCTCATATACGAAATCATTTCTATTAGCTTTCCTGTCCTCTCCCCTCCCTTCTTATATTATTACTAACTTAACCTATTCTCCCCCTAAAATTCTAAAACCATAAAACATTTGCGTTTTTAGGATTTTAATAGGCGAACAATGAAAACAATAAAATAAATTAAATAAACTAGAATAAACGAAAATAAAAGAAAATAAAAGAAAAAGACTTGACACATCGGACTAGACCTGTTCATCGCCTGGAATTACATCACTTTTCTTTTTAACGCCGTTGACCTCTAACAAATATAGAAAACGTGGTTTATCAAATGCTTTTGTAGAGAGGTCAGCGTGTTGAAAATCCGTATTTATTTTAACAACATCGATTAGATTCTTTTCAAAACAATCATGTATAAAGTGATATTTTATGCCGATGTGTTTGGTCTTAGGATGTTGGACCAGATTTTTAGTAACGGCTATTGCAACATAATTATCAACAAAGATAGGGGTGTAGAAAATTGCAAACCATAGTCCCGCATCTGTTGTTGAATCCAGATGATTTGAGAACAGCAGCTTGCCGCATCAACATATTCAGCTTCACAGGCTGACAACGCAACTGATGTCTGCTTCTTACACTACCACGTGACTAATCTTCTCCTAAAGAATTAACAACCTGCTCATGTAGATTTGTAATTCATCTTGCAGCCGCCATAATCCGAATTGCTGTACGTGGTAAGCTCAAAGTCATCGTCATGAGGATACCACAATCCAAGTGTTGGTGTACCCTTCAGATAACGAAATATCCTTTTGACCCCGATTAGATGGTTAACTTTTGGTTTTGCCTGATATCTTGAGCATAGACACATTGCGTACATGATATCAGGTCTTGAGGCAGTGAGATACATGAGGGATCCAATCATTCCTCGGTACATGGTGGCATCAACCAGATCCCCATTCTCGTCGGGTGCTACATCATGGTTTGTAGCAAGTGGAGTCCTAGCTGCGGAAGCATTCTCCATATCAAACCGACTGAGAATATCCCCAACATACTTGGTCTGATGTAGGAATATCCCCTTTGGTGTTTGATCCACTTGTAACCCGAGAAAGAACTTCATCTCTCCCATGGCACTCATTTCAAATTCTGCCTTCATTACTGCTTCAAATTCTTTACATAATTCTTCCTTCTTGGAACCGAAGATTATGTCATCAACATAAATTTGAACAAGTAGCAGATCACCATCCTTTTCTTTATGAACAATGTGCAGTCAATTACACCTCTACAAATCCATGTTTCACAAGGTGAGTTGAGAGTTTTTCATACCATGCTCTCGGGACTTGATGAAGCCCGTAGAGAGCCTTATCTAGTTTGTAAACTCTTTCCCGATGATAAGGATCCTCAAATCCTTCGGGTTGACTGACATACACAGTTTCCCGGATTTCACCATGAAGAAATGCACTCTTTACATCTAGTTGATAGACTTTAATCTTCATGTAAGGCATAGGCTAGGAGATACAAATGGCTTCCATTCTTTCCACAGGTGCAAATACTTCATTATAATCAATTCCCTTGACTTTTCCAAATCCTTGAACTACAAGTCGAGCCTTATTCCTGATGATAGTCCTTTGTCATCTTTCTTACATTTGAAGACCCATTTGGTACCATTGACTTTAGCACCTTTAGGTCTATCCACAAGTGTCCATACACCTAACTTCTTGAACTGAAGAAGTTCTTCTTGCATGGCACTTACTCATGCCTCATCATTTAGGGCTTTACTTACGTATTTTGGCTCAAACTGAGACACAAAACAACGATAAGCACCATCGTGAAGATATCCCTTTTCCATGACCGGGGCATAATCAGCTGAGTATAGCTGATTTCTAGTTTGAACTCCTGATCTGACATCCCCAATGACATTGTC
The DNA here is from genome assembly GCA_025506515.1 of Flaveria trinervia. Lineage (NCBI taxonomy): Eukaryota > Viridiplantae > Streptophyta > Magnoliopsida > Asterales > Asteraceae > Flaveria > Flaveria trinervia. The sequence goes on along the minus strand of CM046449.1, from coordinate 70,809,359 downwards.
CAGAGGATGATAGACATTTAGGCGTGATCCAGGAGTTGTGGGATCAACTACCTCAGAATCAAGATTATGAACGTTTGGTTCTGTATCTGAGGCAGAAGGAGTATGAGGTTCTGAAGACTCAAAGGCATCATTGTCAGATGCTTGTGGACTTGCAGTAACAGGAACCTGTTCCTCTTGATTGTTCTGATTATCCTCCACGACTTCATCATCAAAGGAGAGTCACTAGCTTCAAGTGCTCACCCTGAATGGTTAGTCGATTCACCTTGTGAACCAGATGATGTTGAATCTTGTGATGGTGTGTTTAGAACATCATACATCATTTTTGCTGCTAACTCATCATCAGACGTGAAGAGAGGGATGTTGAAGGACTTGAAGAATCCATCATAGTCGAAAAAGAAAGCGGGTCATTTTCCAGCAGGAGGGGTGGTGTATCTCTGAACATCTACGTTACACCACACTCTACTTGACCCCTTTGATTTGTTGTAAACTCTCTTATTTGGTATGTTGTACCCTAGAAAGATGCCCTCTTCAGCCTTCTCGCTAAACTTCCTATCCTGAGTCTTCTTCAGCAACGTGCATGGTGCTCCAAATGGTTCGAGATACTCCAGATTTGGTTTACGTCATTGAAGTAACTTGTACACGTCTTTCCATGACGTTTTAACCACCAGAACTCGATTTAACGTGTAACACGCATTGGCTACCGCCACATTCCAAAATTGGATAGGCAGTTTCGAGTCTGCCAACAATGTGCATGCGGTCTCTATTAAGCTACGGTCTTTCTCTCAGCACCCCGTTCATCTGAGGAGTGTAGGTGGAAGTGAACTGGTGCACAATTCCCTTTTCTTTGCAGAAAGCCTCCATCCATTGGTTCTTGAACTCGGTTCCGTTGTCTGAGCGTACTTGTCTTACCTTCAGCTTGTAGAGAGACTCCAGTGTAGTTACCAATTCTTTGAATGACTCAAATGTTCCTGATTTTGATTTCAGAAACATCACCCAAGAGAATCTTGAGTAGTCATCTGTAACTACATAGCAGTACAAGTCGCCTGTGATGCTTCTTGTACTGACTGGACCAAATAGATCCATGTGGAGACGCTCAAGAGGCAGTTCTATAGAATTAACTTTCTTTGCCTTATGAGACTTCTTTGTCTGTTTGCCTTTCTTGCAGGCTACATAAAAATCCGGGAGTTGGAAGTTCTTGACATTGACTCGTCACACTAGATCATTCTGGATCAATTGGTTCATCTTCCGTGGATTGATGTGTCCCATTCTCCTATGCCAGGAGATAGAATCCTTCTCAATAGCTTTTGACAAGAAGCACTGAACTTAATGATCAGTTGTGGAGGCCTTCGATAGATCCAAGACATAAATGTCATTATATCTTGAGGCTGACATTAATACTTGCTCCTCTGGGATCACATAGTCCTTTTTCAGGACATAGCACTTTTTGTTATCAAAACTACTTTAAATTCTTTGTCACAAATTTGGGAAATAGAAAGTAGATTATTCTGAAGTTGTTGAACGTAGTTTACCTTGTCAAACTAAACTTCCTGGTTCCCTACCTCCGCTTAAGCTGTGATGTACCCTCCTTTGTTTCCAGCAAAAGAAACATGACCTCCTTTGATTTGTTTAACATTTGATAGGAGTGCCCGGTTTCCAGTCATGTGCCTGGATGCTCCGCTATCTACAATCCATGTGTTTGTTTCAGCACTATAGCGAACACCCTGCACATTCAATTGAAAACATTAGTTAAGGTTAGGTACCCAAGCCTTAACTGTTTAGGTGACCCAGAGGCATCACACATCATAAATTCCACCCATTGACCTTTTGAGGGTGAGGGATGGTCTATTGTCTTCTTGTTCTCATTATCAGATTCAAGGATAGATTTCTCTTTCCACAAACCAGTCTTATGTAAGGCCTGTTTGTGATAAAGAGACGACTGGTTGATAGGTTGAACGTTAGGTTCACTAACCCTCTTTGGTGGAGTCATGGATCTTCGTTTGGAAGAGCTTACTTTAGTGTCATAAAGTTCACCTTCTTCTTTGGCGTCTGATAATAAGGACAAAAAGACGCAATGTGTCCATACTTTCCACAGTTGTAGCATGATCTGCTTTCAATTTGACGATTTAAATGTTTCTGTGGAGAAGTGTCGGACATTCATGTGACATTGTTTTGTTTGGGTTTTGATATTTCTTGCTTAGATTTTTTATCTGGTTTAACAAAGTTAATTGTTTTAACATTTTTAACATCTTTACCTTTGTGTTTTTCTAGACTTAGACATGAAGCACGAGGGTGGTTAACTTGTTTGATCCTTTTGGGTTCAGAATTAGACTTGGTTGACCCAGACTTAACTTTAACCTTTTCAAATTGTTCGTCTAGATTGACACAAGGCATTTTACCTTGTGATTTTGAAGTGGCCTCCTTTAGTTTAGTGCCTGATTCATTAGTTTACATGTGGAATCTGGATCACTTACTAGAGGAGTGGACACCACATGATCCTTGATGGGGTTGTTATGATTGGTTTACTTTTAGCATTCATCAAGGTCTCATGTGGTGGTGGAACAACTTTATATCCCAAGCCCTCCCCATTGTTACGTTCTGTCACTAAGTGTTGGACAATGTGAGAAGAACTTGTCCAACTGTGCAGTTTTTGTATTAAGGAATTTACTTCTACTTCTATAAACTGCCTTTTGTTTCTTAGTGTCTTCTAGGGAGTTTAGATAGAACCTAATGTCATTAGCTTGGTTAAAGGCTACAACTTCGGTTTCCCTAAGTTGTTTGTTCAAAAGGTCTATCTTTTCTTTGTAACTGTGCTCATTTTGTTTTAGAACTCTATTGGCTTCTGTGCACAGTTGTAAGACCTTTACTTAGCTATCATTATGATCTAATAACCTAGAAAATTTCAAATCAATGCTTTTCCTAAATTTATTACAATCAGAACAAGCATGATTATTAAAATGTTGAGTAATGGAACTTACCTGAGAGGGTGATGTTGAATCAACCATGAAAGCCATGTCTGACTTCTTTGGTTCTGGTGATTTTGGACTTGTTGTACTTGTCCCTTCTTCAAGCCGGTGATCAGCTACTGTAGCAGATTCTTCAACATTTGACATCGCGAGCTCTACCACAATATCACCTTCACTTGCTGAGTCGTCATTTAGATCCACGACACTAGCAATGTTTGATTCTCCCGGAGACACAAACCGGAAGCTCTAATCTTGTCCATCGTCATCATGAGCTGTTAAGGCTTTAGGATCCTTGCTCGACGAAGTAGGACTGTTTGTGGGCTTCTCCCGATGAGTGAAAGATGAGAATGGATTTCCATTTCCCGTCTTTTTGGGCTTCACACATTCACGTTTGAAGTGCCCTTTTTCCCCACAGTTGAAGCAGGTAACCTTGGATTTGTCAAAAACAAAAGTTGTGTCCTTAGTAGCAACCAAGTTCTGTCCGGTCTTGTTGACAAACTTCTTTGCTATCCGAACAACACTTGCTAAGGCCCACATGATATCCATCCGTTCCAGCTCTGTCTCGTCTACCTGCTCATAGTCCTCATCTGCCAGATGGCAGTTCCCAATTTTCCCAGCAACTAGCCCATCATAAGAGTGGACTACCTCTGCTAAGAGGTCCATGTGCTTCTTTCCTACCTCAACAGTCACATTCCCGAGATTCTCGGTCTTCAGTTTTGTAGCATTTGCTTCAGGTGCTATGTATTGGGTACCAGACTGTAACACCCGAATATTTATTATTTTGAAGTCGGTGAAGAAAGAAAAGAAAATAAAGTCCAAAAGTCGAGGGACCAAACTCGCCAACGAAGAAAAGTTGGGAAATGTGGTGATATTAGTAGGGAGAGGGCAGCCCACTCTCCCCACACACCCCACATTTCAGCTTCATAAAGAGAAGAAGAGGGAAAGAAGAGAAAAAGAGGAAAAGTGTTGGTTCGGGTCGCCAAAATCGTCGTGAAGCAAGCCAAATCGAAGCTCTTGTCGTTGTGCTCGTTTAGGTGAGTTCTAGGACCCCTCTTTTACATGTTTTTGAATGATTTTGGGGCTGGAACACATCTGAAAACCCTTTTTCGCGTTTTTGGGTGAAAACCCGTATGTATACGTGTATGTATGCGTAGGACCCGTTTGGGGCTTGATTTCTTGCTTGGTTGTGCTTGAATAATGTTATGGTATGCATCCCTAAGGTTTAGGATGGTCGATTTAGGCTTAAAATGGGTTTAGATGAGTTTGGAGGCCGAAAACCCTCAGCTGCAGTCGAGATGAACTGCATTCTGCATCAGTTAGGGTTAGGCGACCGACTGGAGGCCGAATGGAGGCCATACGGCCGATTAGGGTGCGATTGGGGTCCATTCGCACGATTGGGGTTCATTCGCACGATTGAAGGGCCAGTTGCATGGGGGTCATGCGACTGAAGGTCCATTCGCATGACTGAAGGTCCATTCGCACGACTGAAGGTCCAGTCGCATAGGTGTTCATCCGCATTGTCCATTCGCACGACTGGATGTTCATTCACATAGGTGTTCATCCGTATTAGTTCATTCGCATGATGTTCAGTCGCATGGAGGCAATGCGACTGAAGGGTGTCCATACGCCCGAATAGGGCTGTTGTACCCGAGGAAGGTGTAGATTGACTTCTGACTTTTGAGGGAAAGTGCAGATGTAAGTTTTGACGTAAAAGGTTCCCATAGAGTTTGTAAGATGACGCTCGAGGCCTTAGAAAGCATGTTGGGCATGATGATGATGATGATGTTGCATGTCTAGGCTTGTCACGTATGTATGATGTTGCCCTGTATGATGATGACGAATGTGTATGATATGTTCCTTAGTATGATGTATAATATCTTTCCTATGGCTTTACCTATTATGATGAATGAACGAAGTATTATGTAAGTAAAGTGAAAGATAAATAAAGAGGAACATAATGAACGAATGTATGCATTAATGAACGAATGAAAGAAGTCTTGCAAACATTGGATAACAGGGTCCTTCTTTGTGATTGACCAAACGTGTAGTGCCTCTACCGCTTACCCCTAGTACTGTGGCATACGTTTAGCTGTTCATTTGTTGACTTCGGCCAGTAGCTAAGACTGATGGTTACTCCTAGTACCGTGGCATACGTTTAGCTGTTCATTGTTGACTTCGGCCCGGTAGCTACGACTAACCGGGGTGTAGCACATGGTATTGGTACGGATGATGTCCGATGCGCAAGTAAAGTCATAATGAATGAATGAATGAAGAAGATAATAATGATATTATCTATGTGTACGTACGATGTGTGATCATGTAAAAGTAACGGATGGTTTTATATGAAAGTAAAGTATGTTTTATTTATAAAACTAGAACTCACTCAGCAACGCTGACTTTGATGTGTTTTCAGTTGGCAGGTAATGTTTGCTGAGGATGGCACGGGCGACTACTCAGCTCTTTTGGGATGGCATTCTTTTGATTAGTGTTTTTGCATTGTAATGCGAACAAGTATTTTGTAATGAATGTTGTATTAATTTGCAAAAGCATTTACATGGAAATGAAAGATTGTTTTAGTTTTCCGCTGCGATTTTATGAAATACAAATGCAATTATACGTTTTATGTGCGATGAGAACCCAACTGTAAGCGTCCCGGAACGGGGCCTTACAAGTTGGTATCAGAGCCAAAGTTTAAGTGAAATGGGTAAATTTTCAAAATAAACCTAATCTTAAACTGAGAATGGGACGGAAAGGGAATGGGATGCCAAACTGAGTAGCTGCGTGCCATCAGGTATTTTCGTAAAGTTAACCGGTTTTATGTGCGCATGGTATGTGGTTATGTGTTGTATGTAGATTTAAATACTGATGTAGTCAGGACAGGTAATACTTGGGGTATGAAGAGTAAAGTAGGTGGCTAATCACAACTGGGCACTGTAATTAGGGACTTATTATACTTGACATAAACTGAGCTGTTCCCTTGAATGACCATGTTGGTGTTTGAATCTTTCAGTGTGCGTGTGATGGCCGGAGGTAGATCTTCGAAAGCTTCTAGGGGTGGAGGTCACGGTGTTGAACCGCGACCAAGAGAGGGAGACCCAGAGTTGAGAGGGTGGTTCATGAAGAACCAGAGACCCCTCATCCGGAGGGTGGCGACGAAAGCGCCAATCTGAGAGCCTCAGTAAAGGAGGCTGTTGTAGAAGAAGTCCATCTGGTCATGCAGACAATTTTACCGTCTGTGGTGACTGAAGTTATTAAGGCCATACGAGAAGGGGAAAGAAAAGAAAGAAACAGATCCTCTGGAGGACGGGAACAACCAGAGCCGGAAACGGTTCTGTCTGATGATGAAGATGAAGAAGAAGAGCCTGTGCCAGAGGCAGTGCGAGGATGTAACTACGGGGCATTTATGAGATGCAAGCCCCCTACTTTTGATGGAAACGGCACCGCTGCAGCTGCTTACCGGTGGGTGAGGGAAATGGAAGCTGTTCTCGATATCAGCGAGTGTCGAGAGGACCCAAATGTGAAGTTTGCTACCCACTCTTTTGTGGATTCAGCTCTGTGCTGGTGGGACAACATTGTCCAAGCTGAGGGTAGTAGGGCCGTTGGGAAAATGAAATGGCCTGAGCTGAGAAGGTTGGTGATTGAGGAATTTTGTCCTCATCGGGAAATGAATAAGTTGGAAAGGGAGTTTTTGCAGTTGGAGGCTGGAACCATGACACACCAGCAGTATACCACCAAGTTTAATGAAATGGCACAGCTTGTGCCTGATCAGGTGACGCCTCTGTCTCGGAAAATCAAGAGGTACATTCAGGGTTTACTGGTGGATGTTCGCCGACATATGATCGCCGCCCGGCCAAGCACGTTTAGGTCGGCGGTTGATTTGGCAGGGAGGCTGTATGACGAGCGGGAGGTGGTGGTGACTGAAGCAAGTAAGAAGGGTGGTGGTGATCGGAACTGGAACGGGAAACGGTTTGGTCGGGGTGATGCCTCGATGGGTAACAAAAAGGCACGGGTGGATGAACGCCGTGTGGTCACATCAAGTGCGGGGTCGAAAAGGTGTGGCAAGTGTGGAAGGGAGCACGGCGGGGAATGTAGGTTTGGGTCAAACTTGTGCTTCAAGTGTGGGAAGACAGGGCATATGGCGAAGGATTGCCTGTCGGGCAAATGTTTTAACTGTGGGGAAACTGGTCATATGAGTAGAATTGTGATGTGGAACTTGAGGGTCATAAGTTTCCTGTTAGACCGTTTGTGATGACCTTGGGTGGTTTCGATTTGGTTCTTCAGATGGATTGGTTGGCGGACTTCGAGGCGAACATTGTGTGTCGCAAGAAGATGGTTCGGTTGACAGCGCCTGACGGAAGTTTGGTAACGGTTTATGGTGATCGGGTTACTACGATCCCGAAGGTGATCTCAATGGCGGTGGCGGGAAAGTGTATGAGGCGTGGATGTAGTGCTTACTTGGCCTATGTAAAAGATGTGGATACACCAACACCACAACTAGCTGATGTACCGGTTGTGTGTGACTTTCCAGACGTGTTCCCAAAAGACTTATCAGGAGTGCCACCTGACAGAGAGATTGAATTTCAGATTGATCTGATACCGGGTGCCCAACCTGTTGCCAAGGCACCATATCGGTTGGCTCCAACCGAGATGAAAGAGTTGATGGAGCAGTTGCGAGAGCTGCTTGATAAGGGGTTCATTAGACCGAGTATCTCTCCTTGGGGCGCTCCGGTCCTGTTTGTAAAGAAGAAGGATGGTAGTATGAGGATGTGCATTGACTACCGCGAGCTGAACAAGTTGATGGTGAAGAACCGATACCCCTTACCGAGAATAGATGATTTGTTCGATCAGCTTCAAGGTGCCAGTTGGTTTTCAAGAATAGATCTTCGGTCTGGCTATCATCAGTTGAAGGTAAAGGAACAAGATATCCCTAAAACAGCTTTCCGCACACGCTATGGTCATTACGAGTTTCTTGTCATGTCCTTTGGTCTGACCAATGCGCCAGCTGCTTTTATGGATTTGATGAACCGTGTGTGTCGACCGATGCTGGATAAATCAGTGATTGTGTTTATTGATGATATCCTGATTTACTCAAGGAGCGAAGTAGAGCATGCCGGTCACATTCGAGAGGTTCTAGAGACATTGAGAAGGGAGAAATTGTATGCTAAATCTCCAAGTGCGCATTTTGGTTGCGCGAAGTTCAGTTTTTGGGTCATGTGGTGAATCCTGATGGGATTATGGTGGACCCGGCGAAGGTGGAGGCGGTTATGCAATGGAGGTCACCAAAGACGCCATCCGAGATCCGTAGTTTCTTGGGCTTGGCGGGCTACTATAGAAGATTCATCCAAGACTTCTCTAAGATTGCTTCTCCACTAACTAAGTTGACCCGAAAGGATGTGAAGTTTGTATGGGGTCAAGCTCAAGAGAAGGCGTTCGAAGAGCTGAAGGCAAGACTGACTCAAGCTCCTGTTCTGTCATTACCCGATGGAAGCGAAGATGTGGTGGTTTATTCTGATGCTTCCTACTCAGGGTTGGGGTGTGTGTTAATGCAGAGAGGGAAGGTTATAGCCTATGCATCCGAATAATTTAAAGTCCATGAGGTTAATTATCCCACTCATGACTTGGAGCTAGCAGCCGTGGTCTTTGCACTAAAGATTTGGAGGCACTATCTCTACGGGACGAAGTGCACCATATTCACCGATCATAAGAGCTTGAAGTACTTCTTCGAGCAAAAGGATCTGAACATGAGGCAGAGGAGATGGTTGGAACTTATAAAGGATTATGATTGCGAGATCCATTACCATCCAGGCAAAGCTAATGTGGTGGCGGATGCCCTTAGCTGAAAGGAAAGGCACGAACCGATTCGGGTCAAAGCTTATCAACTAATCATGACCTCTGATGTGATGAAGCAAATCAAGGAGTTTCAAGATGAGGCATTGAAAGAAGATCACCTTAACTCGGAAAGAATGAGAGGTCTGGTTGGGGAATTGGGTGAAAACACACTCGGTGTTAGAACTCGATTCGGTCGTGTGTGGATTCCTCGTTTTGGGGATCTACGGGTGAAGATAATGGATGAAGCTCACAAGACTCGATACTCCATTCATCCCGGTGCCACGAAAATGTACCATGATATGAAGAAAGATTATTGGTGGCCGGGTGTGAAGCGTGACGTGGTGGAGTATGTGAGTAAGTGCCTTACTTGCTTACAGGTGAAAGCAGAGCATCAAAAGCCGTATGGGAAGATCCAACCTCTGGATATACCGGAATGGAAGTGGGAGCACATCACCATGGACTTCATTACGAAGCTGCCGCGTACCCCGAAGGGGTATGATGCCATATGGGTGATAATTGATCGTCTGACGAAGAGCGCTCATTTTCTACCGATCCGCGAGATGTATTCATCTGAGAGGTTGGCTGATCTATTCATCAAGGAAATTGTAGCTCGTCATGGTGTGCCGGTGTCTATTGTGTCTGATCGTGACACTCGATTTACATCTAAATTTTGGAAGAAATTTCACGACGCTATGGGGACGAGGTTACATATTAGCACGGCTTATCATCCCCAAACCGATGGTCAGTCAGAAAGGACCATTCAGACATTGGAAGACATGCTTCGAGCATGTGTGATTGATTTTTGTGGAAGTTGGGATGACCACCTACCGTTAGCTGAATTCTCCTACAACAACAGCTATCATGCCAGCATTGGTATGCCGCCATATGAGATGCTATACGGTAGGAGATGCAGAACACCCGTTTGTTGGGGTGATATTGGTCAGAAGGAATTGGGGAGCGTCGAGGTAATCGAGGCTACGACAGAGAAGCTTGAAAAGATTAAAGCCTTCATGAAGGCAGCCAAAGATAGGCAGAAGTCGTATGCCGATAAGCGACGTAGGCCAATTGAGTTCCAGGTGGGTGACCGGGTTATGTTGAAGGTCTCACCTTGGAAGGGTATTATCAGATTCAGAAAGCGGGGCAAGTTGAGCCCAAGATATATAGGCCATTTCAGAATCATTGCTCGAGTAGGGGAGGTGGCCTATAGATTGGAGTTGCCAGATGAGTTAAGTGGAATTCACCCAACATTCCATGTATCACATCTAAGAAAGTGCTTAGCAGATGAAGATATGATTGTCCCATTGGAAGATATCGAAGTAGATGAACGGCTCAATTATGTGGAGCAACCAGTGGCAATCATCGATCGTAAAGAAAAAAGGCTGCGAAATAAAGTGGTTCCTCTTGTGCGTGTACAGTGGAAGCACAGGAAGGGATCCGAGTCAACGTGGGAGACTGAGGAAGAAATGAGACAGCATTATCCACGTTTGTTCGACGAATAACAGGTTTCAGGGACGAAACCTATTTAAGGGGGGTGGACTTGTAACACCCGAATATTTATTATTTTGAAGCCGGTGAAGAAAGAAAGAAAATAAAGTCCAAAAGTCGATGGACCAAACTCGCCAACGAAGAAAAGTTGGGAAATGTGGTGATATTAGTAGGGAGAGGGCAGCCCACTCTCCCCACACACCCCACATTTCAGCTTCATAAAGAGAAGAAGAGGGAAAGAAGAGAAAAAGAGGAAAAGTGTCGGTTCGGGTCGCCAAAATCATCGTGAAGCAAGCCAAATCGAAGCTCTTGTCATTGTGCTCGTTTAGGTGAGTTCTAGGACCCCTCTTTTACATGTTTTTGAATGATTTTGGGGCTGGAACACATCTGAAAACCCTTTTTCGCGTTTTTGGGTGAAAACCCGTATGTATACGTGTATGTATGCGTAGGACCCGTTTGGGGCTTGATTTCTTGCTTGGTTGTGCTTGAATAATATTATGGTATGCATCCCTAAGGTTTCGGATGGTCGATTTAGGCTTAAAATGGGTTTAGATGAGTTTGGAGGCCGAAAACCCTCGGCTGCAGTCGAGATGAACTGCATTCTGCATCAGTTAGGGTTAGGCGACCGACTGGAGGCCGAATGGAGGCCATACGGCCGATTAGGGTGCGATTGGGGTCCATTCGCACGATTGGGGTTCATTCGCACGATTGAAGGGCCAGTTGCATGGGGGTCATGCGACTGAAGGTCCATTCGCATGACTGAAGGTCCATTCGCACGACTGAAGGTCCAGTCGCATAGGTGTTCATCCGCATTGTCCATTCGCACGACTGGATGTTCATTCGCATAGGTGTTCATCCGTATTAGTTCATTCGCATGATGTTCAGTCGCATGGAGGCAATGCGACTGAAGGGTGTCCATACGCCCGAATAGGGCTGTTGTACCCGAGGAAGGTGTAGATTGACTTCTGACTTTTGAGGGAAAGTGCAGATGTAAGTTTTGACGTAAAAGGTTCCCATAGAGTTTGTAAGATGACGCTCGAGGCCTTAGAAAGCATGTTGGGCATGATGATGATGATGATGTTGCATGTCTAGGCTTGTCACGTATGTATGATGTTGCCCTGTATGATGATGACGAATGTGTATGATATGTTCCTTAGTATGATGTATAATATCTTTCCTATGGCTTTACCTATTATGATGAATGAACGAAGTATTATGTAATGTAAAGTGAAAGATAAATAAAGAGGAACATAATGAATGAATGTATGCAGTAATGAACGAATGAAAGAAGTCTTGCAAACATTGGATAACAGGGTCCTTCTTTGTGATTGACCAAACGTGTAGTGCCTCTACCGCTTACCCCTAGTACTGTGGCATACGTTTAGCTGTTCATTTGTTGACTTCGGCCCAGTAGCTAAGACTGATGGTTACTCCTAGTACCGTGGCATACGTTTAGCTGTTCATTTGTTGACTTCGGCCCGGTAGCTATGACTAACCGGGGTGTAGCACATGGTATTGGTACGGATGATGTCCGATGCGCAAGTAAAGTCATAATGAATGAATGAATGAATGAATGAAGAAGATAATAATGATATTATCTATGTGTACGTACGATGTGTGATCATGTAAAAGTAACGAATGGTTTTATATGAACGTAAAGTATGTTTTATTTATAAAACTAGAACTCACTCAGCAACGCTGACTTTGATGTGTTTTCAGTTGGCAGGTAATGTTTGCTGAGGATGGCACGGGCGACTACTCAGCTCTTTTGGGATGGCATTCTTTTGATTAATGTTTTTGCATTGTAATGCGAACAAGTTATTTTGTAATGAATGTTGTATTAATTTGCAAAAGCATTTACATGGAAATGAAAGATTGTTTTAGTTTTCCGCTGCGATTTTATGAAATACAAATGCATTTATACGTTTTATGTGCGATGAGAACCCTGCTGTAAACGTCCCGGGAACGGGGCCTTACACAGACGACCCTGATATGTCAGATCGTGAAGAAGAGGCTTGTGATGGACCAGCTGAACTCGACACAAAAGTTGTTTGTAGTGGAGCTCCAGACGTTTTGGCTTGTGGAGTTGAGTTGTACAGAGCTGGATTCTGATCATAGGTAGACTTTTGGGCTCTGTACTTCATCCTCAACTCTTCCTCCCGCAGTTTCAGAATGAAGTCGTTGATGTCTAACTTTGCTAGCATATCATTCTGTCTGAGGTTGGAGACAAATGAACTCCACTTCTCTGGCAAACCATCTGCAAAGTTTGAAACTTTGTCTTCCATAGACATAGTAACTCCATGAGTGTGTAGCTCACTCATTAAGTGGTAGAACCGATCAATGACGTCGTCTAAGCTCTCCTTTCCCATTGATGAGAAGTTGTCAAACTCTTTCTTCAATGCTTTAGCCTTCAGAGCTTTCAACGATGCATTTCCCTCATACCTCTTTTCTAATGCATCCCATAGCTTTTTAGCTTGCTTATTCTTAGAAAATTGATGGAAGATGTACTTAGGAATTGACTGAGTCAGCAATGCATATACTTTCTTCTCTGCATTGTGTAACATCTCGTATTTTTGTTAATCTTCGTTTAATCTTATAAGGGTCATTATTGACAATTATGAAACTCATGTGTTATTTATGATTATTTTTTGTAGTCATCACTAACTTTTAATATATGAAAGTTAAAAAATAAAAATATCAAATAATATTAATCATGTTAATATTAATAGTATTAATCATAATACAAGTTATAATAATAATACTAATAACTATAATGATAATAATAATAATAGTAGTAACAATAATAATATTAATAATAAAATTGATAATAATAATAATATTATTAATAATCATGAGAATTTTATTAACTAAAACTTAAAACATCTAAGCTAGGTGGTTAAAGTGTTATCTTTAAAACTTTAAATGCAAATTTTAAGCATAAAATAATAAAAACAAAATTGCAGGGACCAAAGATGTAATTAACCAAAACCCAGACCCCCACCCCTTTCAACCCTTGTTTTTTTTCCCGGTAGCTCTCCGGCCGCCCACCGGCCGAGCTCCAGCGAGGCCAAAAGCTCATTTTTTTCGAATTTCAGCCAAGGAAAGGATTCCTAACCATTCATAAAAGGGATTCGAACCGATTGTTGTGTTTCATTGAAGATCTAACATTGGTTACAAGAGCTTCCAAACACGAGTAACCGCCGGGCTTTAATCATCAAACGTTTTGGCATTTAAACCTAATAATAACCTAATTAAACCAACTTGTTTGATCATAAGACAACATCTAATCAATTACAACGTTCAATTGCACCTGAAACAAGCTCAAACAATCGAATACAATCTGCATACTCATTGCGACCTGCACACGAGACGAACACAACTCTCTACACGATTGGAACTACAATTGATTAAGGGTTTTCAATCAAACTCTCTTGTGAAAGCTTCCTGTAACGAATTTGTTTATCAACATCGTTTGAGCATCCATCAAGGTTGTGCATAGGCCGCGACTTGTTCATCACTCGATCTCGTGCTAACACTTTGAAATCGGGTAATTGATTTCACCTACACACTCGGTTTTACTTGGGGATTAAAAGCCTCAAGGTTAATTTCATGTTCATAATCGAATTGGGGATCGATTTGGAATCAAACGATTCTAGGGTTCTTAAAGGTTTGGGGAACTTTCTTTAAACGGGTTTATAATAATTAGAAACCAATATGAACCGCGGCTGAGGCCTTGGTTCACTGGTTAAGACTCTGCATCTCTTAACATGAGGTCCCGGGTTCAAACCCGGGCACCCTCATGTATTTTTTTAAGGCTTTTTAGCCAATAAATAATTATGGAAAATTTTTAATAAACATAATAATAATTTTTGTAAACTTTAAATATTTTTATGGACACCAAATAAGTTTCTAAATTTTTATTTGATTTAAATAACTAAATAACTTACTTAAAAAAAACTTTTTAACAAAGGCTATAATTAGGATATTTCTATAAAATATGATGTATATCACTACAATTTTTATTAGTTCAAATGTTATTTTTACAAATGTATATAAAAAGATATTTACACTTTATATATTTAAGCTTCGTTGATTATTGTAAACTTATTTCTTTATGACAAAGTATTTAATTAGTATCACTCTTTTCTTTAAAAATTAAAATAAGTTGTTTTTATCGAAACCCCAAATTCCCCTTGCAACCCTAGTTCGCGTTTAATCGTTAAACCTTATTATTAACCTAAATCTTATAATATATATATTTAGGTGTCTTGTGACGTTCATCTTGAAACAACGTTTATTATCAATCTTATTAATCTTCATACTTATACTTTTAGCCATGTGAGTTTTCCTTGCCCCTTTTTTACCTTTTCACACTAATTTAGGGTGAAACATGATTACTTATACTTAACACACTTGTAAACGTTTAGACTTGTAAAGCACTTGCAATTCATATTTTTGTCATGGTTATTTGTGCATTGTAAGTGTTTATATGAGATACATATTTTTGTTCACAATCATTAACTATTGCTAGCCTGGCGACGTCTTAGATCTTTGAGACTGACAAGCCTATTTGGTGCTAAAGCCGAGGTATTGCCGGCTCCTGATGACGTATGCTTGTTCATCATGGGAACCAAATACACTTAGTCAATCTTATATACTTGTAATCAAGTCGAGGTTCGGTTGTAACGATATGTGTTCTATAACCTTACTAACTTATGATCTATGACATGAATTGCTACTTGTAACTTTATCATATTATGTATGAAAACCTTGGAAACTCACCAACTATTTATAGTTGACCTTTTATTTTTATCATGTTTCAGGAAATCCCCAAGTTTAAAGTGGATTTTTGAAGCTTGCAATAAAACTAGGACTGGGACCTAGTTTAATAAATAAAATGTTTATGTAATGTTTTGTTTTGTTTGAAGTTATTTCATGTTTGAGACTTATGTTTGTATTTCCTTTTGAAACTTATAATTTTAATATTTACATTTAATATAGCGTTATGTGGTTGTGAACAATCTTAACCCTCACATCTCGACGTTTCCGCCGTCAAGGTTAGGGTGTGACACATTGTATTTTACCTTTTGTCCGTCAGTCATACCGCTTAAGGTGAGTTTAACTCCATTGGCACCTACAGGCATGCTATATCCTGTCTCTATCGACTCCCACAGATTGGGATCTACTCCGTTTAAGTAAATCTCAAACCTTTGCTTCCATTGTGGATAATCATCTAACGTTATTAGCTTAGGGGATTTGTTATGATTTCCCACTTCATTTTCTAAAAGCAATAGGTTTTGAATCCTAGAGTCCCTTCCGGCGGTGAACGCTGAATATTGATCCTCCATTATTATCAACTTTATACTTTGAAACAAACTGTTTAACTTGTGCGAATGAAGGTATGCGATTGAACACTTCATGTGATTGAACAATGCGGTTGATTCAGACGTGCGAATGAGCAAATGCGGATGAATCAATCGGGCGAATGGACAGGTGCGAATGAACAATGCGAATGGGTAATTCAGTCGTATGAATGGATGTACGAATGCGTCCAATCGTGCGTATGAGGGGTGCGCATGAATTCAGTCGTGCGATTGAGTCAATCGTGCGACTGAAGCTGCTGAAACTTGAAAATTTGAAGGTTAAGGTATTTTGACGCAAAAACACGAATTTTTCAAGAACCCTAATTGCCGTATGCCGGAAAAACGTTAACTTTACGATCTGGAGACGTCCAAAACAACGTTTGACACAAAAAGGTTGCGTTTTTAGTGAAAAATCATAATTTTTATATAAAAAATGATCGAATCACACGTAAATCAAGAGCCAAAGCTCTAATACCACTTGTTAGGATCGTGTATTGAACAAAATACTAACTCATATATGTGTATACCAAGTCAAATAGTGTGGAATCCTATTTGATTGGCGATTCAATCAGTGAGAACGCACGTAGAAAAAATTGTAGATTGAATCTAAACGTTAAGAACGATTGGTAATCAATCTAGTATGATCTATGAACTTGGAACAGGTTCTTAGAAGTCTCTGGACGGCTAGGGTACGATTTAGTATGTAGGTTTTCGAAGTGTTATGTTTTTCCACGATTTAAGTGGTATTTATAGGTTAGGGTTTCTCATTCGGGCGAATGAACCATTAGCATGGTTCAGTCGTGTGATTGAGTCATCTGGTTGATCCATTCGCATGACTGATTGTTTAGTCGTGCGACTAAGTCAATCTCATGTTACAATCATGCGACTGATCCAGTCTCCTGGTTCAGTCGTGCGACTAGTTCATTAACATGAAGTTGTTCATGCGTATGGTCCATTAGCATGGGCCATTCGCATGAGAACTTCAAATGATTAAGTTTGAATATGTTTCACAATCATTATTTGACTTAGATCTATTCAAACAACCACAAACCTATATAGTTAGTTCAATAAGCGTTAATACACAATAACCAATAAAATATTAAACATTATAAGCATAAATCACACATTGTATTTCATTCAACCATCCATTTACATATATGTAAGACATGAAAGACTTTTACATTAAGCTCATAAACTAGGTACATATATGTAAGACTGAGAGATGCGATTGGGCCATTCGTAAGACTGGACCATAAGTATGGTCCAGTCGTACGATTGAACCATACGCATGGCCCAATCGTACGAATGGGCCCAGTCACATCTGATATGGACTGAAGCCTATAAATACCGGTTTCATTGTGTAGAGAGATTAAGGATTGTGCCGGGGGCCTAGGTGCTGCCGGATGAGAGGGGAGATCATGCTTGATCTCCCCTTGCCTAGAGTCATGATTCTGATATGGTAACGAGCTTGTAATCATTAGGTTTTATCAATGAAACCATTTTATTATAGTTCGTGTTTATTGTTTGTCTTTTGGTTTCAGTTATCTTTCCTTCCATCACGAACACGCTCGGATGTTTACCGATCCAGCAATTTCACACTTGTTTGCTCCAACAAGATGAGACACGACTTCCACATCTGATGTATATTCAAGTTCCATTAGTGATAACAAACTCAGATTTGCAAAACCATGAGAAAAAATCAAGCTAGATAAATAAGAACCACACATTAAAAATAGGAAAACACATACCAAATCCAAGGTCTTTGAAAAAGAGGAGAGCGTTATGCGGATTCCAATCAAAACTCAAATCGGCCAGCACCTGAGCACCCTCAAGATGAGGGTGAATCCAAGTGGGATTATCAACAAGGGTTTAGTGGTGATCAGGGAGTGAAAGATAACGCATAATGTACTCAACAAGGGTACCTTGCGAATCTCAAAGAGGCATGACAAAAAGAATAAGTGAATCAGTTACACTAAAGACGTGGGTTTTCCACAATTTAATGGTAGGATTTGAAGGATGAATATACCAACATGCAAGTTTTTTGCGCGTTTGTATGGTAAACCAATCGCCATTTTTGGAAAATTGGAAAAACTACTTGAAAAACTAACAAAATGTGATACACAAAGGGCTTTATAAGCCATTTCAAAAATGAGTTATTTTGCTTACCCCAAATGGTATGAGTTGGCAAAGGTTCAATTGATAATACTCTAGAACATTTAAGAAGAAAACAAAGAATGGTAGTCTTAAATGTGAATAATTGAAGAATGTATGGAGCAATAAAACTTGAAAAACAATCGAGAATCGATTGGATAGATTCAGGGAGACAATGAATGAACTCCGGACTGATGTTGTAACATGTGTAAAATGAAGAAAGCTCAACCTCACACATTTTAGACTTATGAGAGAGCATATCATGGCGACATGCCATGGCAGGAGAAAAAAACCGGTGAAGGCGAAGAAAGAGAGGTACCTAATGATTTGCGCATAAAGGAATTCCAAAAATAAGAAGAAAAGAGATTTAGAGTGTGTTAATGGGAGAGAGGCGGTTGCAAAGTCAAAGAGAGATAGGTGAAAAGACACCCATCATTCATATCAAATCGTCACCTTATCTTTGCAATTATTTCAAATCCTATTAAACACACAAGACGTGTGCCCCTTTTTGAGCGGGAAATTAAGAAAAAAAAGAGAAGAGAAGGACTTAGTCATGAGATGGTCACGTGCAAGCATCTGCAACCATACTTGACTAAGGGGCTGATGACATATGCAAGGCCATCAGTATAGCCTGGAGAAGTGACATGTAGGAAAGTCATGCGAGAAGTGAAATTAAAGAGGACTATCCAATAGATTCTAAAAAGATGGTAGTCACCTTTTTACACTAAGATGGAAAGTCAAAATCTACTGCTAGTAAGTTAGATAAGTAAGGAAAAGTCAAAATAGAAAAAGTAAGTCAAACTTTTATATGCAAACGATACTCAATTGAAAATCAAGTCAGTGGCATGCAGATAAGAAAGATATACCTTACCAAAAATAGAAAGATCACAACAGTTTACCTCAATCCTTTTTAGTCTTCTTTAAGTACAAATAAAACACTTAGTATCCTGGTAAACCATTCAGTCTTATAGCATTCTCATCTCCTATTACTCTCACTTGAAAACCTTATCTGATTCTCATACTGGAGGTGGATTGCAGGGGTCATTCCCTGGGGTGAGCCTAATAGTTTGTTTTTCCTCTTAGCAGGTTTTTCCTAGGGGTTGCATCCAGCGGAGGTGCCTTTCTCGTATAGTAACACTTTCCATGATCTTCTTTCTATTATTTGTAATGACATAATCCTTTCTTACAATCACTCACCCAACTACTTGCAAATTTATTAAAAACCTTCCATGTCCAACCGATCAAGTGTAAGCCACATACTTTGACCCAAATAACTGTTTTGTTAACTGCGAATGCTTGGGAACCGGCAGTATTCCCTGAAAATAGGCTTTAGGCTTCACAATCTTTAAATTTTACGTGATCTTCCATTAAGAAAGTCAATATGAAGCCACTACCCCCTCGGTACATACCTTAGATCAAAGCCGAGAAATCCTTCCCGGTGAAAAATAATAAATAGATTCTGCATTTTACATAATAATAAATGAGATCCTCTACAATTCCATATTCTGTAGTGGAACCTAGCAGGTCTCGGTTGTGAGGATTTTAGTGTCCTGGGCAAGCTAAAAAATGGCGTTGGGCATGATGAATTAAATTATATAAATTATTTTTTAAATGAAAACAAATGTTTTAGCAATAAACATGATGTTGATACATGTATGTCCCTAGATCATGATATGTGATGTAATAGATCTTGTTTGGTATGATTAATGAAATGATATTGATAGTCTGTTAGTTATAATGTTTAATAGTTCATTAATGAGTCGTGACTGAATTGATTGGGTTTATGATTACTTGAATGATTACATATAATGTTTATTAATTAATACATTAAAACTTAACATAATGAAGTTCTCATGCGAATGGCTCATGCGAATGAACCATACGCATGAATAACTTCACACGATTGACTCAGTCGCGCGACTGAACCAGGAGACTGGATCAGTCGCACGATTGAAATATAAGATTGGCTCAGTCGCACGACTGAACACTCAGTCGTACGAATGAATCAACCGCATGGTTCAATCGCACGACTGAACCAGACTAATGGTTCAGTCGCACGATTGAATAAAACCAACCTATAAATACAACTCAATTCATGAAAAACAAGGACTCTCGATCAATTACGATTCCAGACATACCCTAGCCGTCTAGAAACCTTCTAATTTGTTCTCCAAGTTCATAGAACACGTTAGATCGATTCCCAATCGATTTCTAACGTTAGTTTCAATCCTTGATTGATTCTTCGTGTGTTCTCACTGATTGGATTGCCAATCAAATAGGATTCCGCACTATTTGATCTGGTTTACACGTTAATCTCTAGGTATTTCGATCAAATACCAGGTCCTAACAAGTGGTATCAGAGCTATGGCTTTTGATTACGTGTTGTCAATCAGATTGCATAAAAGTTTGTGTTTTTGCACTAAAAACGCAATCTTTGGCATCAAAAGTGATCTTGGAAGTTCCCTGCTCATCGAAGTTTGGTTTCTACGGACTTAGGCGATTAGAACTTGTGAAATTTCGAATCTTTACGGCTGAACCCGTCAAACCTAGAAATTTTCGCAAAACAACAGCTTCAGTCGCACGAGTGACTCATTCGCACGACTGGACTCCATTCGCATTGCTCATACGCACGATTGGACATAGTCGCACCCTCATTCGGCCGACTGAACCGTTCGTTCGCATAGCTCATACGCACCAGATTCATTCGCACGACTGAACCAATCGCCCAGTTCAGCCGCACGATTGAACCAATCGCAGAGTTTATACGCACGATTAGCTCATTCGCATCCTTCAGTCGCATCAGTGAAAGATTGTTTGATTAGATTATAAGTTTATTAGTCATGGAAGATCAGATGTCAGCCTTTACTGCTGGGAAGGACTCAAGGATACAGAACCTGCTGTTGCTTGAAAGTGAGGTGGGGAATCATAATAAACCACCAAAGCTTTTAACTTTAGATGAGTTTCCCCACTGGAAACAACGTTTTGAGATCTACCTTAATTGAGTAGATCCGAATCTGTGGGAAGCCATTGAGATTGGTTATAGTACACTGGTGGGAGCTGAAGGAGTTAAGCTAACATTAAGCAGGATGACAGACGCACAGAAAGTAAAGTACAATGCAAAGAAAAGAGTTTATGCATTGCTCACTCAGTCTATCCCCAAAGACATATTCTACCAGTATTCAGAGAACAAGCAGTCCAAGAAACTGTGGGACGAGCTAGAGAAGAGATATGATGGGAATGCATCATTGAAGGCAATCAAGGCAAAGAGTTAAAGAAGGAATTCGATAACTTCTCATCAATTGGTAATGAAAGTTTGGACGAAGTCATAGACAGATTCTACCACTTGATGAGCGAATTGCATACACATGGAGTGACTACTACCATGGAAGAGAAAGTAAGCAACTTCGCAAACGGATTGCCTGATAAGTGGGCTACATTCGTGTCTAACCTGAGACAGAATGGAATACTTGTAAAGCTGGATATAAATGACTTCATTCTTAAGTTGCGAGAAGAAGCACTAAGGATGAAGTATAGAGCTCAGAAGTCTTCGTACACACAAAATCCAGCTTTATACAACGCCACGCCTCAAGCTAAGACATCTGGAGCACCACTCCAGACTGCTTTTGTGTCTAGCTCGTCAGGTCCTTCACATGCTTCTCCTTCTGGATCAGACACGTCTGGGTCATCATGTACCCAGTATATTGGATCATAAGCAAACGCTACCAAACTGAAGATCGAGAACCTCGGTAATGTGACCGTGGAAGTAGCTCGAGAGCATATGGATCTTTTAGCAGCAGTGGTTCATTCATATGATGGACTTGTTGCCGGGAAGATTGGAAACAGCCATCTGGCAGATGAGGACTACGAGCAGGTGGATGAGATGGAGCTTGAGAGAATGACCATAATTAGAGCAAAGCAAGAAAAGAATGAAAGACAAATGCAATAAAGCTAATGACTTATGTTGTTGGTGCATATTGTGTCAAATAAAATAAGCTGCTCTAACAAGGAGATAGTTGTGTGTGTCTCTGTGCTGTGATGGCACTGACCTGAGGATAAGCATAACCTAGATATTCTAGAATTCACTGTTGTTTGCCGCCTCTCTGCTGTGCGATGGCACTGACCTGAGGACAGACTTCTCTTTGAAAGCTCTAAGAATAGTCTCTTCTTGTAATAATACCCGTAGACCGCTCAAAAACCTCTGAGGAATGTTGATTACCATATAAGTGTGGGATCCACAAATGTTAGCTGAAATAATTAAACCTAAGACAGTCACCAGTCTGCGTCAAAAGTCTGTGTATGGATTTAAGTGGACGAACATACTGACAATCTAAGTGGCTACATTCTCAAGAGTTCAAATCAATGTGAAAATCTAAGAGTTTCAGTATGATTTCCTTAAGTTGCTAACGACTCTGGATGAACACCGAGAATTTAAGCATCAAAAAGTTTAAGAACAAGTCCCAAATGATTTGATGTTCCTGTATGATTCCAAAATTGAATTGGTCCAGATATGATCAATCTAAGTTGAAGCTGTCTACTCCCTAACCAAATCCTTAGATTTCCATCTTAGGGTTTTATCTCTCACAAAAAGTCCAAAAATAAACTTAGTTGTGTAGTTAGTTTAAGTTTCTATGTTTATCTTTTAATTTGTGTGTCTGTCGGATTACATCAGGGAAATCAGAAGGGAATTAACTTACCTAAAAGGGTCATGTCTGAGATGGCCACATGTTTTTCAAAGTTTAAAAAGTCACGTCTGAAGTGACTGAATTGGTTAAGAGCTTATAATGTTATTATCAAAAGTGAAAAGGGTCTTAATAGTAAATGTTCAAAATGACTGTAAACTCACAAAGTGTGACCCATACGCACTAGTGGATCATGGTTATCGACCAACTATGCGAATGGCTTCCAATCGGCCGAATGGACATGAAAATGATCCATTCGACCGAATAGAAGGGGGAGAATGAAATAGTAGACCGACTGAGACTCAGTCGGCCGACTGAATGCGATTGACTAGGCCAATCGTACGACTGAGACTCAGTCGCCCGATTGAACTGAGCGAATGAGGCTAGTCGGCCGATTGAACCTAGGTTCAGTATTTAAGGGCCCCAGTCGATCGCATGTTCCTCATCACACCAAAATCGCACTCTTCCTGTTACTCTGTCAAAATTGCTACAGATCTGATTTACATTGCTGTTAAGTTTTTACATTCGAGTGATGATTTACAGGTACATTACTCTTTGAATCTTACCAAAATCACCAGATTACCGAACCTACAATAGAGACACTCGATGAATCAAGAAACAAACTGTGAAATGACCTAATCACCTATGTAAATTAAGCAAAATGTTAAAATTGAGTTTAATAGGTTATTAGTGACAAGTAGACGAGGCGAATGGACCATTAAACACTGTTAAATGACTTAAATTGGTCAAGATTCGACCACAGGCGATCGAATAGTGGGGCAAGCGACTGGTCGTTCGAATGAACTCCAATCGCACGATTGAACCTTACGATTGGATCATTCGACCGAATGAACCACCCGAATGAGTCCAGTCGGCCGATTGAACTCAATCGCAAGTCTCAATCAGCCGATTGAACTCAATCGCATGTCTCAATCAGCCGATTGAACTCAATCGCATGTCTAAATTAACCGAATGAACTCAGTCGCACTTAAGAACAACCGAATGACTCCAGTCGCATGATTCATTCGCATGAATGAATCAGAATGGAAGTGAAACACTACACTTAGAACTGAATTCCAATGTATTATGTACTAATGATCAGGTGTTTTGTGTTTCAGGAAAAATGGCTGACCGATGGTCTCTTAATCCAAAGCACAACATATGTTCCATTTAGACCACACGACTCGGAACGGGGCCAAGTTCTCCGATATTATAGCCTTCCTCAAACGTTCACGGATACATAAGGCTATATCTACGTCGTGCACGCCTTACAAATCACTACACCAGGCATTCTGGGAGAATGCCTCAGTGGATCGTTCTCGTGAGCCATACAGCATCAGAAGCACCATTTTGGGTCAAGCTATCGACATTACCGCTACTGACATCCAAAGAATCCTTGAGTTTGGGGATGACTCTACTCACCCCACTAAGTTACATCCTTTGACAGTGAGAGGGTGTTTCCTCCGAATCAAGTATGCGGGGGACATTAACTCGGGGGTGCTAAATAAGAGCAACCTGTGCCCACAATACAAATATCTGGCACATGTGATTCTTAAGTGCATCGCTTCGAGAAGGGGTGGTTTCGATGACCTATCAGATCAGATACAGAATGCCTTCGTGGCTTTGGTGCTGAACCACCCTTTCAGCTTCTCTAATATGATCTTTGCTTATTTGGTAGAGAACATTGAAACAAAAGGGAAAGAAGGTTTTTGTATGTATCCAAGATTTCTTCAGATGATATTCAATGAGAAGCTGCCTCAGCTCCCCAAGGAAAGTCACGATGCAGTGACTTTGGAACTTATGGATGACACTACTTTGGGTAGGATGGTGGTGTATCGGGGCAAGCAAGTTAAGCCCCAGGCAAAGAGGCTGATTGGCCACTTAGCAGATGAAAGTTATGTGGCACCGGGGAGACGCCAATGGCGTCACGAGGACAGTGACTCCAACGTGGAGCCAATTGTCCTACCTACTGATGATTCAGATGATGACGACAGTGGGGTGCCGGAGACAATAGGCCTATTCCACAGAGCGGCACTACGTCTGATGTTGTGCCTCCAGCATACGCCCCGGCTGCAGAAGTTACCAAATCAGCTGGGTTTCATCACGATTTTGTCCTTGAGACAGAAGAAGAAGAAGAAGAGTCTGATGAGGAGCCCCTCACCAGGACTGTGGGAAGTAAAGTGGTTCCCACAGTACATGGGCTTCGGGTGGTTGGTGAGCACCCAAGAGACTCTGGAGCGACAGAGACCGACCCGACCTATGTTCCAGGGTCAATCGGCAGGGTCGGAGGGGGAGCATCCACCTCGAAGGGAACGAGGAGGAGAAAAGGATGGCTCAACCCCATGGGCAGAAACCTAAGAAGAAGCGGCGGTTGACATTCATCACTACTACCTCAACCACTACCACCACTACCACCTCTTCAGACACCATCCACCACCATAGCCACCACAGCCCCCACAGCAACCGCAGACACCACCAGACCGACCACCACAAGACAGATCCCAGCCACCACTACATCATTCACCCCACACTCACCACCACTATCATCCCGACCTGACCCGATATTTACCACCACACCACCCACCACTAGCCACCAAACCGAGCCCTCGGCCTATCCCTCACACACCTATAGATCTCCTTTACCTCCAATCGGGGTAGAGGAACAGTTGTCGGCATAAATAGAATGGTGTTGCGATTGCTGGCGGCTGATGAGGAAAAGACAACTCAGATCCGCCAGCTTACTGACCTGACTGCTGCACAATCACATAAAATTGCAGAGCAGGATCGAGTAATTGAGGAGCAGACCCAGAACTTGGCTGCTCAGAGCACCCAGATGGACCAACTCCGAGCTCAAAGTGTCGCAGCAAGTAAGCAAATAGAGGAGTTGGAAAAGGCTAAGAGGACCATTTTGCTAAAATTGAAAGGATCAAAGCAGGAACCTTTAAAGATAAGGGATGGGGACGGAAATGATGATGATAATGAAGATGATGAAGACGATGATGATAATGAGAGTGATACTGATGAAGAGAAAACCGAAGAATGGTGTGAAGATGAAGACACTGACGGAGGAGAAGCAGCTGAATCTGTCTCGACTCCAGGGCAAGAGAAAAGATCAAAGAACAGACAAGATCAGTCAGCTTCTACTTCTGCACCTTCATGTGAAGAGTCGAGGATTCAGGATAAAAGTAAATAGTAGATGATTATGTAATTATTTACTTTTGTATTCTGTATTGAAAAACCATGTACTAAATGTTTATATTAAGTTAATGCATTTTGTTTGATAAATTACTAATGATTTGAGTGTGAAATGTGTAAATCAAACAGATCCAAAGTACAACAGAGATGAGTTTGATATTGCTCCCCTTCAACAGGTCAAGTCTCAACTCACAATGATTCTTGATCTGCAAGGGATTGTCAGAAGGTCAGTGAGTTATACCCCTGAAGAAGGTGAAATAATTCATGACCTATCTAACGAGCAACTGGCAGAGATGTTCAAACTCAATCCTGATGAAATTGTCAAGGATGCTCCAACAGTTGATTCAACAAGTGACGAAGAACTAAATGATGTTGATGAAGTTGAGGTTGAAGATATTGCTACAGAAGAGTACCCTCAGTACGCTGACAACGAGGGTAATGTGGTCCCCA
The DNA here is from genome assembly GCA_025506515.1 of Flaveria trinervia. NCBI lineage: Eukaryota > Viridiplantae > Streptophyta > Magnoliopsida > Asterales > Asteraceae > Flaveria > Flaveria trinervia. The sequence continues at coordinate 70,783,244 of CM046449.1, read as the reverse complement.
ATCTGGGTGAGTCCCTAGTCAGTGATATGTTTGAGGTACTAGACAAGATGGAGCAGGAAACAGGAAAGACCGAAGGAACCGCCCAAGCCTCAAATGATGACGTAGACATTCGAAAGGCTGAGTGGGCTGAATGTTTAAAGAAGTCAGAGCCCAACGTGCTGCACCGAAGAGGGATGCCTACACCAAGTTCTACAGCGTCAAGAAACATCTTACGGTGCCAGGCAGGATTATAGCAAGGGCATATTTTGATGATCTTAACGTTTATGCCGTTAAGAGGGAGAAGGGCATAGAGTACTTTAGATTTCCACATGATCTAAAGACTCTACCAGGTTTTGAACTCAACCAGCTGGCCAAATTGAAGCTGTTGTATGCTGACCCGAGAAAGATGTCAGGCTGTTTGAGGTTGCCCTAAAGAAAGAGTACCACACCAGGTGGATTAACTTCAGACCTCAACAACCTACAAGGTATATTAGAAGGTCTGAGATGGATGCCATTACTGGAAAACCAAAGATTGTGTTGAAGTGGAATCCTCCGCGAACAATGTCAAGAATCCCACTTCGGGAAATGACAAAGGATTTCACATCACACTTTAAGTGGTGGTACTACGATTGGAGAACAGCAGAAGCGGTCATAGTCCTGGATAAAGAGGCCAAATGGATACCATCAGGGTATTCGACCCAATGTGGCTAACCAACTTGTCTGCTAATGATGTCTATACATTATACAAGTGGCCACTGTTCTATGACACACAAAAGATTGTACAAGCCCTCCAGTTCCAAAATGTTATACGACTTTGCTTCGCGTTTGATATTCACGCAGGAGTCACACAAGAGGACAAGTACAAGAAATATGAGGAGGTAATGAAGAATACAAGACATTAGAGAGATCTAGGTCCAAGGGGGAGTTTGTTGATACATGTATGTCCCTAGATCATGATATGTGATGTAATAGATCTTGTTTGGTATGATTAATGAAATGATATTGATAGTCTGTTAGTTATAATGTTTAATAGTTCATTAAGGAGTTATGACTGATTGATTGGGTTTATTATTACTTGAATGATTACATATAATGTTTATTAATTAATACATTCAAACTTAACATAATGAAGTTCTCATGCGAATGGCTCATGCGAATGAACCATACGCATGAATAACTTCACACGATTGACTCAGTCGCGCGACTGAACCAGGAGACTGGATCAGTCGCACGATTGAAATATAAGATTGGCTCAGTCGCACGACTGAACACTCAGTCGTACGAATGAATCAACCGCATGGTTCAATCGCACGACTGAACCAGACTAATGGTTCAGTCGCACGATTGAATAATACCAACCTATAAATACAACTCAATTCATGAAAAACAAGGACTCTCGATCAATTACGATTCCAGACATACCCTAGCCGTCTAGAAACCTTCTAATTTGTTCTCCAAGTTCACGTTAGATCGAAATTTCTAACGTTAGTTTCAATCCTTGATTGATTCTTCGTGTGTTCTCACTGATTGGATTGCCAATCAAATAGGATTCCGCACTATTTGATCTGGTTTACACGTTAATCTCTAGGTATTTCGATCAAATACCAGGTCCTAACAAGTGGTATCAGAGCTATTGGCTTTTGATTACGTGTTGATTCAATCAAGATTGCATAAAAGTTTGTGTTTTTGCACTAAAAACGCAATCTTTGGCATCAAAAGTGATCTTGGAAGTTCCCTGCTCATCGAAGTTTGGTTTCTACGGACTTAGGCGATTAGAACTTGTGAAATTTCGAATCTTTACGGCTGAAACCCGTCAAACCTAGAAATTTTCGCAAAACAACAGCTTCAGTCGCACGAGTGACTCATTCGCACGACTGGACTCCATTCGCATTGCTCATACGCACGATTGGACATAGTCGCACCCTCATTCGGCCGACTGAACCGTTCGTTCGCATAGCTCATACGCACCAGATTCATTCGCACGACTGAACCAATCGCCCAGTTCAGCCGCACGATTGAACCAATCGCAGAGTTTATACGCACGATTAGCTCATTCGCATCCTTCAGTCGCATCAGTGAAAGTTTGTTTGATTAGATAATAAGTTATTAGTCATGGAAGATCAGATGTCAGCCTTTACTGCTGGGAAGGACTCAAGGATACAGAACCTGCTGTTGCTTGAAAGTGAGGTGGGGAATCACAATAAACCACCAAAGCTTTTAACTTTAGATGAGTTTCCCCACTGGAAACAACGTTTTGAGATCTACCTTAATTGAGTAGATCCGAATCTGTGGGAAGCCATTGAGATTGGTTATAGTACACTGGTGGGAGCTGATGGAGTTAAGCTAACATTAAGCAGGATGACAGACGCACAGAAAGTAAAGTACAATACAGAGAAAAGAGTTTATGCATTTATCACTCAGTCTATCCCCAAAGACATATTCCACCAGTATTCAGAGAACAAGCAGTCCAAGAAACTGTGGGACGAGCTAGAGAAGAGATATGATGGGAATGCATCATTGAAGGCAATCAAGGCAAAGGAGTTAAAGAAGGAATTCGATAACTTCTCATCAATTGGTAATGAAAGTTTGGACGAAGTCATAGACAGATTCTACCACTTGATGAGCGAATTGCATACACATGGAGTGACTACTACCATGGAAGAGAAAGTAAGCAACTTCGCAAACGGATTGCCTGATAAGTGGGCTACATTCGTGTCTAACCTGAGACAGAATGGAATACTTGTAAAGCTGGATATAAATGACTTCATTCTTAAGTTGCGAGAAGAAGCACTAAGGATGAAGTATAGAGCTCAGAAGTCTTCGTACACACAAAATCCAGCTTTATACAACGCCACGCCTCAAGCTAAGACATCTGGAGCACCACTCCAGACTGCTTTTGTGTCTAGCTCGTCATGTCCTTCACATGCTTCTCCTTCTGGATCAGACACGTCTGGGTCATCATGTACCCAGTATATTGGATCAGAAGCAAACGCTACCAAACTGAAGATCGAGAACCTCGGTAATATGACCGTGGAAGTAGCTCGAGAGCATATGGATCTTTTAGCAGCAGTGGTTCATTCATATGATGGACTTGTTGCCGGGAAGATTGGAAACAACCATCTGGCAGATGAGGACTACGAGCAGGTGGATGAGATGGAGCTTGAGAGAATGGATATAATGTGGGCCTTAGCAAGTGTTGTCGGAGGGCGAAGAAGTTTGTGAAAAAGACTGGACAGAACTTGGTTGCTACTAAGGATACCACCTTTGGCTTCGACAAGAGTAAAGTGACCTGCTTTAACTGTGGTGAGAAGGGGCACTTCAAAAGAGAATGTGTCAAGCCAAAGAAGACGGGGAATGGGAACCCGTTCTCATCCTTTACTCGCCAAGACAAGCAAGCCTCTAGTTCTACTTCATCAAACAAGGATCCAAAAGCCTTAACTGCTCATGATGATGAAGGACAGGATTGGAGTTTTAGATTTGTCTCACCAGGAGAATCTAACATTGACAGTGTTGAGGATATTGATGATGATTCTGCAAGTGAAGGTGATATAGCAGTTGAGATAGCAATGTCACATAGTGAAGAAACAACTGCAGCCGAGGTCAGTTACAAGCCAAAAGAGGAAGTTTCCACGTCAAAGACAGAAAAGTCAGAATCATCAGAACCAGAAACATCTGATGCTGCACTGATGGCTAATTCTTCTGAACCAACTCAGGTAAGTACCACTGACCAAATTTTTAATAATCATGCTTGTTCTGTTTGTGATACTTTTAGGAATAGCATAGATGAAAAATTTGCTAGGTTATTAGATCATAATGATAACTTAGTAAAAGATTTACGTCTATGCACTGAGGCTAATAGAGTACTAAAACAAAATGAGCATAGTTACAAAGAAAAATAGACCTATTGACTAAACAACTTAGGGAAACCGAAGTAGTGGATTTTAACCAAGCAAATGACATTAGGTACTATCTAAACTCCCTAGAAGACACTAAGAAACAAAAGGCAGTTCTAGAAGTAGAAGTCAATTCACTAAAACAGAAACTGCATAGTTGGACTAGTTCGTCGCATATAGTCCAACACTTAGTAAAGAAAGGAACAACGGGGAGGGATTAGGCTACAAAGTGGTTCCACCACCACCTGAGACCTTGATGAACACTAATAATAACCCCATCAAGGATCATGTGGTGACTACTCCTCTTGTTACTGATCCAGACACCTCAGGTTCATCTACTGAATCTGGTCAGAAACAAAAGGAGGCCACTTCAAAGGCAAAGGGTAATTTGCCTTGTGTTAATCTAGAAAATGAATTTGAAAAAGTTAGCTTAAAGTCAGGGTCAAACAGGGTCAAATAAGAACCTAAAAGGACTTCAAATGCTACTTTTTCACATGCTTCAAGTCAAAAACCAGTTGACCAAAAAGTGAAAAAGGTTAAGACAGTAAATTTTGTTAAACCAGAGAAAACATCAAACATACTAGAGTCAAAAGCTAAAGTGGTTGATGTTACTAGAGTGTCACACACTTCTCCACAAAGAAAGTCTACTCATAAAGTTGATAGCAGGTCATGCTACAACTGTGGAGAATGTGGACACATTGCTTCCTATTGTCATTTCTATCAGACACCTAGGAAGAAGATTGATCTTCAGGACTCTAGACCTAGGTCTTCTAAGCGGAGTTCTCTAACTCCACCTAGAAGAGCTAGTGAACCTAAAGTCCAACCTGTAAGCCAGACGACTGTTTATCATAAACAGGCATTGCACAAATTTGGCTTATGGAAAGAAAAGTCCACCTACGTGTCTAATACTGATGACAAGAAGGAACCTGAGCTACCCTCACCCTTTAAGGGTCAATGGGTGGAGTTTATGATGTGTGATGCCTCTGGGAAACCCAAGACAGTCAAAGCTTGGGTTCCTAACCTAAACTAATTCATTTACTTTGTATGTGCAGGGTGTTCGATACAGTGCTGAGACTAACACGTGGATTATAGACAACGGAGCATCCAGGCACATGACAGGAAATAGAGACCTTCTATATAACGTCAAACAAATAAAAGGAGGGCATGTTTCCTTTGCAGGAAACAAAGGAGGCTATATCACAGCTCAGGGAGAAGTGGGAAATCAGAAAGTTAAGTTTGATAAGGTGAACTACGTTCAACAACTTCAGAACAACTTACTGTCTGTTTCCCAAATCTGTGATAAAGGATTTAAAGTCATCTTCGATAACTAGAAGTGTTACGTGCTGAAGAAAGAATATATGATCCCAGAGGACCAAGTTCTGATAACCGCTTCAAGATATAAAGACCTTTATGTCTTGGATCTGTCAACAGCTGCTACAACGGATCATGAGGTTCAGTGTTTTTTATCTAAAGCTACTGAGAAGGATTCAATCTCCTGGCATCGGAGAATGGGACACATTAGTCAAAGGAAGATGAATCATTTGATTCAGAAGGATTTAGTGAGAGGAGTGAATGTCAAGAACTTCCAACTTCTTGACTTTTGTGTAGCTTGCAAGAAAGGCAAACAGACAAAGAAGTCTCATAAGGAAAAGAAAGTTCATTCAATAGAACTTCCTCTTGAGCTTCTTCACATGGATCTGTTTGGTCCAGTCAGTACAAGGAGCATTGCAGGCGACGTGTACTGTTTTGTGGTCACTAATGACTACTCAAGGTTCACTTGGGTAATGTTTCTGAAATCCAAATCAGAACTTTGGAGACATTCAAGGAATTAGTAACCACACTGGAATCCCTCTACAAGCTAAAAGTTCGACAAATACGCTCAGACAACGGGACAGAATTCAAGAATCAAGGGATGGAGGCATACTGCAAGGAAAAGGGAATTGTGCATCAATTCACTTCTGCTTACACACCTCAGATGAATGGCGTTGCTGAGAGAAGAACAGGAGTTTGATAGAGACAGCACAGACTATGCTGGCAGACTCGAAACTGCCTATCCAATTCTGGAATGAGGCAGTGGAAAATGCGTGTTATACACTGAATCAAGTCCTAATAGTCAAGCGCCACGGAAAGACATGTTATGAGCTACTACAAAGACGCAAACCGAATTTGGAGTATCTTGAACCTTTTGGCGCACCGTGTACACTTCTAAGAAGACACAAGAAGGAAAATTCAGCGAGAAGGCAGTTGAAGGAATTTTTCTAGGATACAACATACGAACAAGCGAGTTTACAATAACTCAACGGGTGTTGTAGAAGTGTGGTGTAATGTCGACGTTCAGAGATACCACACCACCTACAGGCAAGGACCTGCATACTTCTTCGATTATGATGGATTCTTCAAGTCCTTCAACATCCCTCTCTCTCCCTCAGATGATGAGTTAGCTACTAGGATGATGTATGATATTCTAAATACACCATCTAGCACACAGGGAGAATCATCTACTCAGTCAGAAGGGGTAGTCGATGATAGTGACTCCTCCTCTGAAGATGAAACTGAAGCAGATGACCAGAACAGTCAGGAGGAACAGGTTCCAGTTCCTGCAAGTCCACAAGCATCCATACGTGATGCACCCTCGACTTCGGAACCCCAAACTCCACCTTTCTCAGATGCAGAACAAAATGTTCACAATCTTGGTTCGGAGGTGACTGTGCCGACTACTCCAGGATCACGACTAAACGTCTATCATCCCCTTGACAATGTTATTGGAGATGTCCGATCAGGAGTACAAACCCGAAATCAGCTATTCTCAGCTGATTACGCCTCAGTTATGGAGAAAGGTTACATTCATGATGGTGCTTATCGATGTTTTGTTTCGCAGGTTGAGCCAAAATATGTCAGTGAAGCACTAAATGATGAGGCGTGGGTGAGTGCCATGCAAGAAGAACTTCTGCAGTTTAAGAAGTTAGGTGTATGGACTCTGGTTGATAGACCTAAAGGTGCTAAAGTCATTGGCACCAAATGGGTACTAAAATACAAGAAGGGTGACCAAGGAGTCATTATCAGGAACAAAGCTCGACTGGTGGTTCAAGGTTTTCGCCAAGTCGAGGGGATTGACTATAATGAGGTGTTTTCACCCGTTGCAAGGATGGAAGCTATTCGTATCTTCCTTGCCTATGCATCGTACATGAAAATAAAGTCTACCAATTAGATGTGAAGAGTGCATTTCTTCATGGGGAAATCAGGGAAACAGTCTATGTAAGTCAACCCGAGGGATTTGAAGACCCTTATCATCGGGATAGAGTTTACAAGCTCGACAAAGCTTTATATGGGCTTCATCAAGCTCCTCGAGCTTGGTATGGGAAACTCTCGACTCATCTTGTGAAACACGGCTTTCGCAGGGGAGTCATTGACTGTACACTGTTTATTAAAGAAAAGGATGGCGACCTACTGCTTGTACAGATTTATGTTGATGACATAATCTTCGGATCAAAGAACGAAGAGTTATGCAAAGAGTTTGAAGCAGTGATGAAGAAAGAGTTTGAGATGAGTGCTATGGGGGAGATGAAGTTCTTTCTCGGGTTACAGGTGGATCAAACACCTAATGGGATCTTTCTACATCAGACCAAGTATGTAGGAGACATTCTCAGTCGCTTTGACATGGAGAATGCTTCTGCTGCTGGGACTCCACTTGCTACGAATCATGATATAGCACCTGATGAGAATGGAGATCTTGTAGATGCCACTATGTACCGAGGAATGATTGGATCCCTCATGTATCTCACTGCCTCAAGACCTGATATCATGTATGCTACATGTCACACCCCCGCTAAGAGACGGGAATCGTCATAACACATGGTAAGCGATAGAGATGCAATAATAAAATGATGACAAGCGTGTCATGACGACACCCGACAACAAGGGGACTTGTGTCGTGTATAGTCAATGTTCACGACAACATAGCCATATGCATAACAGGATAAACGATTCACATAATCACATAAAGATGAAATTGTAATGTAAATTCCCACAACCCGGGAACAAGTTTCAAAAGATTGTAATTGTTTACACAGTTCAACATTGTTCAAAGTAACTGTTTGTCAAACATGTTTAGTCCAAAAATGCATCCTAGGGTCTCCACTAAGGCAGCACACCTAGAACCTCAGCTAGCATGATCACCTGAAAAGATATGCTCAAAATGGTCAACAAAATTGTTGGTGAGCTCGCAGGTTAAGTAATAAAAATGTAAGTAATGCTGTATAAAGTAAATGATATGGAATACCGTGAATACAGTTATATACACAAGTAAAATCACATGACATGAGCTTTGCAACCAAACCTAGCGACGTACACAAAGAAATTGTCGGCGTATATTCACCCAAGACCCGTACCTGGCTATTGTTGGTACTAACTAGTATACCAACACGAGGGTGGGGGTGTCAACCCAGTAGTACTACCAATACCTAACCGTCGGTTCCCAAACTGGAATTAAATAGTTGCATAGATAGAACCACACAGCAGACCCAAGCATGTATCAGATAAGTACTTGCAACATAGTATCACGTTGATTCCTTGTATGAAAATTGTATGTATGTAGTACAGCATAGAAAACGGGCAAGCATACTTTTCCCCCATGTTTGTAAACGTTTGTAAAGTAGTATAAGCATAAAAAGGGGCCACGAAACTCACATGTTAAGTGGTAAGTATGAAAGGTCGAGATTTCCAACAGTTGAATGCAATGATCGGTCAACACCTATTGACAGTTATGGTCAAGCATTAATGACATGTACAAAGCGTGTATAGCAATGTTTGGTCGGTTCGGGTTGTATCGGTTCGGTTGTGGGTAGCACACACACAAGCAGACACACGCATCATCAGACACACGACGGGACCAGACGCTCGACCCATTTCCATTCGTACGAATCAACCTTCAATCGTGCGAATTAGCTACTTTCATGCGATTGAACCTTCATTCGTGCCATTGGACTCAGTCGCACCACACAACACACCCATTCGCACGACTCAACCTCCATGCGCACGAATCAACCCTCAATCGTGCGAATTAGCTACTTTCGTGCGATTGAACCTTCATTCGTGCGATTGGACTCCAGTCGTGCGAATCACGCACAATCGCATACACTCAGTCGGTCACCTGACTCACTCGCACACAATCATTCATACGCATGACTCAATTGCATACAAACACCCAGTCGCACGACTTAGTCGCACGACTTGCCTAGTCGCACAACTCAGTCGCACGATAGACTCAGACGCATGATTCAGTCGCACGACTCACTCAGTCGCACGGCTCAATCGCATGACAGACCCAGTCGCCCGAACTGCAGAATCACGACTGTGGTCGGGCTGAGCAGCCCCCGAGCTGCTCTAGCGTGGGTTTTATACCACGAGGACCTCCAGAAACACTCAACAAACATACACAAACATGAAACACAAGCAGAACACTCACACGCACCCACTCGACCTCATGTGCTCGGATGAACCCGAGCACCCGAAACCCTAGAAATCGCAGCAGTAAACGACCCACCAAAACGGGTTGAACAGGGTGTCTACCTGCTAGGAACGCGTACACACGATGATACCCAAGATTTGGTAGTGAAAACGCGACAAACGTGACGATTTTTGGTGCTAAATCGAGAGAAAAAAAATGGAGAAAAGGTTGAAGGTGAAGAAGATGAAGATGAGGATAAATGGCTGGAAATGGGGCTTATATACCCAGCCCAAGTTTGCAAAATTACAAGTTTAGCCTGCACTTAACCCTCGAGTTTCCCGAAAATTTGTTTCGGTTGATTACGATCTTAAAATGTTCGTTATATTACGGTTAAAAGCGTGTTTAATGGCATTTGATAGCCTAAAATGGTTTTATTAATGACAATGGTCGAAATTAAAAATGATATATTTAGTGGTAATGGTGATGAGATTTATAAAATTTTTATGCTTAACACACGTTCTCGAAGGAAGTACAAGCACAAGGGAAAAATAAGCAGACATGATTCCGTAAAGCAGGAGTTCATGAAGAAAAGGAAGATTTACTTAAAATATTTCCATGTTATTTATGTCGTTCGACGGACCTTAAGGTGACGGATGTCACACTACATGTTTATGTTCAGATATCAGGCTAAACCTAAGGTCAATCATCTGATCGGGGTCAAAAGGATTTTTCGCTATCTAAAGGGTACACCCACACTGGGGTTGTGGTATCCTCATGATGATGATTTTGAGCTCACGGCGTATAGTGACTCGGACTATGGAGGCTGCAAAATGAACTACAAGTCTACATCAGCGGGGTGTCAATTCTTTGGGAGAAGATTAGTTACATGGCAGTGTAAGAAGCAGACATTGTTGCATTGTCAACCTGTGAAGCCGAATATGTTGCTGCTGCAGTTGCTGTTCACAAATCATTTGGATTCAACAACAAATGCGGGATTATGGTTTAAAATTCTCATCTACTCCTATTTTTGTTGATAACTCTGCTGCAATTGCAGTAACCAAAAATCCGGTTCAACATCCTAAGACCAAACACATCGGTATTAAATACCACTTCATAAGAGACTGTTTTGAAAAGAACTTAATTGATGTGGTTAAAATTAATACTGATTTTTAACGTGCTGACCTCTATACTAAAGCCTTTGATAAACCACGTTTTCAATATTTGCTAGAGGTCAACGGCGTTAAAAAGAAAAGTGAGGTAATTCCTGATGAGAATAATGTGTAGTCCGATGTAGTTTCGTTAACGTTTATTTTATTTTATGTTATCTGTTTTGTTTCTTTTTGTCTGTTATATTTAAACTCATGTTATTTTGCTGTTTATTAAAATCCAAAAATAATTAAATCCGAAATGATTTTAGTATTTTAGGGGGAGAATATGTCAGCAAGTTAACATTAAAAAAAATAAAAAAAATAATAAAAAATGAGGGAGAAGGGGGAACTAGCTGAAATGAGGTAGATTGTGTCTGTGATACCGATTCAATACCTTTGGAAAATGATAGTACACAGGAACAAATCAAGAGGGATTTTAAAAATTTAAGTTTTGAAAAGATGCAAAAGTTCAAAGTATAAGTCTGTGTAGTCTAAGCAATATAAAAAGGGAAGATGATAGAAAACTGGAAACTCCTAAGGTGACACAAAGAAAGTAGACTTAGAGGCTGCTAGACCACAAATGATATGTTGGTAGATTCAACACGATAGACAATTAGACCTGATTGGTGATCTCAAGATCAAACTAAGTTGTTCAACTGACTGTGGGCTTCCATCTTATCACTGGTTAACACAATCAAATATATTCCAATAACGGGTAAATGAGCATTTAAATGCCACAAAAGTGTGCGGATGACCATAATTAGAGCAAAGCAAGAAAAAAATGAAAGACAAATGCAATAAAGTTAATGACTTATGTTGTTGGTGCATATTGTGTCAAATAAAATAAGCTGCTCTAACAAGGAGATAGGTTGTGTGCCTCTCTGCTGTGCGATGGCACTGACCTGAGGATAAGCATAACCTAGATATTCTAGAATTCACTGTTGTTTGCCGCCTCTCTGCTGTGCGATGGCACTGACCTGAGGACAGACTTCTCTTTGAAAGCTCTAAGAATAGTCTCTTCTTGTAATAATACCCGTAGACTGCTCAAAAACCTCTGAGGAATGTTGATTACCATATAAGTGTGGGATCCACAAATGTTAGCTGAAATAATTAAACCTAAGACAGTCACCAGTCTGCGTCAAAAGTCTGTGTATGGATTTAAGTGGACGAACATACTGACAATCTAAGTGGCTACATTCTCAAGAGTTCAAATCAATGTGAAAATCTAAGAGTTTCAGTATGATTTCCTTAAGTTGCTAACGACTCTGGATGAACACCGAGAATTTAAGCATCAAAAAGTTTAAGAACAAGTCCCAAATGATTTGATGTTCCTGTATGATTCCAAAATTGAATTGGTCCAGATATGATCAATCTAAGTTGAAGCTGTCTACTCCCTAACCAAATCTCTTAGATTTCCATCTTAGGGTTTTATCTCTCACAAAAAGTCCAAAAATAAACTTTAGTTGTGTAGTTAGTTTAAGTTTCTATGTTTATCTTTTAATTTGTGTGTCTGTCGGATTACATCAGGGAAATCAGAAGGGAATTAACTTACCTAAAAGGGTCATGTCTGAGATGGCCACATGTTTTTCAAAGTTTAAAAAGTCACGTCTGAAGTGACTGAATTGGTTAAGAGCTTATAATGTTATTATCAAAAGTGAAAAGGGTCTTAATAGTAAATGTTCAAAATGACTGTAAACTCACAAAGTGTGACCCATACGCACTAGTGGATCATGGTTATCGACCAACTATGCGAATGGCTTCCAATCGGCGAATGGACATGAAAATGATCCATTCGACCGAATAGAAGGGGGAGAATGAAATAGTAGACCGACTGAGACTCAGTCGGCCGACTGAATGCGATGACTAGGCCAATCGTACGACTGAGACTCAGTCGCCCGATTGAACTGAGCGAATGAGGCTAGTCGGCCGATTGAACCTAGGTTCAGTATTTAAGGGCCCCAGTCGATCGCATGTTCCTCATCACACCAAAATCGCACTCTTCCTGTTACTCTGTCAAAATTGCTACAGATCCTGATTTACATTGTTGTTAAGTTTCTTACATTCGAGTGACGATTTACAGGTACATTACTCTTTGAATCTTACCAAAATCACCAGATTACCGAACCTACAATAGAGACACTCGATTGAATCAAGAAACGAACTGTGAAATGACCTAATCACCTATGTAAATTAAGCAAAATGTTAAAATTGAGTTTAATAGGTTATTAGTGACAAGTAGACGAGGCGAATGGACCATTAAACACTGTTAAATGACTTAAATTGGTCAAGATTCGACCCACAGGCGATCGAATAGTGGGGCAAGCGACTGGTCGTTCGAATGAACTCCAATCGCACGATTGAACCTTACGATTGGATCATTCGACTGAATGAACCACCCGAATGAGTCCAGTCGGCCGATTGAACTCAATCGCAAGTCTCAATCAGCCGATTGAACTCAATCGCATGTCTCAATCAGCCGATTGAACTCAATCGCATGTCTAAATTAACCGAATGAACTCAGTCGCACTTAAGAACAACCGAATGACTCCAGTCGCATGATTCATTCGCATGAATGAATCAGAATGGAAGTGAAACACTACACTTAGAACTGAATTCCAATGTATTATGTACTAATGATCAGGTGTTTTGTGTTTCAGGAAAAATGGCTGACCGATGGTCTCTTAATCCAAAGCACAACATATGTTCCCATTTAGACCACACGACTCGGAACGGGGCCAAGTTCTTCGATATTATAGCCTTCCTCAAACGTTCACGGATACATAAGGCTATATCTACGCCGTGCACGCCTTACAAATCACTACACCAGGCATTCTGGGAGAATGCCTCAGTGGATCGTTCTCGTGAGCCATACAGCATCAGAAGCACCATTTTGGGTCAAGCTATCGACATTACCGCTACTGACATCCAAAGAATCCTTGAGTTTGGGGATGACTCTACTCACCCCACTAAGTTACATCCTTTGACAGTGAGAGGGTGTTTCCTCCGAATCAAGTATGCGGGGGACATTAACTCGGGGGTGCTAAATAAGAGCAACCTGTGCCCACAATACAAATATATGGCACATGTGATTCTTAAGTGCGTCGCTTCGAGAAGGGGTGGTTTCGATGACCTATCAGATCAGATACAGAATGCCTTTGTGGCTTTGGTGCTGAACCACCCTTTCAGCTTCTCTAATATGATCTTTGCTTATTTGGTAGAGAACATTGAAACAAAAGGGAAAGAAGGTTTTTGTATGTATCCAAGATTTCTTCAGATGATATTCAATGAGAAGCTGCCTCAGCTCCCCAAGGAAAGTCACGATGCAGTGACTTTGGAACTTATGGATGACACTACTTTGGGTAGGATGGTGGTGTATCGGGGCAAGCAAGTTAAGCCCCAGGCAAAGAGGCTGATTGGCCACTTAGCAGATGAAAGTTATGTGGTACCGGGGAGACGCCAATGGCGTCACGAGGACAGTGACTCCGACGTGGAGCCAATTGTCCTACCTACTGATGATTCAGATGGTGACGATAGTGGGGGTGCCGGAGACAATAGGCCTGTTCCACAGAGCGGCACTACGTCTGATGTTGTGCCTCCAGCATACGCCCCGGCTGCAGAAGTTACCGAATCAGCTGGGTTTCATCACGATTTTGTCCTTGAGACAGAAGAAGAAGAAGAAGAGTCTGATGAGGAGCCCCTCACCAGGATTGTGGGAAGTAAAGTGGTTCCCACAGTACATGGGCTTCGGGTGGTTGGTGAGCACCCAAGAGACTCTGGAGCGACAGAGACCGACCCGACCTATGTTCCAGGGTCAATCGGCAGGGTCGGAGGGGGAGCATCCACCTCGAAGGGAACGAGGAGAAAACGGATGGCTCAACCCCATGGGCAGAAACCTAAGAAGAAGCGGCGGTTGACATTCATCACTACTACCTCAACCACTACCACCACTACCACCTCTTCAGACACACCATCCACCACCATAGCCACCACAGCCCCCACAGCAACCGCAGACACCACCAGACCGACCACCACAAGACAGATCCCAGCCACCACTACATCATTCACCCCACACTCACCACCACTATCATCCCGACCTGACCCGATATTTACCACCACCACCACCACCACCACTAGCCACCAAACCGAGCCCTCGGCCTATCCCTCACACACCTATAGATCTCCTCTACCTCCAATCGGGGTAGAGGAACAGTTGTCGGCATTAAATAGAATGGTGTTGCGATTGCTGGCGGCTGATGAGGAAAAGACAACTCAGATCCGCCAGCTTACTGACCTGACTGCTGCACAATCACATAAAATTGCAGAGCAGGATCGAGTAATTGAGGAGCAGACCCAGAAATTGGCTGCTCAGAGCACCCAGATGGACCAACTCCGAGCTCAAAGTGTCGCAGCAAGTAAGCAAATAGAGGAGTTGGAAAAGGCTAAGAGGACCATTTTGCTAAAATTGAAAGGATCAAAGCAGGAACCTTTAAAGATAAGGGATGGGGACGAAAATGATGATGATAATGAAGATGATGAAGACGATGATGATAATGAGAGTGATACTGATGAGAGAAAACCGAAGAATGGTGTGAAGATGAAGACACTGACGGAGGAGAAGCAACTGAATCTGTCTCGACTCCAGGGCAAGAGAAAAGATCAAAGAACAGACAAGATCAGTCAGCTTCTACTTCTGCACCTTCATGTGAAGAGTCGAGGATTCAGGATAAAAGTAAATAGTAGATGTTTATGTAATTATTTACTTTTGTATTCTGTATTGAAAAACCATGTACTAAATGTTTATATTAAGTTAATGCATTTTGTTTGATAAATTACTAATGATTTGAGTGTGAAATGTGTAAATCAAACAAATCCAAAGTACAACAGAGATGAGTTTGATATTGCTCCCCTTCAACAGGTCAAGTCTCAACTCACAATGATTCTTGATCTGCAAGGGATTGTCAGAAGGTCAGTGAGTTATACCCCTGAAGAAGGTGAAATAATTCATGACCTATCTAACGAGCAACTGGCAGAGATGTTCAAACTCAATCCTGATGAAATTGTCAAGGATGCTCCAACAGTTGATTCAACAAGTGACGAAGAACTAAATGACGTTGATGAAGTTGAGGTTGAAGATATTGCTGCAGAAGAGTACCCTCAGTACGCTGACAACGAGGGTAATGTGGTCCCCAATCTGGGTGAGTCCCTAGTCAGTGATATGTTTGAGGTACTAGACAAGATGGAGCAGGAAACAGGAAAGACCGAAGGAACCGCCCAAGCCTCAAATGATGACGTAGACATTCGAAAGGCTGAGTGGGCTGAATGTTTTAAAGAAGTCAGAGCCCAACGTGCTGCACCGAAGAGGGATGCCTACACCAAGTTCTACAGCGTCAAGAAACATCTTACGGTGTCAGGCAGGATTATAGCATGGGCATATTTTGACGATCTTAACGTTTATGCCGTTAAGAGGGAGAAGGGCATAGAGTACTTTAGATTTCCACATGATCTAAAGACTCTACCAGGTTTTGAACTCAACCAGCTGGCCAAATTGAAGCTGTTGTATGCTGACCCGAGAAAGATGTCAGGCTGGTTTGAGGTTGCCCTAAAGAAAGAGTACCACACCAGGTGGATTAACTTCAGACCTCAACAACCTACAAGGTATATTAGAAGGTCTGAGATGGATGCCATTACTGGAAAACCAAAGATTGTGTTGAAGTGGAATCCTCCGCGAACAATGTCAAGAATCCCACTTCGGGAAATGACAAAGGATTTCACACCACACTTTAAGTGGTGGTACTACGATTGGAGAACAGCAGAAGCGGTCATAGTCCTGGATAAAGAGGGCCAAATGGATACCATCAGGGTATTCGACCCAATGTGGCTAACCAACTTGTCTGCTAATGATGTCTATACATTATACAAGTGGCCACTGTTCTATGACACACAAGACATTGTACAAGCCCTCCAGTTCCAAAACGTTATACGACTTTGCTTCGCGTTTGATATTCACGCAGGAGTCACACAAGAGGACAAGTACAAGAAATATGAGGAGGTAATGAAGAATACAAGACATTAGAGAGATCTAGGTCCAAGGGGGAGTTTGTTGATACATGTATGTCCCTAGATCATGATATGTGATGTAATAGATCTTGTTTGGTATGATTAATGAAATGATATTGATAGTCTGTTAGTTATAATGTTTAATAGTTCATTAAGGAGTTATGACTGAATTGATTGGGTTTATGATTACTTGAATGATTACATATAATGTTTATTAATTAATACATTCAAACTTAACATAATGAAGTTCTCATGCGAATGGCTCATGCGAATGAACCATACGCATGAATAACTTCACACGATTGACTCAGTCGCGCGACTGAACCAGGAGACTGGATCAGTCGCACGATTGAAATATAAGATTGGCTCAGTCGCACGACTGAACACTCAGTCGTACGAATGAATCAACCGCATGGTTCAATCGCACGACTGAACCAGACTAATGGTTCAGTCGCACGATTGAATAATACCAACCTATAAATACAACTCAATTCGTGAAAAACAAGGACTCTCGATCAATTACGATTCCAGACGTACCCTAGCCGTCCAGAAACCTTCTAATTCGTTCTCCAAGTTCATAGAACACATTAGATCGACTCCCAATCGATTTCTAACGTTAGTTTCAATCCTTGATTGATTCTTCGTGTGTTCTCACTAATTGGATTGCCAATCAAATAGGATTCCGCACTATTTGATCTGGTTTACACGTTAATCTCTAGGTTTTTCGGTCAAATACCAGGTCCTAACACATGAATCTTAATATTTATTTGATTGGTAATAACTGCTAACCGATAACTTGTGAAGCTTCTATAGTATTCTTGATAGCAGTTTGATTTATCATATCTACGTAGTTTAAAAATGGGCTTCTAATTGAATAATTAGATTAATAAAATATGCCAGCAAAATCTTATTTGGTTCGAATTATAATTGGATTAAGTTTTTCATTGTGTTATAGCTTATAACTATTTTTATATAAATATAAAATAATAAAAATTAAATAAAAATTGTGCCCTTGAGCGAGTGGGCCATGGACTAAAGTCCATTCCGCTCCTCCTTAGGGTTGGCATTAGAACCTATAGTATTAGACTTCACACTTGTTGATGAAATAAAAAACAAGTAGCTTGTTGAAACGCAAGGTAAACAACGCCAAAACATTTACCTTCACGACCTCATAATACTTGAGACATACAATGCCAATCAAGGGTAGACAACCCTAATCATCAACCCAAAAAAAATGAAAACTAATTTATAATCCAACAACAAACAATTTATTCAAACATAGACTTCAATAGTTAGATATAAATGTGCACAAAGAAATAGTTAACCAAACCAACCCACTTTTGTAACCAAAACTGTAACTGGTTACTACTCTATTTTAACTTGGGGTTACATACCAGTTTTTAGTTTTGAAATTTGAAACCGGTTCCTAACCTGTTTTTTCAACCACTTGAAAATTAGTTAACTGGTTAACTGGTCATTTACCAACTTTTTTTAAAAAATCTAGCCTTTAGTTAGCTGTGGTAAGGAGTACGGACCAGTGAACACCGTGCACTTGCTTTAACGGCCCATTTTCCGACCAGCCTCGAAACCCACCAAAGCTTAAGACTACGAATCATAGCCCACCAAACCATTCATGTCCATTTTGACTAGTTTAGTGGTAAGGAGTAGAGTTGAACAAAATAACTGGGTCCATACCCGACCCGGCATACCCGAACTGGACCCGGGTCCGGGTACAACCCGATACCGGGTGTACCCGGTTCGTACCTGGAAAAAACCGGTGGGTTGTACCCGGTTTGGGGTTTTTGGAATTCATAAGAACCGGACCCGACCTGGAACCGGACCCGAACCGGTTGAACCCGGGTTGGACCCGGTTTCGACGTTTTTTTTAAACTAGCCGTTTTAAACGGCTATATAGCCGTTGGGGACCAAATTTGACCGTTTTTTTTGTTGTTTTTGCCTCTAAAATAAGTATAAATAGGTGTGGGTTGATATGGTAAGGTACCCAAGTTTCAAACACAAAAAAACATACACAAAAAATGCAAACAATACTCTCGTTTACTCTCATTTATTCTCAAATCTTAATATGACTCACTCTCAATCTTTTGTTAGTCAAGGTTCATCGAACTCTCCAACCGTCGTTCGTGTTCTTCCACACAATCGTAACATGGATGTTTGGTGCAATTAGGATATGGTTGAGTTGGGTGACGGATCTGTAAAGGCTCGTTGCAAGTTTTGTGGAGCTTTACTTGCTAAAGATTCTAACATGAATTTAAACAAACACATTAGCAAGAAGTTTTGTAAGTCGTTGAAAAATAATCCGGATTCGCAACAAACACAATTGAGTGGAGACGGTGGAATCTTTAATTACAACGTTAATGAGGTTCGAGATCGAATGGCAAAGTTCGTGATTCAAGAAGCTTTGCCTTTCAATCACTTCGACAACCCTCGGTTAACCAACTTAATTCGAGAGACGCTTCAACCTCGTTACACTCACGTAAGTCGTACTACACTTAGACGTTATTGTTTAAAATTATGGAAGCAAGCAAAAAATGATTTAATTATATTATTTGAAAATATAAATACCGGTGTAAACTTAACTAGTGACGTTTGGTCGGCGCCACACGGTTTGCCCGAATCGTACCTTTGCGTCACTGCTCATTGGGTAGATCCCAGTTCATGGCAAATGATGAAACGTACGATTGCATTTGATCTATTTCCGTATCCACACACCGGAGAGTATTTATTTTACTTTTTGGATAATGTAATAACTACTTTTAATTTACAAAATAAAATATTTTCAATGGCATTTGATAACGCTTCCAACAACACAACCGCGGTTGAAAAATTAAAATTAAAATATCTTCCGACTGCAAACGGTGATTTTTTTCATACTCGTTGTGTTGCATATATTATTAATTTAGTAGTACAAGATGGTCTATCCGTACCATTTGTTGATAGCTTTATAAAAGCTTTTCGATTTATGTTACATGACGTTTTTAAAAAAAGTAGAAAAAGATATCAAGATTATAAACAACTTTGTAAAGATACAGAATCTAGATTTTTAGGGCCTAATTGAGACTACTAGGTGAAATTCGACTTGTCATATGTTTGATTGTGCTTTAAAACAAAAAGACACTTTAAAAGCTTTTCATAATAGTCTTTCGGATAATTGCGAAGCCGACTTGTTTTCGGATTTGGGTTGGAAAAATATTGAACATTTATCCGAATTTCTTGAGGTGTTTAAAAACTCAACTACAAAATTATCGGGAGTTTATTATCCCACTAGTTATTCGGTGCTTCAAGAATTATATTTCATGGTTTTGAATTTTAAAAATTTTCAAAATAAAAATAGTATGTTTAGAGAAATGATAGAACCAATGAAAGAGAAGTTTAAAAAATATTTAATTGAGTTACCACCCGTTTTTACTTGTGCCGCTGCTTTAAATCCTTTTTTAAATGTTGCGGGGGTAGAATGTTTAATAGACGAGATAAATGACAATTTGGATATACATGACGAAAACCCTAATTTTTCAACCGAGGCAAAAGAAGTTTTAAATAAAAGTTTGAAAATTATTTATAATTTTTATTTAAATAAATATGGACCTAACGTAAATATAACTACGCCAAGAGAATCAACCTCAAGTGCTAGTACCTCGTTTAAAGATCCCGTTATGACTATGTTGAATGTTGTTCGGGATGTGACGGCTAAACGTCAAAGGGGTAACGCCCCAACAAGCGAACTTGGTATATATAGTACGACGAATTTTATTTCAATTATGAGTACTTAAGATTATCATGCATTTGATATTTTGGCTTGGTGGAAAGGAAAGAAATCCCAATTTCCAATTATTTCCGCTATGGCCCGTGATTTACTAAGCGTCCAAGCTTCTACGGTAGCTTCGGAGTCTGCGTTTTCTCTTAGTGGCAGGGTATTATCATTACGGAGAAGAAGATTAACTCCGGAAGCGGTAGAGATGTACATTTGTTTAAAAGACCACTTAGACGCGATGGATCGTATACAAGACAAAACAAATCTTGAAGACGAAATTATAATCGAATGTAAAGTACACGATGAAGAGGTAGAAGAAGGGGTATCTTCTGGTATATCCGACGAAGAATTAGCATTTGATGAAGCCTCTCGAAGAAAATAGTTGATTAGTTAAATAAAAGTTTAATATTATTTTTTATTGATTCGTTAATGTATTTTTTAAGTTATTTTAATAAATAAATAATAAATTAATGAGCTATAGATGTTTTCTTAATGTTGTTATAATAATAATAATAATAATAATAATAATAATAATAATAATAATAATAATAATAATAATAATAATAATTGTAATAATAATAATAATAGTAATAGCAATCATAATAATAATACTACTACTAATAATAAAAGTAATAATAATATTAATATTAATAGCAATTATAATAGTAAAAAAAAACCCAGTTGTACCCGGTTTTGGACCCGTCCCAGTCCGGACCCGACCCTAACCGGGTAGACCGGGTAGGGTTTTAAGGATGCCCAACCGACCCGTACCCGGTTTAAACCCGGTTCCGGGTCCGGCCCAATACTTGGTTTGCCCATGTCTAGTTAAGAGTACGGACCAGTGAACACCGTGCACTTGCTTTAACGGCCCATTTGCCGACCAGCCTTGAAGCCCACCAAAGCTTAAGACTACTAGCCCACCAAACCATTCATGTCCATTTTGACTAGTCTAGTAGTACAACTTTGATATACAGCTCCAGTGGCCCATATCCATGCAATCAAATCAATCACCTCCATTTAGAGGTGGGCATAAAAACGGGGTTTGGACCCGAACCGGACCCGGGTGGATCATTTAAAGCCGTAGGGTTGGAACCAGTTTTAGATTTGAGTGTATTAGTGAACCCGATCCGAACCCGACCCGAACCCGGCCCGGTTGAACCCGGTATTGGACGTTAACACACAAGAAAATAAAAGAAGAATAAGAAAAACTAAACCAGGTATTGGACCCCGTTTCGGACCCAACCCGACCTACCCGGGTATGTATAGCGAGTAGGGTTTTCAAGTAAGTAAACCCGACACGGGTTCATATATATTATTACATTACGTTTAATATACAAAACAATAAAATTAAAACAAAACACTTAAATCAAACCACTAAATTATGTTAGTGTTGTTTACTCAATTTGATTATTTTTGTTTTGGTGTTTTATACTTCACATTATCTATTGATTTACTGAAATAATATCAACCACTTATTCGTCTTTAAGTATAGTTAAAATACATCATTTGCTCTCGTGGTTCTCAAAACCTTAAATATCTAATTATAAACTAGTTAATATTCAATAAAAAAATAGCCCAAATACTATGCAAATTGTAATGAATATTTGTATAAAATATATTTAAGTTAGATCATATCAACACCAAAAATCAGAGTAGAGAATAATGCCTAAGTTTACTGTCATTGGATTTCAACAACAAAATGTAACTTTTATGTATTTCTCATGTTAATCAAATTAACGTATGTCAATGAGTTTTAGATCAACTGGTTTAGGAGAAGGCACCTTATGACTTTCCAATGTGAAGGTTATGGGTTAGAGTCTCACTAGGTGCAATATGCTCCTAGTGGGCTAAGAGTTTTACCACAGTGGGCCTTTCGGTGGTGGGTTTCCCTTGGATTGGTGGGTGTTTATCTATAGTTAAGCAACAATCATATAGCCTTTGCACATAATTAATATATTATTGTCACCACTTGGCATTATCCACATCATACAGAAATCGTACGCTTACTCTACAAAAAATCACGTGGTTATTGGCACATACACAAGATCAAAAACAAGTTAACATGATAACTTTGGCAAAATAGCACAAAATTAGAAAATATAAAGCTAAAAATTAACATAAATCAAGCATATGATAAGCAAAATCAAGTATAATAGAAACATTAATAATCTCTACCCCATATACAGATAGGGGTTTTGAATGAGTACGGATCAAGACTAGTTGTTATCATAGCGAAAAAAAGTTTTAACATTTGACATAGGTTGTTGGCTATTTGGAGTGTTTCTGTGTTGTCTATTGATTAATTTTTTTTCTGTTACTACTCTACTAGGTATTTGATGGATAGGTTGTTGTGTATGTTTATGCTAGTTTGTTATCCATAGATTTTGAATCAAGCTACTAGATATATTCAAAAGAAGACTCGCGAATTTAAGTGTCAATTAAAATGGTTATGAAGTACATCTTCTTTAGAATCAACTCGTAGATCTATTAAGGTCTTAATCCCCGGGGACAAGTACGAAACTCGTATACTTTAATCAAGAGATTTATTAAGTGCATGCATTTGTATATGAAAGTTGTTTCCACATATACTTGGAGAAATGGTAAAATGACAAAGTAGAAGTCAAAATAGAACGGAAACTTTAGCGAGAGAGATCGAAAACCGAAAGATTTGATCCTTAAATTGCATTGGTAATAGTGATACTTTTGCTAAGCATCAGCTTTTAGGTTGAACTCAATTTTTAGTATGTTTGAGATGAAAATTTTATTCCATATATGCTAAGACAAATGGTAAAATGACAAAGTAGGATTCAAAATAGATCTAGAATTTTAGTGAGAAAAAAAACCTAAAGATTTATTATGTGTGTGTCTATATATATATATATATATATATATATATATATATATATATATTATATATATATATATATATAATAGGGATCAATGTTAACATTTGTTTATTGCGATAACCTCTTAACTCTAGCGGTTCACAACAGGTCACGATGTCACTATAAGTAAGAGTTACAATGGTAAAGCTAGTGGTCCACAATGAACGTTTAAAAGTGTTTAAAAAAATAGCAAGACTATACTCAAATTAAAGATATTAAAACGATCTATTTAATGGTGTAATTTATATAAAAAATAACATCATACAGAAAAGTTAAGAAGGTTTCAAAAAAAAAGTAAAGTTTTTTTAAATAGGGTGGGAGATTTTGAAATTTGGGGAAAATCGTTATATAAATGGTGTAAACTAGTGTAAAAGTTAGTTAAACAACATGGTGTAAATGTTTGCTACGGGTTATCGTAATAAATAAGGGTTAACAAATAAACCGTACCCTATCTTTAATAGTTTTGCTATATATTTTTAAATTTTTTCTAATGTTGTTTATGAACCAATAGTTTTACCACTGTAACTCTAACTTATAATAATGACATGGCCTTCCGTGAACCACCAGTTGGGTGAATGGATTATCGTAATTAACAAAGTTTAACATTTAATCTCTATTATATATATATATATATATATATATATATATATATATATATGAGGACTTATACAATCGAAAACTAAGTTTTTGTTAAAAACCAAAAAAACCCTTCTCAACCATAGATTAACAGGATCAAGGTTGCAATTAAAAGTGGCAAAATAGTAACTTTGCTCAGGTTTAAAAACTAACTAGTATTAAGCCGCTTGTGTTGCAGTGGGGATGTAAAATCATACACAATAGCATCAATTTCACATCACTCTTAGCAACTATTAACACCAAAAAACTCATATTAAAAAGAGATAAAAGGGGAAAAATAAATGCGAACAAAAAATTGTCGTAAAAATATTAAACCCCACATGTGAAATGTAAAACACTAAAAACAAAAACTAAGTCGATCTAAGAACCAAGCGTTGTGCCAGGGCCGTTAGACGAAAAAAAGACATAAAACGTTGAAACACAAGCACACATAGTTGCGTGTTAACTCATAAAATTAAAATCTAAACGTAAAATGAAAAATTATAAAAGATGAAAAATATATGCAATCAAAGTTAAAAGTGAAAAATTATAGGGGTTAAGTTGTAAAAGATGTAAAAGTATAAGAGTTAAACGTAAACAAAAACAAAAAAAACAAAAGTGAGTACAACCCATTAAAACTTAAGTACAATTTATTATACACAAACCACTTGTTAATTAATATTAAAGATAATTACAATTCATGATAAGAGTAAAATTTAATATTATAAAATATACATAAAAGCAAACTTAGATCGTGAGAGGCATTCTTAAAATAACATCTTGTTTTGTCTTTAAGTGAAACATAGTTTGTATACTAGTTGTATAACCTCATAGGAACATACAAGCATGGAGATTTGAAATTAAATAATAAACATACAAACTTAAAATGTCCTTCTCATAGTTTTTGTTAACCAGCAATGCAAGCATGCATTAACAAAAAGAATAAGCAAGCTAAAAGAAAACTAACCTACAATTACAAAAACATAGAAACATATCCTATTAGATTAATACATAAGAACATATAAAGTAAGACACCAAACAATTACTACCTATACATACAATTACAAAATAAGAAGTTAAGCACTTGGGATAACAATTAACAAACACGAAAAATATGCATATATCATATATGCATCCAAATTAGTTTGAATTGTGGTCATCATTTGAAAGGCCACATGCGTTAATCTATCATATATCAATCTATCAATACTGATAAATTTTTTTTGCCACTTCTCATTTTTTAACTTACTTTTTGTCACTTGTCAAATTTTTACATATTCACATATTGATTTTCTTTCCAAAAGGGTATTATAGTAATTTAAATCTTTATACAAGTTTCTCTATCTTATTAAAATTTAATTTTACTAATTGCTATAATTCTCATCTCTTATCTAGATTTTTTGAATTAAACTATATTTAAAAAAATATATTTATTAAGGAAGTTAAATGACATCTTTTATTTAAAATCTAAATAATTAAAAAATAAAAATTTTCTATAATATAAAATTTTCTAAAACACTAAACCTTTTCTAAGCAAATAATTTTAAATCATTTTGTTTCTAAAAATTTATAAAGGTACAATTTTTAAAAAATAGTCTTATTAAAACAACCAAAATAATTACAAATTATAGTTTGAAAAAAAGATTTTGATTAAAAAGCTATTTTTTAATAAAAAATCTTAAAATGAATGTCTAAAAATGAAACTATTTAAATAAGAGAGTTATAAATAGTATAATTATTTTATTTCTTGAATTATTACGTATATATAATTTTTAATTATATTTAATATTAAAATATTATAATATAACTCTTTGTGTTTATCACTACCTATATTTCGTTTAATTAAGGGGTTTTTAGCCTATATATGTTCTATTAAAAAACTAAAACAAACATGAAACAATTATAAGCCTTATCATACTAATTTTCTTATTTCTTTATATTAATAATAATAATACTGAATACTAATAATTTTACTCATACCAGTTCTAAATTAATATATATATATATATATATATATATATATAATTAATAAATAAAAAACCTATTTTTTATTATAACACTTTTTAAAAATAAATTTTTTATAAAATACATAACACAATGAACGTTTTCTTTAAAAATCACTTTTCTTAAAATAAAATATTTAAAAATCACAATTTTTTATAAAACAAAGTTAACAAAAATTACATTATTGCTTATTTACTTAAAGTAGCTATTTATACGTAATTATAATCATATTTTATCTTCAAGCATTATTTTATAATGCATAAATTTTGATTATTAATTATTTAATATTTTATTTATTCATTACGTGTAATACACGGGGACTAACCTAGTAAGTAGAAATATAGCAACATATCCTATTAGATCAGTACATTATAATGACATACAAAATAAGACACAAAACAACTTCTATGTATACATACAATTACAAAATGAAAATTAAGCACCAGGGATAACAAACATTAAAAATATACAGCTATGCATCCAAATTAGGTTGAATTATGGTCATCATTTTGAAATACCATACGCCCACAAGATCAAAATGATGCATATAAAATTGTAATATATCCATGTGAAAAAACTATGCATGTGTGTTTATAAATGTTTTATAATATATATAATTAAAGAGGTTAGCTAGCTTCTAGCAAAATAATGTAAAATTTGTTGGAGCTTGAACACCTTAATATCATTGTTTGGTGAACAATTACAGAAACCACACCTAGATCATTTTTTAAAGAGAAAGAAATTTGGATTTTGAATGTCTCGTCTCTGTAGACAATATGGCTACGAAGCCGTGGTGTTATTACCCGTCTATAATCGTTTTCTATAATGATTACAATTGTAATGAGAAAGAATAAGATATGATTATTTTTGAAGAGAGAGAAAAACTTATTTTTAAATTCGTAACATATTGTAGAGAGGGAGAGAGAACTTAATCTTAAATTCTTAAAGTATTTTTGTTTATCGGTGTTTTAGCCACAACAAGGACCATGGTCCATCGTCACCGATTTTAAACTACGGTTTGATTAAATATTTTTATTCTTTTAAGATCTACGGATCTTATCTCCTGTCTCCGGATCCAAGAGACCGTCACTTGATTACGGTCACCGGTCTAGCTTGCTTTCTTTTTTGTAATTTATATATACTTATGTCATCTTTTGATCTACAGATCAAAGAGATGAGTGCCGTTCGCTAGTCTTGAGACATCACCAATGACTACGGTCGTCAGATCTCAACATATTATTCCAAGAATCAAGAACTATGAAGTATCAAGCAAACTATAAATAGCATAATTGACAACATCAAGCACAATATTGTTTGTTGATAATAGTTTGGATAGTCAAGTTAATCGAAACATGTTTATCTTATCATTATTGTTTTATGTTTTTTTTGTTTACCAGTCATAGCATCACGTTACTTCCTCTACTATTACGAGAGAGTATTAGACAATATTATCAGGGTTATTAGTATGAGCCTATGGGTCAGTTAGGTTTAAAATTTACATTATATTCTTTATATATTATAACTAAACCTATCAATAAAATTCAATCAAGTATTTTACCACCTTACATTATAATCATTTAATTTTTTTATCGTGAACAAGGAGGTGTGAATGCGTTTTCATATAAGAAACTGTGCTTAAAGTGTGTGTTTTTAGATGTATGATTGTGCATTTTCAGTTGAGTTGATTCATAAACATCATGAGTTTTCACATATAAGTATGCATAAAGTGTGTGTTTTCAGATATATTATTGTGAGCTTTTAATTACAAGTCCAAAAACGTTATGTGTTTTGCATTTAACCGTGCTTAAAATGTGCGGTTTTTAGTTATGCGTCCAAAACCGTCTTATGTTTTGCTTCCGAAACTTCATGCTTTTTCACCATTTAGAAGTTCCATTCTTTTTAATATAACTCTCCTACATATAATTTTATTATATATATACACACACTACATAAGGATCGTTAAAAGAAAACAAAATTTAAATGTAATCATTAAGAAATATTGTCAAATGTTCGTTGCTGTTATCTTAGATTCTAGTTGTATTTTTAAACTCATGACATTGAATACTACTATATCCGGTACTAGAATGTCTGTGGTCCAATTACAATCGCATCTTTTCCTCCTTTTTCTTAGATGCTGCCCACACGAAATAACATGTCTAATGCCTCGAGAATGTTTAAACAAAAGTTAGAAAACAAGAACTTTTTCTATATATTGTTTTTATTTCTGTTCTTTCATCTAATCAATCTTTTTATTTTCTATTTTTTGTCTTACTCTTTGAAGAAAAGCCCAATGTATTCAGCAATGTAAAAATCGGTTTTGAAAATACCCACAAGACGAGGAACGTACTTACACTTTAATTATCATCACTTATGGCAAAGGAAATCAGCTAAAGAAACACGTAGGATCGTTGATCGATTATTAAGAAAGCAGTAATGATCCACAATCTTTGTACTTGAATCTTGATTCATCGTCATATGTCCTAGGAAGAAAAAATACGCCCAAAAATACTTTTGTCACGTTGATTTAGATTCGTTGGCTCGCTCAAAAGATACACAGGTAATTCGTATCTATTACCTATAAATGTTAAAAGTTATCAACTCAAAAACCACAACTACAAAGTTGATGATCAAAAGCTATAAAAAAAGTTGCCCCAAAATTAGTAAAAACTGAAAACAATATATCATGCATTGAAGAAATGATTGAGACACACCAATATCATCGAAGCATACTGTCATGTACGGATTCCCGAGTCTAATGTTATGAATATCAAGGATCGATTGTTTGTAGTTTAAGTCGTTGCACTCAACTGCGTCTTGAAGCGCTTCCCATATGGCTGAAATCAAACAATAAAACAAGTTAATTACCTCATTTTCTTTTGCGAAATCGATTGCTTTAACAAAAACAACTCAAAAATCAAGCGGTCGGTCAGCAAAAGTTGACCGACCTCGTCGTCCACCATAACGGTCAGGAGCTTCCTCCCAGAAGGATGCCCGCATTGCTCGGAGCTGACTCGTGGATATCGTCTGAGCCTCCTCATGCCTCCATGGCTTCGGTTTTCGAACTCTCTGGCTGCCACCTGCAAGAAACCGACACATACATCACACGAGCTGATCGAGCGTCATTGACTTACACATGCATACGTACTTTAATTACGTCTAGTTTAGTTTAGTTTGGTGAAGTATCCACTTACTTCTCTCGTCAACATGCGATGAAGCAACACAACCCATTATGTTCATATGATGAATATTTCTCCTGTGAAATCAGGTGGATATATATATGAGTTTTATACTGATATATATATATAAGGTATCTAGGGTTTCAAACTCAATATGGCGACAACTAACGGCGTTATATTAACCAAACTCTTGTAAAGATAGGTGCTTCTAGGACTTTACACACAATAACAAAGAGAACCAAACAAAAGGAATCCACAACCAAGAGATTTCCTCAAACCCTAACATGGTTTCAACTTTCAACCGGCCTATAGCGGATCTTTGTCTCCTATGATCATTATTTTTAATAAACTTTTTATCCGGTCTCAGTCGATGCAACATGATGGATTCACAAATCCATCACTAGGGTTATAAATGGAATGACCAAACATGAAAAAGGCCTTGTACATATTCGTTTATTTAGGAATACATAAAGTTGTTCATGAGCTCTTCATAAACACTTGCACCATGAGATTTTTTGTGTCTGTTTGTTTATTCGGGCGAAAAGAAGAAACACTAACCTAACATAAATGAACACAAGCAACGGAAAACGAAGACAAACAAATGTTCAGAACATAAACAAACACTAATGAAAGCCTGTCAAGCTTGACACAAATTTAACATAAGTAATTATCCCAACATACTTGATATATATATATATATATATATATATATATATATATATATATATAATATATATATATATATATATATATATATATATATATTATATATATATATATATTAAAGGTAGGGTTCAAATTTATTAAAAACCAAAAAATATTAAAAGTAATCTCAATCATCAATCTCTTAATTAATGATTGAGATCAAATTTGTAAGAAAGAAGTTTGTTAGAGGTGAATTTTAGACATAAATATTTTTGTTGATTTTTTTTCATATTCCCCTATTTTTTTTAAATTGGCATAACTTTTATATACGACATTAATTTTTTTATTTAATAAAAATCACATAATAAAAGTGAACGCTTTTTATTTTAAAATAGTACAACATTGCTACATAAAAAGATAATAAACCTTTTTTTTGCGTTTTTTAAGCTCATTAGAATCCCACTCGTCGTTGTGTATTTAGTGCAACTAATTGTGTTTTTTTGTTAGTTAGTGTGTTTTTATGAATATTTTTATGTTTTTCTAAAATGATAAATTCTATAAATATATAATGATAACATTGTTGTATATATCTAGTATGTAAAGCATAGTAATAATAAAGTAACAATTAGTTATTATAATACATTAAAAGAATAATATATAAAATAATACAATATTGTTCCATTGTGTTTTCTTAATTCTTATTGTGCTATCTTGAACACCTAATTTTGAAAAATGCATTGGTGACATAATATTATTTCATACTTTTAATTATAAAACACAATGATAAATAGCAATAAGAGGCTGTTTGGCAATTTCTGAATAGGTAAGTACTGAACCAATAAGATGTCTAAACCAGTAAAAGGTCTGACCCAATAAGATATCTCAACCAATAAGTCTGTTTGGTTGGATATTTGCTTGGACCAAATTCCGATCGCCGTCTTCGGTCTCCCCTTTTCGGCTTCACCGCATGCAGCACCGCTGACCAGACTCCATGTCGTCACCCTCGCCATCGCAGACCAGAGTCTCTCCGTTTCACCGGACCCGCCTCCACGTCTGACTCGGGTCAGATCTTGACTTAGGTCTGACTGAATAAGTGATTCAGTCATACCTTTTCTCCGGTAAGAGATAACCAACCAAACACTCCACGTCTAATAAGTGGTTTAGTCAGACCGAGTCAAACGTGCACGTCTGACCGGGGTCAGTCAGACCCAACCAAACAGCCCCTAAGTCTAATATCACATCAGGTATGATACTTCTGCAACCCACGACCGGTAAAAAGCTAGTTAATCATTAAGGAAGATGGTCAAACGCCCAAGTGGAAAGCTCCTTTTCTATTTCCTCTGTTGTTACTGCCCAAACAAGGTCCAATAAGGACCATTACTTTGCCATTAGGATCCAACGTGAGCCATTAGTTTTCAATCTTAAATAATTAACAAAAACATAATAAAAAATTATAAAAAGAAAAATAACATAAAAATTAAAAAATAAAAACACAGAAATATTTCTCATTTCCTTCTTTTATAAATTAAAATAAACAAATTATAAAAAATAAAAAATTCTTGTCTTTTACGAAATTTGTTTTACACATCTGTAATACCGGATTTACACATATTTAAATCTGGTATGACAAATGCGTATAACCGAATTTACACATATGTAAATAAAGGGTGAACATGGATTTACACATGTGTAAATCTGGTATTACACATGTGTATAACCAGATTTACATATATGTAAATAACGGGTGAACGATTTAAAAGGTAAAAAAGTTATATATATATATATATATATATATATATATATATCAATATGATAGGCGTTCAAAAGGTAAAAATTTACTGAAAATAATGGTGAATTTTTTTGAAAAAATAATACCGTGAAAAAAAGTTACGAACGTTAAAAAAAATGAAAATGATATGTGACTTGCATATAACTAGAATATGTGATTTTTATTGGTTTCTATAGTTCTCACAAAAAATAATGGATCTCAAAATAACATAGCTTATACACACACAATATATATATATATATTATATATATATATATATATATAATATATATATATTATATATATTATATATATATATTATATATATATATATATATATATTATATATATATATATATATATTATATATATATATATATTTTGTGTGTGTGTGTGCATGAGTGTGTTCGTATATATAGAAACACACACATTGGTATATAGGATTATGAGTTCAAGACGACAACCGTGGTGAGAACCTGCCTTGTAAAGTGTTGGAGAAACACAATAAAACAAAACTGTTTGAAAACTACACAAATGTAAAACAACACAATAAAAAACATCATAGCTATAAACAACTAAACGAATTTGGTGAAGAGAGTGCTCCACGGCGGTCTTTTTTTTATTTACAATCAATTCTACAAACACTTACAAAACTTAACATCTACCTCTACTTATAATACTAGAATTCAAAAATCAAGATAAACATAAGGCTCACACTTATCAATAATAAACTCTATATCTAACAAACTTGTTTAGATAAATTAAAACTCTTTTCTTCCTTCTTTCATTTTCAGTCCTTAACTTTCTTTAATTCTTCAATCGAGGCTTATTCTTTATTCACCCCCTTAAGCATTGACTGTTCCTCCAAAATCCACCATGCCAAGTAACTTTCTTATCTCCTAAAACTTGATACGTGATAGAGCCTTTGTAAAATTATCAACCTTATTTACCTTCAATATGTTCAACATGAATCTCCCCTTTGTCTACATATTCTCGAATGAAGTGGAACCTAGCGTTGATGTGTTTACTTTGTTCATGAAATACTAGGTTCCTTATCAAGGCAATGGCATATTGATTATCTTGATATGTAGTGGCTGCTACAATCATGTTTTCAGACTCATATGAGGACAACATGACTTTTTGCTATTTCTGTGAGTTCAAGAGATCATTGATTCACCTAAAAAGAATGTTGTTCCAGTTGTACTTCTTCCATATTCCTAATCTATAGCATGAGAGTTTTCGTAATAACCAATTAGCTCTATTTTTCCTTCTCGGTCATAATTGAGTCCAAGGTTTAGAGTTCCTCAAACGTAACAGAGTATATGTTTTAGTGCATTTAGGTGAGAGCGGTTGTTGAATAAACGGACTTACCAATCCATCCGAAAAACTCAAGTCCAGTCTTGTGTGGATCAAGTTTCGTAGAGTGCCTATTACTCTTCTACACTTTGTGGCATCAATATCACCTTCTTGGTTATCTTTAATGAAAAAGTTACGTAAAAAAATCAGTTACATAATTATTTAATATTTCTTCCCATATAATCTCGCAAGAAAAAACAATTTTTATCAAAATTATTATATAAACATCATTCAAATAAATAATTTTATTTATTAAAAAAGACGTATTTTTAATATGATATGATTTGGTTAACTCATTCTATGATTGAAAATCAGTAGATTATTAGGGAGGTCATGCAGTCAATGTGGACATCTTTCACTTAAATAGGGTGGTATAAAAGTCAATAGAAATAGGTATAAAACATTATACATGTATGTAATTACAAAATTTTAGAAAAACAAATTCAATAGAATTACAAATTACAATCCCCACATATGTTTACATATAAAAGCAGAAGACGGAAGTGGGGGAATCTAAAAGAATGGACAATGAGCTAAAAGCTGCCACTAGGAGTAATTTAATTAGAGATGAAATTTGATTACTTTTGCCTCATGCTCACCACCATAAGTACTGGTTTGACCGGCATCAGTTGACGAAAATGGACTTTTAAGGCAACATAATGCGGCATGTATGGAGGTTTGAAAGATTAAACACATATACAAAAATACATATTAATATATGAGTTCAGGTAACTTTGTCATCGCATGCAATCTAATTATAATATTTACTTAACATGATTTTGTATTAAATAATATATGAATTATATTGTCAAATAGATAAGGTTATCAACGATGATGTTTGCCAAAAACAAATACACACAATTCGCTCAATACAACACTATTTATAAACAGTACTAGCTATGGGCTTTTGTATTATTTTTGTGTACTTTACAAAGAATCAAAAGGATACACATATATAGCCTAGCAGAGAATGAGAAGGGTACATAGATTACGTCAAAGCAAAGGAAATCATGGGCTGGTTTAGATCGATCCTAATCGGAGTAAGGACATTAAAAGATCAAGGGTTACTTTACGAAGACCTTTCATAGAAAGTGAAGTAAAACAGTAAATATATATATAGAGAGGACTTGAATGTGGTAAATGTTTGTGCTCTATTACTATCTTACAACATAAATTGATACACCTGATCATAACTCAAAATCTTATGTAGAATAGATTTATTGTAAGAACTCGTTGTTTTCGCGAGTACTCTAGGAACTCTTTTCTACACGTGTGTAAACATACGTAAAATAGTTCTAGTTTTCTACACATGTTTACACATGTGTAAAGAAAGTTTTAAGAAAAAATAAACCATAACTTTTTAATTTATGAGAACTTTAGGAACTAATTTTTTTTACATGTGTAAATTAATTCACTTCTTTACACATGTGTAAAAAAAGAGTTTCCTGATCTAAAGAAAAACAGAAGTTCTCGTTCTTCACTTAATCAATTTAAGATTTTTGAAATAAGAATAACTTTTAAATTAAAAATCCATGTCCTAATCAAACATTTATTGAGGATTCGATATCTTGGTAGGATATTGAATTATATTTTCCAAAATATAATAAGGCTTTAATGTCCAAGGATTCTCATTTAATACTTTAACTAATGCAAGCAGTAAAATAATCATAGTGCAAGCATAAATGTTAAATATACTAGAATTTAAAAAGCATGTCAAGGGTGCCTAACAAGTGGGACTTTTGTTAATGCCCAACAAGTGGAACTTTTGTTTGTGACAAAAAACACAAGGCTTTCAAAGTTAAATAATTTCAAAGATTGGAGCGTGGTGTTACGGCTTCAAATGATCGAGGGTGAGGTGGCTTCAAATGGTGGGTGGGTTGGTTGCTGGATAAAACAACATGATTAATTAATGATGTGCATAGGTGAGAGTTTGATGAAATCAAAGTGTTTTTAAGTGATGATTTTGATAGGGCATACTACCTTTGATTCTTGGTGACTTGAGGCCCGTATTGGTTGTTCTTGGTGTTTAGTGATTGGTCATTATGGGTGGTCATAAAATGAAAATTTAGTTTTTATAATAAATTTGATGTGTAGGTTGAGTTTTTATATAAACAGGTAATTTAGTTTTTATAATAAATTTGATGTGTAGGTTGAGTTTTTATATAAACAGGTGTATGCGTGTTTATACATTTAGAATTTACGCTCTTTTTGTGTTTTATTTCTCTTTAGTATTTGTTATTCTATTATATACATGTATATGTAACTTAGTGCATGAATCATATCTTTTTATTTACTTGTTATGTTTCTTTTATCTATTTTGTAAGTTCTCTAAAATATAATGCGTATTTATTTAAATTTTTGTTTTGAGTATGCATGATTGTACTTATGTTTATATTTAGATACTTTAGGTTTTGTGTTATAGTTCCTTCCTAAAAAAAATCATTTGTACTTATAACTCAAGTAGTTGCACTCATTTCATTACACTTGTGTTCCTACGTATTTTTGTTAGTTTCTACGTTCGTTGTTCGTTTTTTCTTTAGATTAATGTTTTAGTGAATTTTACATAGATTAGGCTAAAAGCCTAAAACTAGTTATACTAAATCAATTAAGCCCATTATCATATATTAGGCCCATCGGCCTATTGTTGGATAAACCCATAAATCCTGGTTCATGAACTTGTTTATCATCTGCACATTTCTTAATGGGTAACTATTATATGTTATCCATGTAGTTTTCTAAAAAGTTTCAACTAGTTCTCAATTTTCTTTATCTTCTTGATCACGATCATATGATAACTTTAATCAAAGTCATAAATAAATGGTTCAAATCAAATTAATTCATAGTAAATCTAAAAGTAATAAAATAATTATTAATGAAAACGAGAAAATAAAATAATAGTAATAAATTAATTCATGATATATAATATATAATACTAATTATCAAGTGATTTGTGTATAGGTGTGTGACACCTTATGCTAATCAAGTAGTTTGTGTATAAGAGTATTGTACTTGATGCATCATGGGTTGTATCATGTGTCTTTTGTTTTTCTTATTCTTTTATTATTTTTTAATCAAATACTTTTACGTCTTTTAATTTATAATTTAACCCTAATATTTATTTTACTTTCAAGTTTGATCCCCTATACTTTTCATATTTTAATTTATTTTATTTTACGTTCGGTTTAAATTTTACGAGTTAACATATCGCAACATGAGTGTATGGTTCAACATTTTTACGTTTATATTTTCTCTTTTAACGGTCCCGTCACAAGGCGTTGGCTTAGATCGACTTATTGTTTAGATGTTTTAAATTTTGCCTGCATGGTTTAATAGGGTTACGCCAGCTTTTCATTTTTTATAAATAAAAAATAACATAAAAATAAAAAAATAAAAACACAAAAATATTCCCATACTTTTCCTCTTTCATAAAAAAATAAAAAAAATTTCCATTTTTTTAATGAAATTCGTTTTACACATATGTAATACTAGATTTACACATGTGTAAATCCAGTACCACACATGTGTAAATCCAGTACCACACATGTGTATAACTAGATTTACACATATGTAAACAACGAATGTACGATTTTTAAAAAAAATATATCAATATGATAGGCGTTGGAAATATAAAAAAATACTGAATTTTATGGTGATTTTTTTTGAAAAATGATGTCGTGAAAAAAAAGTTATGAATGTTTTAAAAAAAAGGAGGAAATGACATGTGATTTGCATGTGATAAAAAATAAGTGGTTGAGATTGGTTTCTAGAGTTCTCACAAAAATGTGGTTCTCATTTGAACCCTCCCTTATATATGTATATATATATATGTGTGTGTGTATATATATGTGTATATATATATATATATATATGTATATCTATATATGTATATATATGTATATCTATATATGTATATATATATGTATATGGATATGTATATATATATGTATGTATGTATATATGTATATGTATATATATATATATATGTATTTATATATATATGTATATATATATATGTATGTATATATATATGTATATGTATATATATATGTATGTATATATATATGTATATGTATATTTATATGTATGTATATATATATATGTGTGTATATATATATATATGTATGTATGTGTATATATATATATATATATATATCGGAGGGATCAAATGAGAACTAGCTTTTTTTGTGAGAACTCTAGGAACCAATCTCAACCACTAATTCTCAATGACAAAATTGTAATTAACAAAAACATATTTAAACAAGTTATAAATCAAAAAATAATATAAAAATAAAAAAATAAAAACACAAAAATATTTCCCAACTTTCCCTCTCTCATAAAAGAATATAAAAAAATTATAAAAAATAAAAAAAATTCCCGTTTTTTTAACGAAATTCGTTTTACACATGTGTAATATCGGATTTACACATGTGTAATATCGGATTTACACATGTGTAAATCCAGTACTACACATGTGTATAACTAGATTTATACATATGTAAACAACGGATGTACGATTTTTTTTAGAAAAGTATATCAATATGGTAGGCGTTGGAAAGATAAAAAAATACTGAATTTTATGGTGAATTTTTTTTGAAAAAAATGATATCGTGAAAAAAGTTATGAACATTTAAAAAAAAGGGGAAATGACATGTGATTTGCATGTGATAAAAATAAATGACTGAGATTAATTCTTATAGTTCTTACAAAAAAGTGGTTCTTATTTGAACCCTCCCATATATATATATGAAAACTATATTATAATTGAAAACTATAATAACTATTTTTTTTACCATTGATTAGTTTCATCAATGGTTGAGATTAACTAATGGCAATTTGGTAAATATATTTAAGTTAGTGGTTATAATTAAAGAGGTTAGGGGTATAATAGGTAGATATTTTTCAAGTTTTTTTAACTCCTATAATTATTAATTAGTTTCCTAAAATCTTTCATTCTCTCTCCTATTTTTTTTACTAATTTTTTAACAAAATAAAGCATAAAATCATATTAAATTATCAATGAAACATGGTAATCACCAACTTTTAATCAAATCACGTTAATTGTATTAATAAAATAAAAACCAGTTTAGTTACATAAATGTGTTCATGTTAAAGATTAAATGTGTTTTGTATAAATTAGCTATATGTAAGAGTTAAAAAAACACTATAGTTAAAATTTTTTCAAAGAAAGTACCAAGTTACATACATGTAACATATAACATTACATGTGCTTAACTCATTAATCAACAAAAAATATATATGAAATATCAAATAATTACATAACATAAAACAGTAATTTCTTATAAGCATGACATAAGGTCATGCTCTAATTGATGCAAACATAAGTAAAATTTACTAAACATAAGCATAAATTAAATATACAAATATTGTTATGTAAGTGTAACAACAGTGTTACGTATACGTACTGATAGTGTTATGTATACGTATCGATAGTGTTACGTATACGTACCGCTAGTGTTATGTATATGTATCGATAGTGTTACGTATATGTACCGATAGTGTTACCATATACGTATTGACAATGTTATGTATACGTAAAAATTGTGTCTGCCTTGTTCATTATTCTTTGTAGTCAAACCCAAACACTTCGGTAATCGCACTACCCCATCATCTTTGATACATTATCTTCAATTCATCATTGTCATCACGTTCGAATTCATCATATTTCATTTTCAACTCACTACAAAAAAGATGAATAAATAGTTAATGTTTTATATTTTTAGAACAAGAATCAAGGGTGATTTAAACATATGAGCAAATTATTTCAAAAAGATAATTTTTGCAGGTTTAAGTTTTTTTTTAAAACAATAATTGATCATTTGTACATAACACAAATCAACAAATCTGTAACTCTATTCTTAAATATACTTTATTTACCAAATTTAACATATACTAATAGTCTTCTTCCTGACCTAACTTTTATGCAATAACAAGAAAACAATAGTTGAAAACTAACTCTATGTATGGAACAAAAAATTATTTCTAAACACAGAGAAAATAATGTCACACCCTCAAAATCCACGTGCGGAGTTTTACCGCGAGACGTGTGAACAAACCAGGATCACAGTCAATAGTTACTTAGTACGACTCTATATGCCATATTAAAATAAAATCAACCAAAGTATAAACTTTAAACTGTGCGGAAGCGTTTTGTAAAACAACCCAAACAAATAAAATGTATACTATGGCAAACTACGCCAACCCAAAAGAGTAAACATTAACCATTAAAATAATAAAGATGTCTTAAAGACCGAGTCTTAGAATGCAAGTGAAACCATATTGTGCTCCTAATGGCAAGCAAGCTAATGACCTGAGTATAGCATATTAAAATGTCAACACAATGGTTGGTGAGTTCAAGAGTGATATTCAAACATAAGCAGTTTAATAACAAGATATAAAAGTAGTGCATTGCAATAGATAGCTAGTCCATTAACAATAAATATTAACTCATAGTGATTTCGCAATTGAAGCTGACTGTGTTACGTTGTTGCCTCCTGTCACGACTTAACAGGTCGTGACAATGTTCAATCGGACAAATTGCACCCGGTTGACCTCGAGTCACACAGGTGGGGCTCGTCAGACCCAGTAGTACTAACCAATTTCCCCGCTATTCAATATTAAAATTCGAAAGTGTGATGACTTTTCCATGATATCAGCACTATATTAATATTATACACAACTTGAATATATAAAGCGTTTGTAGTTTACCAGTATGCTATCTCCCCCAAAAGAGATTAAGTAAAGAGTGGGGCATGAACTCACCTGATATGCGTGATAGACACTTAGAGTTTTACTGACAGACGAATGGACAAACAACCTTCAGAGGTTACCTATATCATATAAGTATGAGTACGTGCAAACAGAGAACATGCGAAACCCTAAGTACACTACAACCAAGGACTCAAGGTTTCAGAAAAACAGACATGTTTGATCTAGTTGACCCGTTTGACCCATTGGTGACTTTATGTGTTGTAAACCATTCAAGCAACATACACATATATCATACATGGTTAACATTCAAATGGATCATATGCATGCTATATTATCCAGGTGTATCACTTAGATCATCATACAACCAAGTATCATACAAGTCATGTGAATCTAGAACATTAACATGTCTACTAGTTATAACACACTAACATGCCACACAAAGATCAAATCACGCACCACATTCCATGTGAAGCCACTCACGACTTCACATCCTAACCCTGCCAATCCTACTAAGTAGGGGCCTCAGATTCGCACGCGTGTATGATGATCATATTCACATTCATTAACCATGTTCATTGTATTCAACATACACCACAACAATCAATTTCCAGTCCCAAACTTGATGTCTTAGCTACTAACCAACATCAACATCATACATGATCCTCAAAGTCCAAACATCACCCATGATTATCCAAGTATCCCATACAACTAATTTAACATGTTCTTCACATTAGAATTCATCCATGAACTTACTAACATGCTCCTAACATCCCAAACATGTTCAAAATATCATCCTTCAAACGTTGTGCAAATAAAGTTTCCCTTTTGGGAAAGTACATTCCAACATCTATCAAACACTCAATGTATTCATGAATTCATTACAATTATACCATCTTAAGCTCATAACAACATCTAGACATGATTAACAATACCTAATCATCATAATCTATTAATCATCATAAACAGAAGTTTCTACTTTTGGCAAGATATGAACAACAACATTCATTCTAAGATTTCTAGCATTCATATCAACAATCTAGCATCTAATTATCATCATGAACACATCAAAACATCAATCCATCACTAGATCATCATGTCATGAAAATAAAGTTACTACTATTAGTAACCTATGAACACCAACTACAATTCATTATTTTCTTGCAAGATCAATGTATCCTAGCATTCATACAACCTACTAATCATCATACATTCATCAAACAATCATCAACCTCACATAATCACACTAAGTTCGAATTAGGGTTTGCCTAGATCAAAGTTCATGATCAATCCATTAAAAACATACAATTCATGCATAATTAACGTTAAACAACATGTATTCAATCCAACTAACATACTAACATCACCAAACAACATCAATTCGACCCCATGAGCACCCATAAATGAATTAGGGTTCGGCCCTAACAAGAATTCCATAAAAACTTGTAAAATCTAACCTTTAAACGTGTGTTAACTTGCAATTGATGATTCCAACGTGTTGTAATCCTTGAAATCGAACAAAACCGATGCTTTGATGCTTGTTCTAGGTTGAAATCGCAAGGGAGGGGGGTGTGAAGGGTGTTTGCGGCCAATTTGGGGTGAGAATTAGGGTTTTTGTGTTTTTAATTAAGTTAATCTACATATTACCATTTAAACCCTTGTGTTTTGTATTTTATAAAAATTTAAGCTTTTAACTCTTTGTAAAGTGTTTTTAACTTAATAATATAAGGATATAAACTAATGATAATCCTTATATACTTTATCTTTATAAAAACATAAGACATACGAATAAATAGGCACGTTTTCGTATTACGCGATTAGTTTTCTAATTAACATTTAAAACATGATACCATAATCACATAATCAACTAGATTATCAATAATGTAACATATTAATTATTATTAGGTCACCAACGTTAAACGACAACTAGTGTGTGTTTACGACACGTGTATGCAAGACTTAACAGAACTAACGGAGTTTGGTAACGGAAATTTACCGGATGTCATATTATCCCCATGTTGAAAGAATTTTCGTCCTGAAAATTGCGTTACATGGTGAGAGTGTTTCATCACTGGTCTACTGCATTGGCACACAGAAATCAAAATCGAGTGAGTTTTGGATGAGTTGTCACATCATCCCCATGTTGGAAGAAATTTCGTCCCGAAATTTAAATCAATACCTTCTTCTGCTGGCATCGTCCTTTCAAATAGTCGAGGGTACTTAAGCTTCATTTGATCTTCTCGTTCCATGTGAATTCCGGTCCACGTCGCGAATTCCAACGGATTTTGACAATGGGTATCTTGCTTTGCTTAAGTGGTTTCACCTCACGGTCCATCAACTCGATTGATTCTTCGCTAAAACGCAATTGTTCATCCACTTGAACTTCTTCTAGCGGTACGACCATTGTTTCATCAGTTATGCACTTCTTTAGGTTTGACACGTGAAATACATCATGGATTCCACTTAGCGAAGCAGGTAGGGCTAGTCGATAGGCCACTGGACCTATTCTTTCCACTATTTCAAATGGTCCAACGTACCTCGGATTTAGTTTCCCTCGCTTACAAAACCGAACTACGCCTTTCCATGGTGAGACTTTCAACAAAACCTTGTCACCAACCTGAAACTCTAAAGGTTTCCGCCTCTTATCAACATAACTCTTTTGTCTGTCTCGCTCTGCAGCCATACAGTTTCGTATCTGCACAATCTTCTCGGTTGTCTCATGAATTAACTCGGACCTGTTAGCTGACTATCACCAATTTCCGCCCAGCAAACCGGTGATTGACATTTTCTCCCATACAACGCCTCGAAGGTGCTGCCTGTATGCTAGTATGATAACTGTTGTTATAAGAAAACTCCACCAATGGCAGGTGAATTTCCCAGTTATTCCTGAAGTCAATCACACATGCACGTAGCATATCCTCCAACGTCTGTATGGTACGCTCACTCTGGCCATCCGTCTGTGGGTGATATGCAGTACTCGTATCCAATCGTGTACCCAAAGATTTCTGCAATGATTTCCAGAAATGTGACGTGAAACGAGCGTCGCGGTCGGAAATAATTAAGATCGGTACACCGTGTCTCGAAACGATCTCTTTATGGTACAATCGAGTTAATTTCTCCATATTATCCGTTTCCTTAATTGCAAGGAAGTGAGCAGACTTTGTCAATCGATCCACAATAACCCATATCGTGTCACAACCAGTATTGGTCCGGGGTAACTTAGTAATAAAATCCATGGAGATCTGTTCCTATTTCCACATTGGTATCTCAGGTTGTTGTAACAGTCCGGATGGTTTTTGATATTCCACTTTTACTTTCGAGCAGGTCAAACACTTGCTCACATACGTAGCTACATCCGCTTTCATGTTAGGCCACCAGTAGTGCACCTTTAGGTCATGATACATCTTGTCGGATCCAGGATGTATAGAATATTTAGATTTGTGTGCCTCGCTCATAACTAAATCTCTTAGATTTCCATAAACAGGCACCCAAAGTCTATCCATGAAATACCGGATTCCATCATCTTTCACCACCAGTTGTTTATCCATTCCCCTAAACGACTCAGAACCAACATTTTCTGCTTTTAAGGCTTCTATTTGTGACTCCTTAACTTGTTTGGGCAGTTGGGTACTGATAGTAAGATGTAAAGCTCACACCCGTCTGGGTTTAGCTGTTTCCTTCCGGCTTAAGGCATCGACAACTACGTTCGCCTTTCCCGGATGGTACTTAATAGCGCAATCATAGTCGTTTAGTAGTTCCACCCAACGTCGTTGCCTCATATTCAACTCTTTTTGCTCGAAGATATGTTGAAGACTCTTGTGATCGGTATAGATAGTGCACTTGGTACCGTACAAGTAATGTCTCCAGATCTTTAAGGCAAAAACCACTGCACCCAATTCTAAGTCATGGGTGGTATAGTTCTTCTCATGAACCTTTAGTTGTCTCGAGGCGTAAGCTATCACCTTTTCTCGTTGCATCAAGACACAACCCAATCCTTGAATGGATGCATCACAATACACCACGAAGTCACCTGTTCCCTCTGGTAGTGCTAATATCGGGGCAGTACAGAGTTTTTGTTTTAACAATTGAAAAGCTGATTCTTGGCTCTCACTCCATTTGTATGTTGTTCCTTTGTGAGTCAAGGCCGTGAGAGGTTGTGCGATCTTAGAAAATCCTTCTATGAATCGTCGGTAATATCCTGCTAATCCCAGAAATTGTCTTATCTCACTCGGCGTTTTGGGTGTAGTCCAATTCTTTATGGCCTCAATTTTGGCAGGATCCACATGTATCCCTTTCTCATTAACAATATGGCCTAGAAATTTCACTTCTCTTATCCAAAAATCACACTAAGAATTTGGCATACAACTGCTCATTTCTCAATAGTTCTAAGATCATTCGTAAGTGCTCTTTATGATCCTCCTTGGTCCTAGAATATATCAGTATATCATCGATAAACACAATGACGAACTGATCAAGATAGGGTTTGCACACGTGGTTCATGAGGTCCATGAACACAGCAGGTGCATTAGTCAACCCAAAAGGCATGACCAAAAACTCATAATGACCATAACGAGTATGAAACGCAGTCTTGGGAATGTCTTCTTCTCGAACTCTAAGTTGATGATAACCAGATCTCAAGTCAATTTTCAAATAATAGCTCGATCCTTGAAGCTGATCGAACAAATCATCGATACGAGGTAAAGGGTATCAGTTCTTGACTGTTACTTTGTTTATGATTATTCATGCTAGTGGACCATATTTATGGACCATACGCATGAAGACATCATGCTATTGAATTAGTCGCACGACTGAACGAGGAGACTGGATCAGTCATACGATTGAGACATGAGAATGACTCAATCGCACGACTGAACCTTCAGTCGTGCGTATGAATCAGTCACATGGGTCAGTCGCACGAATGAAGACTGCAAACCTATAAATACCACTTAATTCGTGAAAAATGAGACTTTTGACACTTATATCGTATACCCTCATAACCTAGCCGTCCAGAGCGTCCAGAGCGCATATTCCAACTTCATAGTTCGCATCTGATCGTATTCTACTCATTCTTAACATTTCTTTAATCTTTAGATCGATCGGATTTGCGTTCTTACTGATTGGATCACCAATCAAATAGGATTCCACACTATTTGATTAGGTTTCATGCATAATCAGTTAGTACTCCGTACGTACACGGTCCCTAACAAGTGGTATCAGAGCCTTGGCTC
Source organism: Flaveria trinervia (assembly GCA_025506515.1). Taxonomy (NCBI): domain Eukaryota; kingdom Viridiplantae; phylum Streptophyta; class Magnoliopsida; order Asterales; family Asteraceae; genus Flaveria; species Flaveria trinervia. The sequence goes on along the minus strand of CM046449.1, from coordinate 70,738,549 downwards.
TTGGTTTTGCGTATGATTCGATTAGTTTTCAGGTCGAAACTCACATTTTCATTCAAAAAAGGTCATCTTTTTGAGTTCACAGGTGTTTTTCGACATTTCTAGGTATAAAAGTTCAAGTTTTTCGTCATACGGCAGCTTAGGGTTTCTTGAAAAATCGTGTTTTGTGTCAAAGTGTTAAAATTTAAAAAATTTCAAACATAGTAGCCTTCAGTCACATGAATAGCTCATTCATATGATTGAGTCATCCGCATTGTCCATTCGTACGATTGAGTCATCTGCATTGTCCATCCGCACGATTGAGTCATCCGCATTGTCCATCCGCACGATTGACTCATCCGCATTTGTCCATCTGCACGATTGAGTTATCCGCATTGTCCGTTCGCACGATTGAGTCATCTGCATTATCCATTCGCACGATTGAGTCATCCGCATTGTCCATCCGCACGATTGACTCATCCGCATTTGTCCATCTGCACGATTGAGTCATCCACATTGTCCATCCGCACGATTGACTCATCTGCATTTGTCCATCTGCACGATTGACTCATCTGCATTATCCATTCGCATGAGTAAACCAGTCTTGTTCTAAAGTTCAAAGTTTATAGAAATGGAAGATCAATTCACTGCCTTTACTGCTAGAAAGGACTCTCGCATCCAGAACCTTCCGCTTCTGGAAAATGAAATTAGGAATCATAATAAACCACCAAAGCTTATAACGTTAGATGATTATCCACAATGGAAACAGAGGTCCGAGATCTACCTAAATGGAGTTGATCCGAATCTTTGGGCATCCATTGAGACAGGCTATACTATGCCAGTCGGTGCTAATGGAGTTAAGCTGACTCTGGGAGGAATGAATGACAACCAGAAGGTTAAGTACAATGCAGAATAGAAAGTGTATGCCCCGTTGACTCAGTCGATACTGAAAGACATCTTGCATAAGTCTCTGTGAACAAGAAGGCGGAAAAATTATGGGAAGCATTGGAGAAGAGATATGATGGGAATGCAACGTTAAAGGCTCTAAAGGCTAAGGCTCTCAAGAAGGAGTTTGATAACTTCTCTTTGATAGGGAATGAGAGTTTGGATGACATTATTGACAGGTTATACCATCTGATGAGTGAGCTGCACACTCATGGTGTAACAACGTCTATGGAAGATAAAGTGTCAAGTTTTGCAGACGGTTTGCTGGAAAAATGGGATTCGTTTGTGTCTAATATGAGACAGAATGATATTCTTACAAAGTTGGACATAAATGATTTCATAATGAAGTTAAGAGAGGAAGAACTGAGAATGAAGTACAAGTCACAGAAAGGATCCTACGATCAGAATCCTTCACTTTAAAACTCATTTCCCACTCCAACTAGTTCAGGAGCACCACTGCAAACAACATTCGTGTCTAGTTCCTCAGTACCTTCTGTAGATACATGTGTCCCTAGTTTCTGATTTTAATGTAATATGTTTGTATTGTCTTACACATATGTAATTGTATGGGTACCTAATGAAATACAATATGTGGTTGTGCTTATATAATATTGAATATTTAATTGGTTGGTATGTAATAACGCTTATTGACTTAACTATATAGGTTGTGGTTGTTTGAATAATATCTAAATCAATTAATGACTATGAAACATATTCAAACTTAATTATGTGAGGTTATCATGCGATTGGCCCATGCTAATGGACCATACGCATGAACAACTTCATGCTAATGAACCAGTCATACGAATGAACCAGGAGACTGGATCAGTCGCATGATTGAAACATGGGATTGACTTAGTCACACGACTGAACACTCAGTTGTGCGAATGGATCAACCGCATGACTCAATCGCATGACTGAACCATGCAAATGGTCCAGTCGCACGATTGAAAAACCTTAACCTATAAATACCACTTAAATCGTGGAAAAATGGGACACTTTGAATATAGTGATACCCAGACGTACCCTAGCCGTCTAGAGACCTCTAGTAACCTGTTCCAACTTCATAGATCGCAATAGATTGATTGCTAATCGCTCTTAATGTTTAGATTCAATCTTTAATTGATTCTACGTGCGTTCTCACTGATTGGATCGCCAATCAAATAGGATTCCGCACTATTTGATTCGGTACACACGTAAATCTGTTAGTATTCGTCCAGTATACGATCCTAACAAGTGGTATCAGAACTTTGGCTCTAGATTTACGTGTGATTCAATCGTTTTGATATAAAAATTGTGTTTTTACTCTAAAAAACGCAATCTTTTGTGTCAAATCGGGTTTTAGACGTCTCTTGATCGTAAAGTTAAGTTTTTTTTGGCATATGACAATTAGGGTTAGCCAAAATTCGTGTTTTTGCGTTCAATCACCTTAAACCTAGGAATTTTCGAAATCCAGCAGGCCCAATCGCATGATTGACTCAATCGCTCGACTGAGTTCATACGCATTCCCATACGCACGATTGGACTCAGTCGCACTTCCATTCGTCCGACTGAGAAGACTATTCGCATTGTTCAACCGCATTAGTTCATTCGGCCGACTGATTCATCCGCATTAGTTCAGTCGCACGATTGAACTATCCGCATTGTTCAATCGCCCGAATAGCCCAATCGCACACCTTCATTCGCACAAAAACAAAAGTTTGGTTTAAAGTTAAAGTTTATAGCAATGGAAGACCAATACTCAGTATTCACAGCAGGGAGAGACTCACGTATACAAAACTTACTGCTACTGGAGAATGAAGTGGGGAATCATAACAAGCCCCCAAAGCTAATCACGTTAGACGAATATCCACAATGGAAGCAACATTTCGAGATCTACTTAAATGGAGTAGATCTCAATCTGTGGGAGTCTATAGAGACGGGGTACAACATGCCTATAGGAGCTGATGGTGTCAAACTCAACTTGGTGGCATGACTGACGAACAAAAGGTGAAATACAATGCAGAAAATAAGGTTTTTGCTTTGCTTACACAGTCAATTCCGAAGGATATTTTCCATCAATTCTCGGAATATACTCAAGCAAAGAAGCAATGGGATGCATTGGAGAAACGGTATGAAAGAAATGCATCATTTAAGGCCATAAAGGCTAAGGATTTAAAGAAGGAGTTTGACAACCTCTCCTAGATGGGAAAAGAAAGCCTATCTACCACTTGATGAGTGAGATGCACACTCATGGAGTGTTGACGTCAATGGAGGACAAAATGTCCAATTTTGCAGACGGGCTGCCAGAGAAATGGGTGTCTTTTGTCTCCAATCTCAGACAGAATGGTATGCTAACGAAGTTAGATATCAATGACTTCATTATAAAGCTGAGAGAGAAAGAACTAAGAATGAAGTACAAAGCTCAAAAGGCTTCTTATGATTAGAATCCAGCGCTGTACAACACGACTCCTCAAGCACCTCTTCAGACAACTTTTGTATCAAGCTCGTCTGGTCCTTCACCAGCCTCTACTTCAGGGTCTGAAATGTCAGGGTCTGAAACGTCAGGGTCGTCTGGTACCCAATACATTGCACCTGAAGCAAATGCAGCAAAGCTGAAGACCGAGAACTTTGGCAATATGACTGTTAAGGTAGCTAAAGAGCACATGGATCTCTTAGCTGTGGTAGTCCACTCCTATGATGGACTAATTGCTGGTAATATTGGGAACTGCCATCTGGCAGATGAGGATTATGAGCAAGTGGATGAGACAGAGCTTGAGCGGATGGACATAATGTAGGCCTTAGCCAGTGCAGTCCGGAGAGCTAAGAAGTTTGTCAAAAAGACCAGACAAAATTTGATTGCGACTAAGGACACTACCTTCGGCTTTGATAAATCCAAGGTAACTTGCTTCAACTGCGGAGGGAAAGGGCACTTCATAAGGGAGTGCGTGAAGCCAAAGAAGATTGGAAATGGGAATCCTTTCTTCACCTTCAATCTTCAGGAGAAATCCACTAACAGTCCTACTTCATCAAGCAAGGATCCCAAAGCCTTGACTGCTCATGATGATGAAGGACAGGACTGGAGCTTTCGGTTTGTCTCACCGGGAGAATCCAATATCGCTTGTGTGGAGGATATCGATGATGACTTAGCTAGTGAAGGAGATATTGCAGTCGAACTTGCGATGTCAACAGCAGAAGAAACTGCACCAGTGGTCACCTACCTACCTGAAGAAGGGAAAACTGCAACTACGTCAGAATCACCAGCTCCAGAAACATCAGATTCTGCAATGATGGCTGATTCTTCAGAAACCGCTCAGGTAAGTATTACTGACCAACTCTTTAATAATCATGCTTGTTCTGATTGTAATAAATATAGGGAAAGCATTGATTTAAAATTTGTTAGGTTATTAGATCATAATGATAACTTAGTAAAGGACTTGGAACTGTGAACTGAAGCTAACAGAGTGTTAAAACAAAATAAGCATAGTTACAAAGAAAATATAGACCTTTTGAACAAACAGCTTAGGGAAACAGAAGTTGTAGCCTTTAACCAAGCTAATGACATTAGGTACTATCTAACTCCCTAGAAGACACTAAGAAACAAAAGGCAGTTTTAGAAGTAGAAGTTAATTCCCTAAAACAAAAACTGCATAGTTGGACTAGTTCTTTACACATCGTCCAAACTTAGTGAGAGAGAGAAACAATGGGGAGGATTGGGTTATAAAGTGGTTCCACCACCACATGAGATCTTGATGAACACAAAATGTAACCAATTAATGATAATCCAATCAAGGATCATGTGGTGTCTACTCCTCTTGTAAGTGATCCAGATTCCACATGTTCATCAAATGAATCTGGCACTAAACAAAAGGAGGCCACTTCAAAGGCAAAAGGTAAAATGCATTGAGTTAATCTGGACAAAGATTTTGAAAAGGTTAGTATAAAGTCTGGTTCAACAATTGTCAAATCTGAACCTAAAAAGACCAGTAATGTTAACCAATCATGTGCATCATGTCAAAGTCCAGAAAATAGAAAATAAAAAGATGTTAAAAATGTTAAAGCAATAAACTTTGTTAAACCAGACAAAACATCTAAACAATCACTGTCGAAACCCAAACAAAGTAAGGTCACCCGGGTGTCATATACATCTCCACAAAAATAGTTAAATCGTAAAGTCAAAAGCAGAGCTTGCTACAGTTGTGGAGAGTATGGACACATTGCGTCTCATTGTCTTTACTATCAGACACCGAGGATGAAAGTTGAACTCCCTAAACAAAACCTAGCTCTTTTAAGAGGAACTCAGTGACACCACCTAAAAGAGATAGTGAACCTAAAGTTCAACACATTAGCCAGTCGTCTGTTTATCACAAACATGCCTTACACAAATCTAGCTTATGGAAGGAGAAATCAACCTCATTGTCTGATAATAAGAACAATAAGACATCTGAACTTCCTTCATCCTCAAATGGTCAATGGGTTACATTTATGATGTGTGATGCCTCTGGGAAACCCAAGCTAGTGAAGGCTTGGGTCCCTAACCTGAACTAATGTTTTCAACTTAAATGTGCAGGGTGTTCGATATAGTGCTGAAACTAACACGTGTATTATAGATAGCGGAGCATCTAGGCACATGACAAGGAATAGGGATCTCTTATCAAACCTCAAACATATAAAAGGAGGTCACGTTTCGTTCCTGGAAACAAAGGTGGGTAGATCACAGCTCAAGGGTAAGTAGGTAATCAGAAAGTGAAGTTTGACAAGGTAAACTACGTTCAACAACTTCAGAATAACTTGCTTTCGGTTTCTCAAATTTGTGATAAAGACTTTAAGGTAGTGTTTGACAACAAGAAGTGCTATGTCCTGAAAAAGGACTACGTCATCCTGGAGGATCAAGTATCAATGTCTGCCTCAAGATATAAAGACCTTTATGTCTTGGATCTATAAAAGGCCTCCACTACTGATCATGAAGTTCAGAGCTTCTTGTCAAAAGCTACTGAGAAGGAATCCATCTCTTGGCATAGGATAATGGGACACATTAATCCACGGAAGATGAATCACTTGATCTAGAATGATCTAGTGAGAGGAGTTAACGTCAAAAACTTCCAACTTCCAGATTTTTGTGTTGCGTGCAAGAAGGGAAAACAGACGAAGAAGTCTCATAAGGAAAAGAAAGTTCATTCTATCAAACTTCCTCTTGAACTTCTCCACATGGATCTGTTTGGTCCAGTCAGTACAAGAAGCATTGCAGACGACTTGTACTGCTATGTAGTTACTGATAACTACTCAAGATTCACTTGGGTGATGTTTCTGAAATCCAAATCAGAGACATTTGAGTCATTCAAGGAATTAGTAATTACACTGGAGTCCCTATAAAAGTTGAAGGTACGTCTAATGCGCTCAAACAACGGAATCGAGTTCAAGAATCATTGGATGGAGGCTTACTGCAAGGAAAAGGGAATTGTGCATCAGTTCACTTCTGCCTACACTCCTCAGATGAACAGCATTGCTGAAAGGAAGAATCGCAGCTTGATAGAGACGGCACGGACGATGCTAGCAGACTCAAAACTGCCTATCCAATTCTGGAATGAAGTAGTTGCAAATGCATGTTATACACTAAATATAGTTCTGGTAGTCAAACTCCATGGAAAGACGTGTTGCGAGCTACTACAACGACGTAAACCTAATCTATAGTATCTCGAGCCGTTTGGCGCTCCGTGGACCCTACTGAAGAAGACTCAGGAGGGAAAATTCAACGAGAAGGCTGATGAAGGTATCTTTCTAGGATACAACATACCGAACAAGAGGGTCTACAACAACTCAACGAGTCAGGTAGAAGTGTGGTGTAATGTTGATGTTCAGAGATACACCACACCACCTGCTGGAAAAGGACCCGCCTTCTTTTTTGACAATGATGGATTTTTCAAGTCCTTCAGCATACCACTCTCCACTTCTGATGATGAATTAGCAACAAAGATGATCTATGATGTTCTAAACACACCATCTCAGGAATCTACATCATCCGATGTATAAGGTGATTCATCTAACAACTTAGGGGGAGCACTTGAAGATAGCGACTCTTCCTCTGATGACGAAGCTGTGGAGATTGATCAGAACAACCAGGAGCAACAGGTTCTTCCTACAGAAAGTCCACAAGCATCTGACATTGATGCCTCTATGTCTTCGGAACCTCAGACTCCTACTGCCTCAGATACTAAACCGAATGTTCATAATCTTGATTATGAGGTAGTTGTTCCAACCATTCCTGGATCACGACTAAATTTCTATCATCCTTTGGATAATGTCATTAGAGATGTGAGATCAGGAGTTCAGACCAGAAATCAGTTGTATTCAGCTGATTATGCCTCGGTGATGGAAAAGGGCTATCTTCATGATGGTGCATATCATTGCTTTGTGTCTTAGTTCTAGCCAAAGTATGTCAGTGAAGCCCTGAATGATGAGGCATGGGTGAGTGCCATGCAAGAAGAACTTCTTCAGTTCAAGAAGTTAGGTGTATGGACTCTGGTGGATAGACCTAAAGGTGCTGAGGTCATTAGCACAAAATGGGTCTTGAAATGCAAGAAAGATGATCAAGGCGTGATCATCAGAAACAAGGCTTGACTTGTTGTCCAAGGATTTCGACAAGTTGAGGGCATTGACTACAATGAAGTGTTTGCACCCGTGGAAAAAATGGAAGCAATCCATATCTTCCTTGCGTACGCATCGTATATGAAGATTGAAGTTTATCAACTTGATGTGAAAAGTGCATTCCTTCATGGTGAAATCAGAGAGATAGTGTACGTCAGTCAACTTGAGAGATTTGAGGATCTGTATCATCGAGACAGAGTTTACAAACTCGACAAGGCTCTATATGGGCTTTATCAAGCCCCCAGAGCCTGGTATGAGAAACTCTCGACTCACCTTATGAAACACGGTTTTCACAGAGGTGTCATTGACTATACACTGTTCATAAAAGAAAAGGATGGAGATTTACTGCTTGTCCAAATCTATGTCGATGACATAATCTTTGGTTCAAAGAATGAAGATCTATGTAAAGAGTTTGAAGCAGTAATGAAGGCTGAGTTTGAGATGAGTGCCATAGGTGAGATGAAATTCTTTCTCAGGTTACAGGTGGATCAGAAACCAAAAGGGATTTTCCTACATCAGACCAAGTATGTAGGAGATATCCTCAGTCGGTTTGACATGGAGAATGCTTCCACAGCTGGGACTCCACTTGCTACAAACCATGATGTAGCACCCGACGAGAATGGTGATCTGGTCGATGCCACCATGTACCGAGGTATGATTGGCTCTCTCATGTACCTCACTGCCTCAAGACCTGATATCATGTATGTGACATGTTTATGTTCAAGATATCAAGCAAAGCCAAAAGTTAACCATCTGATAGGGGTCAAAAGGATCTTTCGTTATCTGAAGGGTACTCCAACACTTGGTTATGGTATCCTCATGACGATGACTTCGAGCTGACAGTGTATAGTGACTCGGATTACGGTGGCTGCAAGATGAACTACAAGTCTACATCAGCGGGATGTCAATTCTTTAGGAGGAGATTAGTGACCTGGCAATGTAAGAAGCAGACCTCGGTTGCCTTGTCAACCTGTGAAGCCGAATATGTTGCTGCTGCAAGTTGCTGTTCACAATCATATGGATTCAACAGCAAATGCGGGACTATGGTTTGAAATTCTCTTCTAATCCTATTTTTGTTGATAACTCTGCTACAATTGCAGTAACAAAAAATCTGGTCCAACATCCTAAGACCAAACACATCGGCATAAAATATCACTTTATACGTGATTGCTTTGAAAAGTACCTAATCGATGTGATTAATATTAATACTGATTTTCAACGTGCTGACCTCTACATAAAGACTTTTGACAAACCATGTTTTTTATATGTTAGAGGTCAACGACGTTAAAAGAAAAGTGATGTAATTCCCATGATGACCATGTGTAGTCCGATGCTTATTGTCCATTTTTCTTTTAATTTTTCTTTTCTTTATTATTTGTTTACCTTTAGTAGTTTAATTAAATTAATGTTATTCGGTCGCCTATTAAAATCCTAAAAAGCGTAAATCGGTTACGGTTTTAGAATTTTAGGGGGAGAATAGGTCAGTTATAACATTAACAAAAAAAAACGAGGGAGAAGGAGAGGCTAGCTGATAGAAAGTAGATCGTATCTGTGATACCGATTAAATGACTTTGGAAAATGATAGTACACAGGTACAAATCACTTGGGACTCTAAAAGATTAAATAAAATAAGATGATAAGTTCAAAGCATAAGTCTATGTAGTCTGAGCAATATAAAAGGAAAAATGATAGTAAAACTAGCTACTACTAAGGTAACACAAAGAAAGTAGATCTAGAGGTTGTTAGACCACAGATGATATGTTGGTAGATTCAACACAATAGACGATTAGACCTTATTGGTGATCTCAAGAACAAACTAAGTTTCTCAACAAGCTGTGGGTTAACATTCTATCCCTGGTTAACACAATCAACAAATTCCAATAAGGGGTGACGAGCATAATAAATGCCACAAATGTGAGCGTAAGACCAAAATATGAGCAAAAGCAATCAAACTAATAACTTATGTTGTTGGTGAAAATTGTGCCAAAGAGTAAAATTGCTCAAACAAGAAGATAGGTTATGTGCCTCTCTGCTGTGCGGTGGCACTGACCTGAGGATAAGCATAACCTATATATTCTAGAGTTCATTGTTGTTTTCCACCTCTTTACTATGCGGTGGCACTGACCTGAGGCTTGGCTTCTCTCTGAAAGATCTAAGAATAGTTTCTTCTTGAAAACTACCCTGAGACCGCTCAAAAATCTCCTAAGGAATGTTGATTACCATATAAGTGTGGGATCCAAAATTGCTTGTTGAAATAATCAAACCATACACTATCACCAATCTGTGTCAAAAGTATGTGTATAGATTTAAGAGGACCAGTATACTGACAATCATCATGGCTGTAATTCTTGAAAGTCCAAATCAAGGTGGAATCTAATAGTACTAGTATGATTTCCTAAACTTGCTAACGACTCTAGATGAAAAACAAGAATTGAGCATCAAAAGGTGTTGATAACATGTCCCAAATGATTTGACTTGCCTGTATGATTCCAAATTGAATTGGTCTAGTTATGGTCAAAATTAATTGAAGCTGCCTATTCCGGAACCGAATCCATTAGATTAATATCTTAGGATTTACACTTCACACAAAATGTCAAAAACAAGTTTTAGTTTTGTATTTCAGTTTAAGTGTTTTATTTTGTTTATATTTAGTCATTTAGTTTGTTTAATATCGGACTACGTCATGGAATTCAAGAGGGATTTAATCATCTAAAAGGGTCACGTCTGAGGTGACCACACATGTTTCAAAGAAAAATCAGTCACTCTGAGGTGACAAATGTTTAAAAGGATCACGTCTGAGGTGGTCAAAAGTTTTTCAAGTTAAAATGATCATGTCTGAGATGGTCAAAAGTTTTTCAAGTTAAAATGATCATGTCTGAGATGATCAAATGCACAAAGTTTAATCAAAAGTAAAAAAGGGTTTAAGTGAGAAATAGTCATAAAGTCAAAATCATGAGTATGATCCAATCGCACGACTGGACCATGAGTATGGACCAACCATGCGAATGGACCATACTCATGCACTAAAAAACCGAATGGCACATGAGTATGAACCATTCAATGAATGGCTTATCAGAGAGCCACTCGACTGAGTCAGTCGCCCGACTGAAATCCAGTCGGCCGACTGAATGAGATCGACTGAGCCAATCGCTCGACTTAGGTACATTCTCCCGAATGAACCGAGCGAATGGGTCCAATCGGCCGATTGAAATCAGATTCAGTATAAATAGGGCCACAGTCGATCGCATTCAACTCATCACCCCCTAATCGCCCTCATATCGCACAGCCTACCGTTACTCTGCCAATTTTCATCTGACCCAAATTGCCTGCTTATTTGCATATTCTGACCTTCGTTGTTGATTTTACATGTAAAATGCGGTGTGATTATGCCAAAAATTCCCTCGATTACACTGAAAATTCAAGAATTTGGCCCTAACAAGACCCGACACTCTAAATAGACTAATAACCTAACTAAACCAAGTAAAATGTTAAAATAAAGGTTATTAGGTTATTAGTATATTTAATGCTAGTCTAAAGAACCATTACACGAAGTTTAATTTCAAGAATTGGTTAAAAAATCGAATCTCGATCGACCGAACAGTGGGTCATGCGACTGGACACCAGGATGAACTCCAATCGCACGATTGAGCTGGTAGAATGGCTCAATCGGCCGAATAGATAATACGAATGAGCTCAGTCGGCCGACTGAACCAATCGCAAGCTCAGTCAACCGATTGAACTCAGTCGCCGGCTCAGTCACCCGACTAAATCCAGTTGCATTCCAAGTCACTAACTGAACACAGTCGCATGGTTCAATCGCATGAATGAACCAGAATTAATTCAACCAAGTTAATTAGAACTGATTTGTGTCGTGTGGTTAGCTAATGTCTATGTGTCTTGTGTTACAGATTGATGGCAGACAAATGGTCCATCAACCCCAAGCACAACATCTGTGCTCACTTAGACTCCACGACTCGGAATGGTGCCGAGTTTGCGGGGATCATCTCTTTCCTCAAGCGATCCAGGATCCACAAGGCGATATCTACACCATGCACTCCTTACAGGTCTATTCAGCAGGCCTTCTGAGGGAGCATCGGTTGACTGCTCTCGTGAGTCCTACAACATAAGGTTCTATTTTTGGGATGGATATAGAGATTACTGCTGAGGACATTCAGCGAGTACTTGGGTTGGGTGATGATGCAAACCACCCCACCAGACTTCACCCACTGACGGTGAGAGGGTGCTTCATGAGGATGAAGTACGTGGGGATATTAACGCAGGTGTGCTCAACAAGAGCAACTTGTGTCCCCAGTACAAGTACTTGGCACAAGTCATCCTCATTGCCTAGCTTTGCGAAGGGGTGGGTTTGATGATCTTTCAGACCAGATACAAAATGCCTACGTGGCACTGGTTCTAAACCACCCTTTCAGCTTTTCTAGCATAATTTTCTCTTACCTGATAGAGAACTTTGAGGCGAAGGGCAAAGAGGGTTTCTGCATGTACCCTAGGTTTCTATAGATGATCTTTGATGAGAAGCTGCCCATACTGCGTAAGGAGAGCCACGACGCTGTGGCGTTGGAGATTATGGCCGATACGACACTGGGTCGTATGAAGTTTACCGGGGAAAGTAGGTCAAACCCCCGGTAAAAAGACTCATTGGCCATCTGGCCAAGGTGGACTACGTGGCGCCGAGGAGGCGTGAATGGCGTCACGTAGACAGTGATTCAGATGTCGAGCAGCTAGAGCTACCTGAAGATGACTCCGACGACAACGACAACGATGATGGTGGAGATGCAGGGCCCACTCAACTGAGGCCCCCACTGCTGATATAGCATCTCCAACATCCACCCAAGGTGGAGCAAAGGTTGCAGGGTTCCATCAGGACTTTCGTCTTGATGATGAGGAGGAGACGGACGAGGAGCCCCTAACCCGTACTGTGGGGAGCCGGGTGGTTGCCACCGACCGAGGTATTCGGGAGGTTGGAGGACGCCCTAGCGAGTCAGGGGGAGGCTGACACTGATCCTACTTATGCTCCCGATCAGTCTAGTAGTGTTCCAGGGGGAGCATCCACCTCGAGGGGCTTGAGGATGAAAAGGATGGCTCAGCCTCACGGTTTGAAGAAGAAGAGGAGGAGGATGACCTTCATCACCACCACAACTACTACCACCACTTCCACCACTCCACCCACTACCACCATCCCATCCACCACATTATCTACCACCTCACACACCACTACCACAACCTCTCCACCACCACCTTCATCAATACCACCCCTAATCCTCACCACTCCACTACCACCTTCATCTATACCACCCCCAATCTTCACCATTCCACCACCACCTTCATCTATACCACACCTAATCTTCACCACTGCCACCACCACCACCGCTAGCCACCATGCGGATTGTCATCTTACACCTCCTATCCATCTGGATCATCTCTACCTCCTAGTGGGGTATAGAACAACTCTCGGCACTTAACCGTATGGTGGTGAAGCTATTGGCAGCCAACACGAGAAGACTACCCAGATTCGTCAGCTAGTAGATCTTACTGCTGCACAATCTCAGCAGATATCTCAGCAGGCTCAGCTGATTGAGTAGCAGGCACAACAGATTGCTGCACAGAGCTCAGAGATGTCCCAACTCCAGGAGCAACATGTCCAATCAGCCAAAAGGATAGAGGAGTTGGAGACTACCAACAAGACCATCATGCTGAGGCTCAAAGGATCAAAAGAGGAGCCACTAAAGATCAAAGAGGGAGATGGAGATGGTGGTGATGATGATGATAGTGATGATGATGATGATAATGGTGATGATCAAGGGGATGATACTGATGCTGGTGATGATGCTAATGATGATGTTGTTGATGATGATGATGATACATCTGTTGCGGGTGCCACATCTGCGAGTGAAAGGAGGACAAAACGAGCTCAAGACCAAGGTGCCTCCACTTCAGCCCCGTCAGCAGAGGAGCACATGATACATGACAAGAGTAATGCTTAGTTATTTATGTTATTTAAATCATGTGTATTTGAATCTTGTATTAAATTAATGAAATTAATGTTTATATTTATTGTTGATGTTTACTTCTTTGATTGTTGACTAATGGTTGTTGTGTTACATGTTTAAATCAAGCAGATCCAAACTTTCAAAGAGATGAATATGATGTTGCTCCCCTCCAACAGATCAAGACTCAGCTCACGATGATTCTTGATCTACAGGGTATAGTTAGGAGATCAATGAATTACACTCCTGAAGAAGGAGAGATAATTCATGATCTCACAGACGAGCAACTTGCTGAAATATTCAGACTTAATCCAGATAAGATCGTGAAAGATGCTCCAACAATCCATGTGGAAGGTGACGACGAGCTCAAAAATGTTGATGAGATTAAGATCGAAGATTTCATGGACCAACATTATCCAGAGTACACTGACATCAAGGGTAATGTCATTCCCAATCTGGGAGACAACCTGTCAGTGAAACTTTTAAGACTCTGGATAGAATGGAAGAAGAGTCTGATAAGAAAGAAGATACAACCCAAGCCTCGGAAGTTGAAGTAAATATCAGAAAGGTTGAGTGGGCTGCATGCTTTGAAGAAATACGAGCCCAACGCAGTGCTTCAACGTCAACTGTCTACACCAAACTGTACAAAGTGAAGAAACATCAAAAGGTGTCAGGCAAAATCATTGCATGGGCGTATTTTAAGGATCTCAACGTTTATGCAGTTAAACGTGAGAAAGGGATTGAGTACTTCAGGTTCCCACATGACCTGAAGACTCTTCCTGGAATTGAGCTAAACTAGTTAGCAAAGTTAAAATTGCTATATGCTGACCCACGGAAAATGGCAGGCTGGTTTGAGACTGCTCTTAAAAGAGAGTACCACACCAGAGGGGTCTACTTCAAACCTCAACAACCAACGAGGTATATCAGACGGTCTGAAGTTGATCCCATAACTGGAAAACCAAAAATAGTGCTGAAGTGGAGTCCTCCGTGCACAATGTCAAAGATCCCTCTACTGGAAATGCCACAGGACTTCACTCCACACTTCAAATGGTGGTACTATGATTGGAGGATAGGAGAGGCAGTCATAGTTTTGAATAAGAATGGTGTAATGGAAACCATAAGGGTGTTTGACCCAATGTGGCTTACAAACTTGTCTGCAGATGATGTTTATACATTATACAAGTGGCCATTATTCTATGACTCTCAAGATATTGTACATGCTCTACAATTTCAGAATGTTATAAAACTTTGTTTTGCTTTTGAGATACACGCCGGAGTCACCAGAGAAGAAAAGTACAAGAAATTTGAGGAACTCATGAAGGATGTAAGACAAGACGAAACTAGGTCCAAGGGGGAGTTTGTAGATACATGTGTCCCTAGGTTTTGATCTTAATGTAATATGTTTGTATTGTCTTACACATATGTATTGTACGGGTACCTAATGAAATACAATATGTGGTTATGCTTATATAATGTTGAATATTTCATTGGTTGTATGTAATAACGCTTATTGACTTAACTATATAGGTTGTGGTTGTTTGAATAATATCTAAATCAATTAATGACTATGAAACATATTTAAACTTAATTATGTGAAGTTCTCATGCGATTTGCCCGTGCTAATGGACCATACACATGAACAACTTCATGCTAATGAACCAGTCGTATGAATGAACCAGGAGACTGGATCAGTTGCATGATTGAAACATGAGATTGACTCAGTCGCATGACTGAACACTCAATCGTGCGAATGGATCAATCGCATGGTTTAATCGCACGACTGAACCATGCTAATGGTCCAGTCGCACGATTGAAAATTCTTAACCTATAAATACCACTTAAATCGTGGAAAACGGACACTTCGAATATTTTGATACCCAGACGTACCCTAGCCGTCCAGAGACCTCTAATAACCTATTCCAACTTCATATATTGCAGTAGATCGATTGCTAATTGCTCTTAACATTTAGATTCAATCTTTATTGATTCTATGTGCGTTCTCACTAATTGGATCGCCAATCAAATAGGATTTTGCACTATTTGATTCGGTACACGCGTAAATCTATTAGTATTCGTCCAGTACACGATCCTCCCAAACCACTGCTTCAGGATCCGAAACGTCAGGGTCATCTTGCACCCAATACATAGTGCCTAAAGAAAATACTAGAAGTTAAAGATCGAGAATATCGTAATATTACAGTGGAAGTTTCAAGGGAGCAAATGGATCTTCTAGCAGCTGTTCTCCATTCCTACGATGGTTTAGTTGTCCGGAAGATTGGAAATTGCCATCTTGCAGATGAAGATTAGGAGCAAGTTGACGAGAATGAGCTAGAAAGGATGGATATCATGTGGGCTCTTGCAAGTGCCAATTAGACGAGCCAAAAAGTTCGTTAAGAAGACTGGGTAGAATTTAGTAGCCACTAAAGACACAACCTTTGGTTTTGACAAAACCAAAGTCGCTTGCTTTAATTGTGGTGAAAAGGGGCATTTTAAATGTGAATGTGTAAAGCCTAACAAAACAGGAAATGGAAATCCATTTTCCACCTTCAACCATCAAGACAAACCCATGAGTGGAAATACCTCTTCAAGCAAAGAGACAAAGGCCTTGAATTGCGCAAGGTGATGAAGCGCAAGACTGGACCTTCTGCTTTATGTCTTCGGGTGAATCAAACATTGCCTGTGTTGAGGGAGTGGAAGATGGTTCTGCGAGTGAAGGTGAGATCACAGTTGAGCAAGTATTGTCAGATACTAAAGAAGTTGTGAACGTGGTACATCACTTGGTTGAGGAAGAGCTCAAAGCAACAAGTTCAGAATCTCCAGCATCCGAAGAGTCTAACTCTACATTGATGGCTGATTCAACCAATTCCTCATAGGTAAGTACTAAAGACCAACTATTTGAAAAACATGCTTATGATGAATGTGACAAATTTAGAGAAAGCATTGATTTGAAATTTTCTAGGTTATTAGACCATAATGATAACTTAGTAAATGATTTACAACTATGCATTGAAGCTAATCGTATTGTAAAACAAAATGATTGCAGTTACAAAGAAAAAATAGAACTTTTGTAACACTCGGTTATTTATTTGTTTTGAAGCCGACAAAGAAGAAAAGAAATAAAGCCCAAAGTCGAGGGACCAAACTCGCCAATGAGAGAATGTTGGGTAAGTGGGGGGTATATAAAAGGAGAGGGCAGCCATTAGCCTCTCCCTACACCCACATTTTCAGCCAAAGAAAGAGGAGAAGAGAGAAAGAAGAGAAAATGGGAGAAAAGTTGGTTTGGGTTGGTTCGAGTGAGCCAAAATCATTGAGAAGCGAGTCAAATCGAAGCTCTTCTCGTTGTGGTCATTTGTGTGAGTTTTAGGACCCCTCTTTTACAAATTTTTGAATGATTTTAGGGCTGGAACACATCTGAAATTGGGTTTTTGAGTGTGTGCATGTTTAACCCGTTTGTGTATGTGTATGTGTGTGTATGATTCATTTGAGCCTTGCTTGTGTGTGCCTAAATAGTGTTGTGGTATGCATTCCTAAGGTTTAGGATGGTTGATTTGGGCTTAGAATGAGTTTAGATGAGCTTGGAGGTCAAAAATTGCAGATTAGGTTCGGGATGAATTGCATTCTGCACCAGCTAGGGCTAGGCGACCGAATGGAGTCCATACGGCCGATTGAGGTGCGGTTGGGGTTCATTCACACGATTGAGATTCATTCGCATGATTGGAGCCAGTCGCATGGGGAGTCATGCGACTGAGGGTGCAGTCGCATAAGTGCTCATCCGCATTAGTTCCATTCGCATGAGGTCCATCCGCATTGGTCCAGCCATGCAACAGAAGGTGTCCATACGCCCTAATGGGGCTGTTGCACCCCAGGAGAAGTGTAGTTTAACTTCTGACTTTCGGGGGAAAGTGCAGATGTAAGTTTGGACGTGAAGGTTCCCGTAAGTTCATGTAAGATGACTGTTGAGGCCTTAGAGAGCATGTTGGGCAGATGATGATGATGCTGTTTCATGATTATGCATGTTATGTATGTATGATGTTGCCCTGTATGATGTTAATGCCTGTGTATGTTATGTTTCTTGTCATGATGTATGTTTATCTTTCATGTGGCTTTGCGTGTTATGTTAATGAATGAAATGAAGTATTATGTAACGTACGGTGGAGGATAAGGAAAAGTGGAACATGATGAATGCGTGCATTAATGAATGATGAAAGTAATGAAGTCTTGCAAGCATTAGATATCGGGACCACCAATTATAAGGTGTTAGCCCAACGGTGTGCGGGTTCGCTACCCCGGGAGGATGCATATCGGGGTCCTTCTCTGTGATCGACCATTTGAATAGAACCTCTACCGCTTACCCCTGGTACTGTGGCACCATGTTTGGCTGTCTATTTATAGACTTCGGCCCAACAACCATATAGTTCGGGGTGTAGCACATGGTATTGGTATGGAAGATATCGGATGCGTAGGAAAAGACGTAATGATGAATGAACGAATGAAGAAGATAATAATAAATATTATCTATGTGTACGTACGATGTGTGATCACATTCTAAAAACCTGTTATGATTGAATGAATGTAAAGAACGGTTTTAAACGAAAGATAAAGTATATTTTATTATAAAACTAGAACTCACTGAGCAACGCTGACTTTTTATGTATTTCCAGTTGGCAGGTAATGTTGCTGAGGATGGCACTACGAGGCTACTCAGCTCTTTTGGGATGGCATCCATTTATATAATGCTTTTGTGATGTAATGCAACAATGTATTTTGTAATTGATTGATGATGTATTATTTGGTAAAAGTTTTTATAATGAAATGAGATGTCATTTTTGAATGTTTCCACTGCAGTATTTTCATAAGGCAAATGTAATTATATGTTTTATGTGCGATGAGGATCCAACTGTAAGCGTCCCGGGAACGAGGTCTTACAACTTTTGGGTAAACAACTAAGGGAACCGAGGTTGTTGCCTTCAATCAAGAAAATGATATAAAGTTTTATTTGAATTCTTTGGAAGAAACAAAGAAAGAAAAAGCAGTTTTAGAAGTCGAAGTTAATTCTTTAAAACAAAAACTGCATAGTTGGACCAGTTCTTCTCACATAGTTCAACACTTAGTGAAAAACGAAATAATGGGGAAGGGTTGGGTTACAAAGTATTTCCACCACCACATGAGATTCTTTTAAATACAAAATGTAGACCTGTAAATAACAACCTAGTAAAGGATCATATGGTGTCCACTCCTTTGGTTAGTGATCCTGATTCCACGGGTAAAACGGTGAACTCTATCACTAAACAAAAGAAGTCTACTGTGGAATCAAAAGGAAAGATGCCTACTATTAATTTGGATGTTAAAATTGAAAAGGTTAATGTAAGGTCAGGTTCATACATGCCTTCTTCTGAACCCAAAATGACTAAACCAGTTAGCCAAACCCGTGTTACACGTCAAAGTCCAAATAAACTAAAGGCTAAAGATGTTAAAAATGTTCAAACAATTAATTTTGTTAAAGAAGCAGAAACATCTAAACGAGTAGTGACTAAACCCAATCAGACTCATGTCGCACCTGTAACACACTCAACCCCACATAAACAGTTTTCTCAACATGTGGAAGGGAGATCATGCTACAACTATGGAAAAAGAGGACATATTTCTTCAAATTGTCCTTATTATCAGACTCCCAGAAAGAAATTGAACTTTATGATACAAAACAAAGTTCTTCAAAAGGAGTTCTATTACTCCTCCTAAGAGAACTAATGAACCTAAAGTTCAAACTCTAAGCCAGTCGTTTGTTTATCACAAGCAAGCCTTACACAAAACTGGCCTATGGAAAGAAAATTCAAATAAGTTCTCTAGTAATGAGAAAAATAAAAAGAACGATATGCCCTCATCCTCAAGTGGACAGTGGGTTGAGTTTATGATGTGTGATTCCTCTGGGTCACCCAAGTCAGTTAAGGCTTGGGTCCCAAACCTAAATTGATCATTTCGTTTGAATATGCAGGGTGTCCGCTATAGTGCTGTCACAAATACCTGGATTGTTGATAGTGGGGCATCTAGGCACATGACCGGGAACTTGTCTTTCCTTTTTAATGTCAACAAATTAAAGAAGGACATGTATCATTTGCTGGGAATAAAGGAGGATATATCACTGCTCAGGGTGAAGTGGGAAACTATAAAGTCAAGTTTGATAAGGTCAACTATGTTCAACAACTACAGAACAACTTGCTTTCAGTCTCCCAGATCTGTGACAAAGGCTTCAAAGTTGTGTTTGACAACAAGAAGTGCTATGTGCTGAAAAAGGATTAATGAATGAAATGTAGTATTATGTAACGTACAGTGTAAGATAATGAAAAGTGGAACATGATGAATGCGTGAATTAATGAATGATGAAAGTAATGAAATATTGCAAGCATTAGATATGGGGACACGCCAATTATAAGGTGTTTGTCCAACGGTGTTCGGGTTCGCTACCCCGGGAGGATGCACATCGGGGTCCTTCTCTATGATCGACCATTTGTATAGAACCTCTACCGCTTATCCCTGGTACTGTGGCACCATGTTTAACTGTCTATTTATTGACTTCGGCCCAGTAGCCATATAGTTTGGGGTGTAGCACATGGTATTGGTATGGAAGATATCAGATGCGCAAGAAAAGACGTAATGATGGATGAACGAATGAAGAAGATAATAATAAATATTATCTATATGTATGTACGATGTGTGATCACATTCTAAAAACCTGTTATGTTTAAATGAATGTAAAGAATGGTTTTAAATGAAAGATAAAGTATATTTTATTATAAAACTAGAACTCACTCAACAACACTGACTTTTTATGTATTTCCAGTTGGCAGGTAATGTTGCCAAGGATGGCACTGCGAGGCTACTCAACTCTTTTGGGATGTCATCCATTTATATAATGCTTTTGTCATGTAATGCAATAATGTATTTTGTAATTGATTGACGATGTATTATTTGGCAAAAGTTTTTATAATGAAACGAGATGTCATTTTTGAATGTTTCCGCTGCAATATTTTCATAGGGCAAATGTAATTATATGTTTTATGTGCGATGAGGATCCAACTGTAAGTGTCCCGGGAATGGGGGCTTACAAGTTGGTATCAAAGCCAAAGTTTAAGTGAAATGGGTAAAATTTTAAAATAAACCTTAACTTAAACTGAGAATGGGATGGAAAGGGAATGGGATGCCAATCTGAGTAGCTGTGTGCCATTAGATATTTTCGTAATGTTAACCAGTTTTATGTGCGCATGGTATGTGATTATGTGTTGTATGTGGATTGAAATACTGATGTAGTTAGGATAGGTAATGCTTGGGGTGTGAAGAGTAAAGTAAGTGGCTAATCACAACTGGCCACTGTAATTAGGGACTTACTACACTTAACATAAATTGAGTTGTTCCCTTGAATGATCGTGTTGGTGTTTGACTCTTTCAGTGTGCGTGTGTATGGCTGGCGGTAGATCTTTGAAAGCTTCACGTGGTGGAGGTCACGGTGCTAAACCGCGACCCAAGAGAGGGAGACCCAGAGTTGAGAAGGTGGTTCATGAGGAACCCGAGACCCCTCATCCGGAGGGTAGTGATGAGAGTGCAAACCTGAGGGCCTCGGTGAAGGAGGCTGTGGTTGAAGAAGTTCATCAAGGCCCGACGAGCGGTCCACGGAGCTGCATCCCTACTCACCTGGTCCATGCACATCGCTCTCTCCAGGAGGTTGGCCGCCTATCCTAGATCTTCATGCAGACAATCTTACCGTCTATAGTGACTGAAGTTATCAAGGCTCTACGGGAAGGGGAAAGAAAGGAGAGAAATAGGTCCTCGGGAGGACGGGAACAACTAGAGCCTGAAACGGTTCCATCTAATGATGAAGAGGAAGAAGAAGAGCCTGTGCAGGAGGCAACACGAGGCTGTAACTATGGGGTGTTTATGAGATGCAAACCCCCTACCTTTGATGGTAACGGCACTGCTGCTGCCGCTCACCAGTGGGTGAGGGAAATGGAGGCTGTTCTTGATATTAGCGAGTGCCAGGAGGACCAGAAGGTGAAGTTTTCTACCCACTCATTTGTAGACTCGGATCTGTGTTGGTGGGACGATATTGTCCAAGCCGAGGGTAGTCGGGCGATAGGAAGGATGAGGTGGGAGTAGTTAAAGAAGATGGTGATTGAGGAGTTCTGCCCTGATAGGGAGATGGATAAGATAGAGAGAGAGTTCTTGTAGCTAGAAGCGGGAACTATGACACACCAGAAGTACACCAACAAATTCAATGAAATGGCACGGCTCGTACCGGATCAGGTGACGCCTCTATCTCGAAAGATCAAGAGGTACATTCAGGGCTTACCGGTGGATGTTCGTAGGCATATGATCACCGTCCGGCCAAGCACGTTTAGGTCGGCGGTCGATTTGGCGGGGATATTATATGATGAACAGGAGGTGGTGGTGACCGAGGTGAGCAAGAAGGGTGGTGGCGATTGGAACTGGAAGGGGAAAAGGGTGGGTCGGGGTGATGCCTCGATGGGTAACAAAAAGGCATGGGTGGATGACTGTCGTGGGGCCACATCGAGTGCGGGGTCAAAGAGGCGTGGTAAGTATGGAAGGGAGCATGCGGGGGAATGTAGGATGGGATTGAACGTGTGCTTCAAATGTGGGAAGATGGGGCACATCACAAAGGATTGCCTTGCAGGCAGATGTTTTAACTATGGGCAAAGTGGTTATATGAGTAAAGACTGTAAGAAGCCGATGGCTGAGGGTACCGGGGCAAAGAAGACGGGAAGTGAAGGATCGAGGGCAAGCGCCAGGGCATTCACTATGACACATGAGGAAGCCAGGATGGACCCTAATGTCGTGTCTAGTACGTTTTTGGTGAACCAAACTTTAGCTTCTGTGTTGTTTGATTCTGGTGGTAGTAAAAGTTTTATTTCTGCTGCTTTCTATGCTAAGCTGACTGTTAGTAGTAGACGTGTTGAGGTGCCCTTTGATGTAGAAACTGCCATAGGTAAGTCTACCAGGATTTCGGAGATGATAAAGAACTGTGATGTGGAACTAGAGGGTTATAAGTTTCATGTTAGACCATTCATAATGACCTTGGATGGTTTTGATTTGGTTCTTGGGATGGATTGGTTAGCGGAGTTTGAGGCGAACATTATGTGTCGCAAGAAGATGATTCCCTTGACAGCACCTGATGGGAGTTCGGTAACTGTTTATGGGGACCGGGTCACGACGATCCCGAAATTAATCTCAATGGCGGTGGCGGGAAAGTGTATGAGGCGTGGATGTAGCGCCTACTTGGTTTATGTAAATGACGTGGATACGCCAACACCACAACTATCCGATGTACCGGTTATGTGTGACTTTCTGGACGTGTTCCCAGAAGACCTACCAGGAGTGCCACCTGACCGAGAGATCGAGTTTCAGATTGATCTGATACCGGGTGCCCAACTTGTTGCCAAGGCACCGTATCGGTTGGCTCCGAATGAGACGAAGGAGTTGATGGAGAAATTGCAAGAGCTGCTGGATAAGGGGTTCATCAGACCAAGTATCTCTCCTTGGGGTGCTCCGGTCTTGTTTGTGAAGAAGAAAGACGGTAGCATGAGGATGTGCATTGACTACCGTGAGTTGAACAAGTTGACGGTGAAGAACCGATACCCGTTACCAAGAATAGATGATTTGTTCGATCAGCTTCAAGGTGCCAGTTGGTTTTTAGGGATAGATCTTCGGTCTGGTTACCATCAGTTGAAGGTGAAGGAGCAAGATATCCCTAAAACAGCTTTTCGCATGCGCTATGGTCACTACGAGTTTCTTGTCATGTCTTTTGGTTTGACCAATGCGCCAGCTACTTTTATGGATCTGATGAATCGGGTGTGTCGTCCGATGTTGGATAAAACAGTGATTGTGTTTATTGATGATATCCTGATTTATTCGAAGAGTGAGATTGAGCACGCCGGTCACATTCGGTAGGTTCTGGAGACATTGAGAAAGGAGAAGTTGTACGCCAAGTTCTCCAAGTGTGCATTTTGGTTGCGTGAAGTTCAGTTCTTGGGTCATGTGGTGAATCCTGACGGGATTATGGTGGACCCGACAAAGGTGGAGGCGGTGATGCAATGAAAGTCTCCAAGGACGCCATCCGAGATTCGTAGTTTCTTGGGTTTGGCGGGCTACTACAGAAGGTTCATCCAAGACTTTTCCAAGATCGCTTCTCCACTCACCAAGTTGACCCGGAAGGATGTGAAGTTTGTATGGGGCCAGGCTCAAGAGAAGGTGTTCGAAGAATTGAAGGCGAGGTTGACTCAAGCTCCTGTTTTGTCATTACCCGATGGAAGTGAAGATCTGGTGGTTTATTCTGATGCTTCCTACTCGGGGTTGGGGTGTGTGTTAATGCAGAGAGGGAAGGTTATAGCCTATGCATCCCGACAGTTGAAGATTCACGAGGTCAATTATCCTACTCATGACTTGGAGCTAGCAGCCGTGGTATTTGAACTAAAGATTTGGAGGCACTCTCTTTACGGAACGAAGTGCACCATTTTCACTGACCACAAGAGCTTGAAGTACTTCTTTGAGCAGAAATATCTAAACATGAGACAAAGACGATGGTAAGAGCTCATAAAAGATTATGATTGTGAGATCCACTACCATCCGGGCAAAGCCAATGTGGTGGCGGACGCCCGTAGTCGGAAAGAGAGGCCCGAGCCGATTCGGGTGAAAGTGTATCTGCTAATCATGACCTCTGACGTGGTGAAACAAGTTAAAGAGCTTCAAGATGAGGCATTGAAGGAGGATCATCTTAACTCAGAAAGAATGAGAGGTCTGGTTGTGGAATTGGGTGAAAACACACTTGGTGTTAAAACCCGATTTGGACGGGTGTGGATTCCTCTTTTTGGGGATCTACGCATGAGGAATATGGATGAAGCTAACAAGACTCAATACTCCATTCATCCTGGTGCCACAAAGATGTATCAAGACATGAAGAAGGATTATTGGTGGCCAGGTATGAAACGTGACGTGGTGGAGTATGTGGGTAAATGCCTTACTTGTCTACAGGTGAAGGCTGAGCATCAGTAGCCGTATGGGAAGATCCAACCTTTGGATATACTGGAATGGAAGTGGGAGCACATCACCATGGATTTCATTACAAAGCTGCCACGTACTCTGAAAGGGTATGATGCCATATGGGTGATAGTTGATCGTTTGACGAAGAGTGCTCACTTTCTATCGATCCGCGAGACATATTCATCTGAGAGGTTGGAAGATCTTTTCATTAAGGAGATTGTAACTCGTCACGGTATACCGGTGTCCATTGTGTCTGATCGTGACACTCGGTTTACATCCAAATTTTGGAAGAAATTCCACGCTGCTATGGGGACGAGATTACATATTAGCACGGATTATCATTCCTAAACTGATGGTCAGTCAGAAAGGACCATTCAGACATTGGAAGACATGCTTCGGGCATGTGTGATTGATTTTGAGGGAAGTTGGGATGACCACTTACCGTTAGCTGAATTCTCATACAACAACACCTTTCATGCCAGCATTGGTATGCCACCATATGAGATGCTATACAGTAGGAGATGCAGAACACCCATTTGTTGGGGTGATATTAGTCAGAAAGAACTAGGGAGCATCGAGGTGATCGAGGCTACGACTGAGAAGCTTGAAAAGATCAAAGCCTTCATGAAGGCAACCAAAGATAGACAGAAGTCATATGCCGATAAATGACGCAGACCGATTGAGTTCCAGGTGGGTGACCGGGTTATGTTGAAGGTCTCACCTTGGAAGGGTATCATTCGTTTCCGAAAGCGGGGCAAGTTGAGCCCGAGATACATAGGCCCTTTCCGAATCATTGCTCGAGTAGGAGAGGTGGCCTATAGACTGGACTTACCAGATGAGTTAAGTGGAATTCACCCGACATTCCATGTATCTCCTTTAAGGAAGTGCTTGGTAGAGGAAGATATGATTGTTCCACTGGAGGATATCGATGTAGACGAACGGCTTAATTATGTGGAGCAACCAGTGGAAATCATCGACCGAAAAGAGAAAAGGCTGAGGAATAAAGTGGTTCCTCTTGTGTGTGTACAATGGAAGAACATGAAGGGATCCGAGTTAACGTGGGAGACTGAGGAAGAAATGAGACAACATTATCGATATTTGTTCGAGGAATAACATGTTTCGGGGACGAAATCATTGAGAAGTGTTGGTTCGAGTGAGCCAAAATCATTGAGAAGCGAGTCAAATCGAATCTCTTCTCATTGTGGTCATTTGTGTGAGTTCTAGGACCTCTCTTTTACATGTTTTTGAATGATTTTGGGGCTGGAACACATCTGAAATCGGGTTTTCGAGTGTGTGCATGTTTTACCCGTTTGTGTATGTGTATGTGTGTGTATGATTCGTTTGAGCCTTGCTTGTGAGCTTGTGTGTGCTTGAATGGTGTTTTGGTATGCATTCCTAAGGTTTAGGATGGTTGATTTGGGCTTAGAATGAGTTTAGATAAGCTTGGAGATCGAAAATGGTAGATTAGGTTCGGGATGAACTGCATTCTGCACCAGCTAGGGCTAGGCGACCGAATGGAGGCCATATGGCTGATTGAGGTGCGATTGGGGTTCATTCGCATGATTGAGATTCATTCGCATGATTGGGGCCAGTCGCATGGGGAGTCATGTGACTGAGGGTGCAGTCGCATAAGTGCTCATCCGCATTAGTTCCATTCGCATGAGGTCCATCCGCATTGGTCCATTCGCATGATGCTCAGTCGCATGGATGCCATGCGACTGAAGGGTGTCCATACGCCCTAATAGGGCTGTTGCACCCCAGGAGAAGTGTAGTTTAACTTTTGACTTTCGGGGGAAAGTGCAGATGTAAGTTTGGATGTGAAGGTTCCTGTAAGTTCATGTAAGATGACTGTTGAGGCCTTAGAGAGCATGTTGCGCATGATGACGATGATGTTGTTGCATGATTATGCATGTTATGTATGCATGATGTTGCCCTGTATGATGTTGATGCCTGTGTATGTTATGTTCCTTGTCATGATGTATGTTTATCTTTCATGTGGCTTTGCGTGTTATGTTAGTGAATGAAATGAAGTATTATGTAACGTACAGTGGAAGATAATGAAAAGTGGAACATGATGAATGCGTACATTAATAAATGATGAAAGTAATGAAGTCCTGCAAGCATTAGATATCGGGACACGCCAATTATAAGGTTAATGTAAGGTCAGGTTCATACATGTCTTCTTCTGAACCCAAAATGACTAAACCAGTTAGCCAAACTCGTGTTACACGTCAAAGACCAAATAAACTAAAGGCTAAAGATGTTAAAAACGTTCAAACAATTAGTTTTGTTAAAGAAGCAGAAACATCTAAACGAGTAGTGACTAAACCCGATCAGACTCATGTCGCACCTGTATCACACTCAACCCCACATAAACAGTTTCCTCAACATGTGGAAGGGAGATCATGCTACAACTATGGAAAAAGAGGACATATTTCTTCAAATTGTCCTTATTATCAGACTCCCAGAAAGAAAATTGAACTTTATGATGCAAAACAAAGTTCTTCTAAAATGAATTCTATTACTCCTCCTAAGAGAACTAATGGACCTATAGTTCTAACTCTAAGCCAGTCGTCTGTTTTGTCACAAGCAAGCCTTACACAAAACTGGCCTACTAAAAGAAAAGTCAAATAAGTTGTCTGATAATGAGAACAATAAGAAGAACGATATGCCCTCATCCTCAAGTGGACAGTAGGTTGAATTTATGATGTGTGATTCCTCTGGGTCACCCAAGTCAGTTAAGGCTTGGGTCCCAAATCTAAACTGATCATTTCGTTTGCATGTGCAGGGTGTCCGCTACATTGCTATCATAAATACCTGGATTGTTGATAGTGGGGCGTCTAGGCACATGACCGGGAATTTGTCTTTCCTTTTTAATGTCAAACAAATTAAAGAAGGACATGTATCATTTGCTAGGAATAAAGGAGGATATATCACTGCTCTGGCGATGTGGGAAACTATAAAGTCAAGTTTGATAAGGTTAACTACATTCAACAACTACAGAACAACTTGCTTTCAGTCTCCCAGATTTGTGACAAAGGCTTCAAAGTTGTGTTTGACAATAAGAAGTGCTACGTGCTGAAAAAGGATTACGTTATTCCGGAGGACAAAGTCTTAATGTCTTCTTCAAGATAACGATTTATATTTCTTGGATCTATCAAAATCCTCCACAACTGATCATAAAGTTCAATGCTTCTTGTCAAAGGCAACAGAGAGGGACTCAATCTCCTGGCATAGGAGAATGAGACACATTAATCCGAGGAAGATGAATCAATTAATACAGAATTGTCTAGTGAATGGAGTAAATGTCAAGAACTTCTAGCTTTCGGATTTTTGCGTAGCATGTAAGAAAGGCAAACTGACCAAGAAGTCTCACAAGGCAAAGAAAGTTAATTCCATTGACCTGCCTCTCGAGCTTCTACACATGATCTGTTTGGTCCCGTTAGCACTAAAAGTATTGCTGGTGATTTGTACTACTATGTAGTAACATATGATTACTCAGATTCTCTTAGGTGATGTTTCTGAAAGCCAATCAGAAACTTTTGAATCATTCAAATATCTGGTAACTACATTAGAATCACTCTACAACCTGAAAGTTAGATAGATTCGATTAGACAACGGAATAGAGTTCAAGAACCAGTGGATGGAGGCGTTTTGTAAAGAATAAGGGATTGTACATCAATTTACATCTACCTACACCCCACAGATGAATAGAGTTACTGAGTGAAAGAATTAGAGCTTCATAGGACAATAAGAACGATGCTAGCCAACTCAAAACTGCCTATCCAATTTTGGAACGAGGAAGTGGCCAATGCATGCTACACCCTTAATAGGGTCTTGGTGGTAAAACATCATGGTAAAACATGTTATGAGTTGCTCCAGCGACGTAAACCTAACCTGGAGTATCTCAAACCATTTGGTTCACTATGTACGCTTCTAAAGAAAACTCAGTCTGGGAAGTTCGGTGAGAAGGCTGAAGAAGGGATCTTTCTCGGATACAATATACCGGACAAGAGAGTTTATAACAAATCAACAGGTCAGGTAGAAGTGTGGTGCAACGTTGATGTTCAGAGATACACAACCCCCTGCTAGAAAGGGACCTTCATTATTCTTCGACTATGATGGATTCTTTAAGTCCTAAAACATACATCCCTCCCTTCCTGATGATGATTTAACTACCATAATGATGTATGATGTCCTAGACACATCGCCATTAGACTCGACAACATCAACTCCACAAGGTGAATCTTCTAATCCTTTAGGGGGAGCATTTAATGTAAGAGATTCCTCCTTGATGATGAAGAAGTGGAGACTGGACAGGTGGACTAGGGGGAGCATGTTCCTACTACAGAAAGTACATAAGCATCGGATGTTGATGCCTCTGACACTTCTAAACCTCATACTCTAACAGCTATAGATACTGAACCTGGAATTCAAAATCTAGATCAAGAAGTAGTTGTTCCCACCACTCCCGATCTTGAATAAATGTTTATCATCCGCTGGATAATGTCATAGGGGATGTACTATCGGGAGTACAGACACGAAATCAGCTATACTAAGTTGATTTGCCTCTGTAATGGAAAAAGGCTATCTTCACGATGGTGCTTATCGATGTTTTGTATCTCAATTTGAGCCAAAATATGTAAGTGAAACCTTAAACGATGAGGCATGGGTTAGTGCCATGCAAGAGAACCTACAGCTCAAAAAACTAGGAGTATGGACACTGGTAGATACTAAAAGGTGCTAAGGTAATTTGCAAGAAAGATGACCAAGGGGTCATAATAAAAAACAAGGCTCGACTTATGGTACAAGGTTCTAGACAAGTCGAAGGCATAGACTACAATGAGGTCTTTGCACCTATGGCTAGAATGGAAGCAATCTGTATCTTCCTAGCCTATGCATCTTACATGAAGATTAAAGTTTATCAACTAGATGTAAAAAGTGCATTCCTTCATGGTGAAATCCGTGAGACGGTCTACGTCAGTCAACCCGAAGAATTTGAGGATCCTTATCATTGGGACAGAGTTTATAACTGGACAAGGCTCTCAACGGGCTCCATCAAGCCCTTAGAGCCTGGTATGAGAAACTCTCAACTCATCTTGTGAAAAATGGTTTTCGCAGAGGAGTGATTGATTGTACGTTATTCATCAAAGAAAAAGACGGTGATTTACTGCTGGTACAGATATATGTGGACGACATAATCTTCGGTTCCAAGAATGAAGAATTATGTAAAGAATTTGAATCTGCAATGAAAGCAGAGTTTGAGATGAGTGCAATAAGAGAGATGAAGTTCTTCCTAGGATTACAGGTGGATCAGACACCAAAAGGAATTTTCCTGCATCAGACTAAATATGTAGGAGACATCCTCAGTCGGTTTGACATGGAGAATGCTTCAGCTGCTGGAACTCCACTTGCCACGAACCATGATGTGGCACCTGACAAAAATGGTGATCTGGTTGATGCTACAATGTAAAGAGGAATGATGGATCCCTATGTATCTCACAACGTATCATCCTGATATCATGTATACCATGTGTCTTTGTTCAAGATATCAGGCAAAACCGAAAGTAAATCATTCATTGGTGTGAAACGGATTTTTCGTTATCTGAAGGGTACTCCAACACTCGGGTTGTGGTATCTCATGATGATGATTTTGAGCTTACAACGTATAGTGACTCGGACTATGGTGGTTACAAGATGAACTACAAGTCAACATCTGCAGGATGTCAGTTTTTTGGTAGAAGGTTAGTCACCTGGCAGTGTAAGAAGTAGACATCAGTTGCCCTATCAACTTGTGAAGCTGAATACGTTACTGCTGCAAGTTGTTGTACGCAAATCATTTGGATTTAAGAGCAAATGCGCGACTATGGTTTGCAATTTTCTAACACTCTTATTTTTGTTGATAACTCTGCTACTATTGCTGTCACCAAAAATCCAGTCCAACATCCTAAAACTAAACACAATCAGTATTAAAAATCACTTTATACATGACTGTTTTGAAATGCAATTAATTGATGTGGTTAATATTAATACGGATTTTCAACGCGCCAACCTCTACACAAAAAAAACATTTGATAAACCGAGGTTTTTATATCTTTTAGAGGTTAATGGCCTAAAAAAGAAAAGTGATGTGATTCTGGAGGAAGAAAGTGCGTAGTTCGCTGTTTTGTTTATTTTCTTTCATTTTATTTTATTTTAGTCTATTAAAATCCAAAAACAAAAAATATTTTTGGTTTTAGAATTTTAGAGGGAGAATAGGTTAGTTAGTATTAAATTAGTTGCATTATTTAACTACAAAAAAACGAGGGAGGAGGGCAGCCTAGCTAATAGAAATGAGATCAAATCTGTGATTCTGATTCAACGCTTATGGAAAACGAGTAGTACACAGGGAACAAATTGTTTGGGAGTTCAAAAGAATTTAAATGATTAAGATGCAAAATACAAAGTATACGTCTGAGAAGTCTAAGAAAAATAAAAGAAAAAATGATAGTAAAACTAGTATGGTACTGAGGTAACACAGAGAAAGTAGACCTAGAGGTTGCTAGACCATATATGATGTGTCAGTAGATTCAACACAATAGATGAGGAGACCTCATTGGTGATTTAAATTCAAACTAAGTTGTTCAACTTGTTGTGGGTTCCCATCATATACCTGGTAACACAATCAACGCATTTCCAATAAGGGGTGATGAGCAAATAAATATCACAAATGTGTGCGAATGACCATAAAAGAGCAAAGCACGGAAAAAAAATGTTAGGCACAATCAAGCTAATGAAAAATGTTGTTGGTGCGTTATGTGAAAAAAGAAGATAGGTTGTGTGCTCTTTGCTGTGTGGTAGCACTGACCTGAGGATAAGCATAACCTAAATATTCTAGAATTCATTTTGTTTGCGCCTCTCTGCTGTGCGGTGGCACTGACCTGGGGCTTGGCATCTTTTTGAAAATTAACAATAGTTTCTTTGTTAAATACTCGTAGACCGCTAAAAAATATCCTAAGGAATGTTGATTACGATATAAGTGTGGGATCCACAAATGCTTGTTGAAATAATCAAATCTAATGTATCACCAATCTGTGTCAAAAATCTATGTATGGATTTAAGAGGACAATCATATGACAATCATCGTGGCTGCAACTCTTGACAATCAAAATCAGTGTGTGCATCTTATAGCTCTAGTATGATTTCCTAAACTTGCTGTTGACTCTCGGTCAAAACAAGAATCGAGCATCGAAATGTTTTGTTAAAGTGTCCCAAATGATTTTGATAAACCTTTATGATTCCATAATGAATCTCTCCAGAAACGATCAAATTAACTTGAAGTTGTGCTGTCCAGGAAGATGAATCGGTTAGACGCTTTTCTAAAGACTTCAATCCATCTCCAATCAAAAATACAAAAATATATCTTGTTTTGTTTTAATTTCAAGTTTTTTATTTAATTCTTAGTCATTTGTTAGGTAGAAGTCGGACTATACATCTGGATTCAATCTATGAATCACTCACTAAAAGTGGTCACGTCTGAGGTGACCAATCGGGTTTTTTTGGAATTAAAAGGATCACGTCTAAGGTGGTCAAATAGTTTTTCAATTAAAAAGGTCATGTTTGAGATAATCATCGGTCATAACATCTTATCAATAGTTAAACGTGCATGTTTGATGTGTAGGAGGTCAAACTCATAAGTATGAACCATTCGCACGATTGGATCATAAGTATGGGCCAATCGCACGATTGAACCATGAGTATGAGCCAATCGTACGATTGAAACATAAGTATGGACTAGTCACACGATTGGATCATAAGCATGGAGCAATCCATGCGATTGGATCACCAGACTAAACCAATCGCACGAATGGATGAGGCCGTATGAGGCAGTTGCACGACTGAACCCCAGTCGCATGACTGAACCCCAGTCTCATGACTGAACCCCAGTCGCACGACTGAAACATGCGAATGGGCCCAGTCGCACGACTGAATGTTAACTCAGTATAAATAGATGGGAGTCGGTCGCATTTGTAACACCCTCCAATAGCTCAGCCCTCATATGCAGGAACATACTGATACTCTGCCCAAAGTTCATTTGATTGATTTTACCGATTGATTGTGATACTAACTGTTACTCTCTTCATATACAGGTAATGTGAGACTGAAATCGACAACAATTCCCGGTTTAATCAAACTCTAAGGACCGAAATCATTCAAAACAAGAACTTTGAAAAAATCCCCAAAATAAACCACTTAAATGGACATAATCATTGATTTAAAGAACATTAGGTGTTATTTTGAGTTTTTACGAGTCTAATGAGTCAAATCACAACGTTTAACATCAAATTTTGACCAAGATTTGAATTTAAAGTGTCGAACAGAGCTTTATGCGAATGGACATGCTGATGAACTTCAATCCCACGATTGAGCTGGGCGTATGACTCAATCGCACGAATGAACCATGCGTATGAGTTCAGTCGCATGATTGGCTCAACCGCATGGCCTAGCATACGACTAAGCTCAGTCGCAGGCTTAATCGTACGACTGAGCTCAATCATACGACTAAGACTCAGTCGTATTGTCCATTCGCATGACTGAACAAAATGAACCAAGTTCTTTAAGAGCCAAAGTCATCATTTACACAAATCTAACGTATAGTCTTGTGTTACAGAAACATGGCTAACAGATGGACTATGAGCACCAGCACAACATCTGTGTCATCTTGATGCTACATCCAGAACGCTTCTGAGTTCACTGGGATTATTGCCTTTTTGCGCAGATCAAGGATTTTCAAGGCCATCTCTACACCATGCACACCGTATAGATCTATTCAGCAGGCTTTCTGGGAGAGTGATATAGTTGATAGGTCCGTTGAGTCCCACTATATTCGGAGCTCTATCTTTAGACAAGAGATTCAGATTCGCGAAGACGATCTGTGAAGGGTCTTGGATCTGGGTGAGGACGGAGCCTACCCAACCAAGCTGCATCCCCTAACTGTTTGGGGATGTTTTCTTTAGATCAAGTACACTGCGGACATCAATGCTGGTGTGCTCAATAAGTGCAACATGTGCCCCCAGTTCAAGTACTTGGCCCACATCATCCTTAAGTGTATCCTCAAGGAAAGGAGGCTTTGACGAGATGTCAGACCAAATCCAGAAACATAGTGTGCTTTGTTGCTGAACCATTCGTTCAGCTTCTCCGTATGCTCTTCACATACATGGTAGAGAACATCGAGGCCAAGGGCAAGGAAGGCGTCTATATGTACCCACGGTTTTTACAGATGATCTTTGACGAGAAGCTTCCTCACTGCCAAAGGAGAGAGATGATGCAGTGGTGCTTGAGGTGATGGATGATACAACCTTAGGCAGGATGAAAGTTACAAGGGAAAGCAGGTGAATCCCCCTGTTAGGAGATGTTTGGGCATTTGGCCAGGGAGGATTACGTGGCACCGGCTCGCAAGAAATGGCGTCACGATGACAGTGATTCAGATACTGAGCCCCTCATGACTGCCACATCCGACGATGACAATGACCTAGGTCAAGGCGGTGATGCTCCTGGTGAAATAGGGAGGGCTTCTTTTCACCAAGACTTCATCCCTGACGAAGAGGAAAAGTCAGATGATGAGCCACTGGTCAGGACAATGGGATGCCGGGTTGTGGCTACTGAGAGTGGAATAGCGGAGGTTGGTGGACGCCAAGGTGAGTCAAGGGGTGATGCTACTGATGGCACAGATCCTTCTTACACCCCTGACTAGCCCATCAGCCCAGGGGGAGCATCTTCTTCTAAAGGCTCGAGGAAGAAGCGAATGGCTCAAAGCCAGGGCTTAAAGAGCAAGAGATGGAGGATCACCCTTATTACCACAACTACCACCACCTCTACCATAGCTCCCACCTCTACCACACATCCTACCACCTCTACCACACATCCTACCACCACTACCACACATCCTACCACCACTACCACACATCCTACCACCACTACCACACCTCCTACCACCACTACCACAACCACCATCACGATTCATCCCCACTCCTCCTCCCATATACACCACCCACCACCACAACCACACCACAACCACCACCACTCACCAAGCTGATACTTCCACTCACACTCCTTCACCGCTGGACCCTCTCTACCCCACATTGGGTTAGAGGAACAGCTAGCCAACCTCAACCGAATGGTGCTAAAGTTGCTTGCCACAGATGAGCAAAGAGTTGCGTAGCTCAACCAGCTAATGGAGATCAATGCAGCTCAGGCAGAGCAGATCACACAGCTCAAGGAGCAGAATGCCCATTCTGTAAAGAGGATTGAGGAGCTGGAGAAGAAAAACAAGAGGATACTTGTAAAGCTGAAAGGATCAAAGTCTGAGCCTCTGAAGATCAAAGATGGTGATGATGATGATGATAATGATGATGATGATGATAATGAGGAGGATGAAGATGACAATGAGGAGGATGTTGAAGAAGGTGGACCTAGCAGGAAAGATAGAGAGGACGAGGATGACCAGGAAGGTGATGCTGTTGCATCAACCTCTCCTCAAGCTCAAGAGAGGCGGACCAAACGTAGTCAAGATCAAGGAGCCTCATCATCCGCTTCTCCTGCTAAAGAACCTACTATTCAAGACAAAAGTAATAGTTAGATGTATTTGTATTTAGAAACTTTTGTATTTGAATTATATTACATTAATGTAATTAAGTATCATCTATGCTTGGTTATGTTTAAATGCTTTATATGATGACTTATGTGTGTTATGCTTAATGTCTAATCAAACAGATAAAACTTCATAGCAGGATGAATACGATGTTGCTCCCCTTCAGCAAATCAAGTCTAAATTCACCATGATTCTTGATTTGCAAGCGATCATCAGAAGGTCAGTGAGCTACACTCCCGAAGAAGGAGAAATTACACATGATCTGACCGACGAGCAGCTAGCTGAGATGTTCTGACTCAATTCGGACGAAATTGTAAAAGATGCTCCGGAATTTGATGTTTTAAGTGATGAGGAGCTGTAGGATGTTGATGAGATTGAGATCAAGGATGTTATAGCAGAACATTATCCAGAGTACACCGACCGCGAGGGAAATGTGACTACCAACTTGGGTGATACTTTCGGTAGTGCTACATTTGAGAAGCTGGATTAAATGGAGAAAGAAAAGGAAAAGCGTGAAACCTGTAACATCTCGTATTCTTGTTAACTAAAAGTTAGTTTCGTTTATTATGTAAGGATCATTGTAGTCATTTATGAAACTTATGGGTTATTTATACTTGTTTCTTGATTTTATTAATTTAAAAAAAATTAAATTGGATATGTGATAATTACAATAATCATAATCATAATAATAATTATAATAATAATAACAATAATAATAGGTTATAATAATAATAATAATAACAATAATAATAATGATAACAATAAGGTATAAGAGTAAACAAGTCAAGAAATTAATGTTAAAATTAAGTTTAGGGTGTTGTTTGTCAACTTTAAAAAGAAAGTTTTTAACATAAAATATCAAGATGTAAACCACAGGGACTAAAAGTGTCAAATTCGAAAAACCTAACCCGTCTCCCCTTTTCACCCCGTCGACCGCCGGCCTAGGGAGGGTCCGGCGACCCTCCGGCCATCTCATAACCAGTAATCTTGATCGATTTTTAATCCAAAAACCATCTCAAATCATTCTAGAACCTACAATGAACTTGAACGCATCAATTAGCCGCCTTTAATCGTCGGTTACTAATCTAATCGAATGCATAACTGAACCATCTTCCATCCACAGTCGTTCGAGCCTCAAAGTTTAATAATAACTCAATTAATTCAACTTAATCAAACGTCTACCTATTCCTAATCGATTGTAACATTCAATTTCACCTGGCAAACACAATTCCAACACAAACATCATTCATCTACATCGCGACCTGCAACCGTGGTGTTCATCAACCTTTGGTCAATTGTAGGTGAAATTGGCAGAGGGCTTTTCATTAGTGAACCTATTGGAAATTTATGTGCAACTAATTTGAATAACATCGACGTTTGCATCACAAACTGCTTCTAGCGTGATCGCGGCTATATCTCCATCTTGCACTCTCGATTTGTTCATCTTCCTGGTAATTGCACATGTCTACACAATCGTTTATACATGGGGAACAAAAGCCCCATGGTTATTAACATTCACATGATCGTTTGGTGCTTCGATTTGGATCCAAACGAACCTAGGGTTCTTGGTGAAAAGGGGAAGTTTTAATTTGGGGTTTAAAAGAATAGGAAACCAAAGTGAACCAAGGCCAATGCCCTGGTTCACCGGTAACACGCTTGTAACTCAAACTTGAGGTCTCGGGTTTGAACCCGGGCACCCTCAAATAATTTTTTAGCCTTTTTAAGCCTTAATTGATTATAGAAAGTTTTTAATAAATATAAAAATGATTTTTACAAGCTTCTAATATTTTTAAAATCATCTAAATGTTTTTAGTAAATTTATTATTGTAAAACGTTTTAACATTTTATTTTAAAGATTATTTACAAATGTTATGACTAAGTATATTTTTAAAAAAATATAATAATAAATTTCTATAATAATTTAATTATTAACTTATTATTGGACCTTATGTTTTCTTTAGTTAGAGATTAATCATGAAAATTATAGTATTCAAATATATTAGATACACAAGCTATTTACAAAGGATTTAATTCCTTTAAATTTTATAAATGATATTTCTTTATTGAATAATATATAAATAAGAGTTCGCTAATTTTATTTATAAAAAACCCCAAAATTCTAACACCTTAGTTCACGATAAATCGTTAACCTTAATATTAACCTAAATCTTGATATCTATATATTTAGATGCCTTGTGACGATTCAGCTTGGAACGACGTATTTTATTCTTATTAATCTCCATTATATACTTGTTTGACATGTGAGTTTTCTTGCCCTTTTTATATTTTTCACACTATTTTGAGGTGAAACATCATACTTATTCAACATACACTTGTAAATTAAACTTATAAAACACTTGCAATTCATCTTTACATTTTGTAATGGTTATTTGTGTGTTGTAAATGTTATATGAGATACATATTTTGTTTGCAATCATTAACTATTGCTAGCCTGGCGACATCTTAGATCTTTGGGCCTGACAAACCTATTTGGTGCTAAAGCCGATGTATTGCCGACTCCTGATGACGTATGCTTGTTCATCATGAGAACCAAATACACTTAGCCAATCATATATACTTGTAATCAAGTTGAGGTTTGGTTGTGACGATATGTGTTCTATAAGCTTGCTAATTCATAACCTATGACATGAATTGCTACTTGTAAACTTTGTTATATTATGTATGTAAAACCCTTGGAAACTCACCAACTTTATAGTTGACCTTTTATTTTTATCATGTTTCAGGAAATGCTCAAGTTTTAAGTCATCAAACGAGCTTGCAGTAATCTAGGATTTGGACCTAGTTAATTAAATGGAACCATTCCATGTGTCTTACAACTCTTAACTTATCCTTGTTTAAATTATAATCTTGGTTATTCTCTTTCTCGTGTCTAACTCATTTTGTATATTCCAGTATGTCTCGTCATCATGGAAAGCGTGGAAGTTCCGATCATAAGTAGCCGCCATGATTTTTCGAAAAATGGCTGCTATCACCCCAACCATGGTTGCTGAACTTAATAGCACTTTGATGACCAATTCTAGAAATAATGGAAATGGTCAAGGAGAGAATAGTGCTAACCAAGGGCCAAACAACCAAAATTGTACCTTCAAGCACTTTACTTCTTGCAAGCCCACTAGTTATAGTGGCAAGGAAGGAGCCACTAATCTTCTTGAGTGGTTCGAGAGCATGGAGAATACCTTAATCAATTGTGAGTGCCTTGAGGCACTCAAAGTTCGTTATGCCACTAGTATGTTCCAACAAAGGGCACTTACCTGGTGAAATAACGAGAAGAGAAATCGACGAGCTGATGCTATTTTGGCACTCTCTTGGGATGAGTTCAAGAACATCTCCATCGCGAAGTTCTGCCAGAGGAGAGAACTACAAAAACTGGAGGAGGAATTCTAGAACTTGAAGCAAGATGGTGTGACCATTTGGCCTACTCAACTAGACATCATGAGTTGAGTATACTACTGCCTCACATGGTTGATAATGTCCCCCGCAACATCAAGAAGTTCATCAAGGGTGTACCACCTCAAATTCAAGATGCTGTGGTAGGTAGCCGACCCAAAACCTTAGAAGAAGCCATTACTATCACCGCTCAACTCACCGAGAATCATATACGAGCGGGCACCATGTTTGTGAAGGCTGCAAAGAAGGTGGAAATGACGGCTACCAAGACCGTTAAGAAGACTAAAGCTGAACCGTCTCACAACAACAACAACAACAACAAGAAGCACAAGTTCACACCAGCACGAAATTATGCTGTGGCTGCACCCAAACCACCTCAAAGACAAATGGTACATGTGACTGCACCTATGGCACAAATGCCTGTGGCTAGGGCCTATGTTGGTCCTCAACCTATGTGCAACACTTTTAGGTACCACCATCCGGGGAATCAACCATGTCGTATCTGTACCTTATGCGGTAAATATGGTCACTTGGTGGCGACTTGTCACCGTGTACCTAACAACGTCGCAATGGTCACAAACCGTGTTTGCTACAACTGTGGGGATCCTGGTCATTTCCGACCACAATGCCCTTGTCTCGTGGGTAATGTTCCACAAGCCCGAGGACGTGCTTTCAACATCAATGCAAATCAAGCACAAGCAAACAACGATGTGGTGAATGGTATGTTAACTTACCTTTAACTTTTGTGACCTAATTCTTTTCATGTGTTACCTGTATTGTTAAATACCTTTAAAATTGAACAGGTATGTTCTTATTAATAAAACTTATGCATATATCCTATTTGACTCTGGAGCCGATAAGAGTTTTGTTTCGTTAGAGTTTGAACCCATACTTGCTAAGCCACATACAAAACTAGAAAGACCTCTCATCATTGAAGTTGCCGATGGAGAACCGATCATCGTTGATGTCGTTATTCATGATTGCATCTTAAGTCTTGACACGCACGATTTTCTCATCGATCTTATTCCTATGAAACTTGGAAGCTTTGACGTCATCATTGGTATGGATTGGTTAGCCAAACACCATGCCGAGATCATTTGTTTTGAGAAGTGCATTCGTATACCGTTACCCTTTGGAGATACATTAAAAGTGTTCGGTGAAAAATCTTCCAAAAGCTTAAACTCATGTCTTGAACTCAAGCTCGAAAGTGCTTAAGCAAGATGTATATGGCCTTCTTGGCTTACATGGTCAACACGAAAGTCAAAGGGAAAGAACTTAAGGATGTCCCGATCGTACGAGACTTTCTTGAAGTATTTCCCGATGACCTTAATGGTTTACCTCCCGTGCGTGAAGTCGAGTTTAAAATTGACTTGACACCAGGAGCAAACCCCGTGGATAAGTCACCATATCGGCTTGCACCATCGGAAATGCAAGAACTCTCTAGTCAACTTCAAGAACTATCCGAGAAGGGCTTCATTCGTCCTAGCTCTTCGCCTTGGGGTGCACCTATTCTTTTCGTGAAGAAGAAAGATGGATCATTTCGCATATGCATCGACTATCGTGAACTTAACAAGCTTACCATCAAGAATCATTATCTCTTCCTTGTCTCGATGACTTGTTGTAAGGCCCCCGTTCCTGGGCACCTCACAGTTGGTCATTCATTGCACATAAAACATTATAAAATGTACATTTATTTTGCAGCGGAATTTAAAACTTTCATTTATAACTAAAAACATGTCATTTCATTCATTTACAACAATTGTTTTCATCCAAAATACAAAGACATGTCAAAATACGGATGCCAACCTCCAAAATGCTCCCAGTAGCTTATGCATCCATGCCTGCAACTCCTCAGCATCAACATATACCTGCCAACTATCATGCATACAAAAGTCAACGACGCTGAGTGAGTTCTAGTTTTTATAATAAAATACTTTACTTTCGTTAATATCGTCCTTTACTTTTTTTCAAAATCATACTATACTTTACAATAGTTCGTGATCATACATCATATGTACATACAGATAATATCATTATTATCTCATCATTACGTTCGTTAACTTCATTCATTCAACTTATTACATTATCGTTCACTTCTCTTTCTAGATCCGGTCAGACTTTACCCTCTTCGTGGCACTCAGCCACGATTACTGAGGTCGAATGACAAGGATCCTGTTCAGTACGTTATTATGATAATTCATTAACGTTCATTTCATACTTCATTCTTTCATATATTATCTTTCGTTCATTACTCTTCATCACTCGAATCTTGTCTCATGCAATATCCCCGACTCATGCTCGAAAGCCGATGCTATGTCGGGGCTGCTCACAAACCCCCGACTTATGTCCGAAGACTGACACAACACTGAGATACGTGACAAAGATCCCATACGAGTCAATCACAAGGATTGAACTCTATCCGAGTCTGTTACAACACAAAGTCACTCACCTCATTATC
This sequence comes from Flaveria trinervia, assembly GCA_025506515.1. NCBI lineage: Eukaryota > Viridiplantae > Streptophyta > Magnoliopsida > Asterales > Asteraceae > Flaveria > Flaveria trinervia. The sequence continues at coordinate 70,697,457 of CM046449.1, read as the reverse complement.
TCGTCTCATGCAATATCCCCGACTCATGTTCGAAGACTGATACTGTGCCGGGGCCTGATAAACAAACCCCTGACTCATGTCTGAAGACTGAGACAGTACCAGGATACGCGACACGGATCTCATCATCCGTCACTTTCTTCATATGCAATACTCCCGACTCATGTCCGAAGACTGACACAGTACCGGAGTACACGACAAGAACCTCTTTCGAGTCTGTTGTGACACAGATTCACTCACCTCATACCTATGCTTGGCTTTATGCCACACCCCTGAAGTTATATGTAACTCGGGTAACCATCATATATTTCACCCCCAATATTATGGGTAACAACACCCCATCGAAATGGGTAACAACACCCCATCGAAATGGGTAACAACATCCCCACCGAAATGGGTAACAACACCCCCACCAAAATGGGTAACAACAGCCCCACCGAAATGGGTAACAACACCCCAACCGAAATGGGTAACAATACCCCCATCAAAATGGGTAACAGCACCCCCATCGAAATGGGTAACAACACCCCATCGAAATGGGTAACAACACCCCATCGAAATGGGTAACACCAAGGTCAGGCACAAAGACTGGAACCCTTGCGTGCACACTTTAGGATTTTCTGAACCTCACACGGTAGAGCTTAAGGTATTTAGAGCCGTGCACCTCTATACATATTGCTTGCAAGCCTTTCTATACTTTCTCTTTTATTAATGCATGAATTCTATCATTATGTTCCTCTTTTCATTATCTTCCACTTTACGTTACATAATACTTTCATTACATTTATTAACGTTCAACGCAAAGCCAAGGGAAGACATACATACAATAAGGAACATACACATAATCATAAACATACACTATAACCATACAGGCAACATCATACATACATAACACACATCAAACATAAGCCATCACATCATAACCAGGTCTATCTCCCCATTTTACCCCTTAAAAACCACTTAGAAACCTTAAGTCCAAATTTGGGCGCATGGGACTTTTCAAGCGCATGAGCATAAAAATTCTAAGTGTAAAACAGTCTGGGCGCATGGGCACTATTTGGGCGCTTCTGCCCTGTTTAGGCGCTTTACCACTATGCAGGTGTATCAACACTTAGCCGTTTCAATCACTTTGCACACATGGCACTATTTAGGCGCATGGTACTATTTAGGCACATGGCCAACACTTGGGCGCATGGCCAACACTTAGGCGCATGGGTCATTGTTTAGGCGCATGACCAACCCTTGGGCGCATGGCCAACACTTAGACGCATGGCTAACATGCTGGGCGCATGGGCCACTGTTTAGGCGCATGGGCCACTGTTTAGGCGCATGACCCACTCTTGGGCGCATGGCCACACTTAGGCGTCTAGCCATTCATGCTGGATGCATGGGCCACTGTTTGGGCGCATGAACCACTGTTCATGTTCATCAAAACATTCTGAAATATTTTCTATGTTATCAACATCACCCGGTTATCATTCTAATCATACCCAAACACAGATCTAACATACTAAGGCCATCTAAGCATGCTAATCATCATCACTAACCCATAATCAACACTATAACATACATACATACATACATCATTTTGAACATAAAGCTGTAAACCCACGTTTCTTTTAAAATATTTACTTAGTATGCATAATAGCCTCAAATCAGTTGAAAATCAGTAAAAAAGGGGTTCTAGAAACTCACAGAGTAGCCTTTGAGCGACACACTTCAAGTTCGAGACTCACGTTCGATTCAGCTCTTGAATCCCGAAAACAAACATTAAACATCCAGAACTTCGGTCAAGAACTCGAAACCCAGCTAAAACCGAGCTCAAATAAGAGAATACTTACCTTTGAAGCTGCTTCTTCCACTTTCTCTCTCTAGAACCGGGGCTCTCTCTCTTATTTCTTCCTCCAAGAGCAAAAGCAGATTTCTTCTTTGATATGGGCGACCATGCCCCTCAAATCCTTAAAATAATAAGGTTTTGTACTTTGTACACTTTATCCCCCTCCACTTGTGCACAATTTCTATTCTTTCCATTTACTTTTCTTTTCCTTCGTTTAAATAGAAATTCAGGGTGTTACACTTGTTTGATCAACTTCAAGGAGCTACTATTTTCTCAAAGATCGATTTACGTTCTGGTTATCATCAATTGCGAGTCCATGACAATGATATCCCAAAGGCTGCATTCCATACTCGATATGGGCACTATGAGTTCATGGTTATGTCTTTTGGTCTAACAAATGCTCCTGCTGTCTTCATGGATCTCATGAACCGAGTATGCAAGCCTTATCTAGAAAAGTTTGTGATCATCTTCATTGATGACATACTTATCTACTCCAAGTCCAACACCGATCATGAACTGCCTTTGCGACTAGTTCTTGAGTTGTTGAAGAAAGAACAATTGTACGCGAAGTTCTCAAAGTGTGAATTCTGGCTTGAGGAAGTTCAATTTCTAGGACACGTGGTGAATAGCCAAGGAATTCACGTTAACCTTGCAGAGGTGGAAGTGGTGAAGAATTGTTGTGTTCCCACAACTCCAACCGAAGTTCGTTCTTTCCTTCGTCTTGCTGGTTATTACCGACGATTCATTGCCAACTTTTCGAGGATCTCAAAGCCGCTCACTTCTTTGACACAAAAGAATAAACCGTTTGAATGGGGGTCCGAGCAAGAAGAAGCTTTTGAAGCGTTAAAGCACAAGTTGTGCAACGCTCCTATTTTGACCCTACCTGATAGGAACGATGATTTCACCGTGTATTGTGATGCATCTAAACAAGGCCTTGGTTGTGTTCTCATGCAACGGGGAAAGGTCATAGCTTATGCATCAAGACAATTAAAGGTCCACGAGGTGAATTACACAACACATGATCTCGAGCTGGGAGCTGTTGTTTTTGCTTTGAAGATTTGGAGACATTACATGTATGGTACACAATGTATAGTCTACACCGATCACAAAAGCCTTCAACATGTTTTTAATCAAAAAGATCTCAATATGAGACAACTTTGTTGGGTGGAGTTGATTAGTGATTACGATTGTGACATTCGTTATCATCTTGGTAAAGTGAATGTTGTGGCCGATGCACTAAGTCGAAAGGTTCATAACAAGATGATCTCGTTCCAAGAATTCACGATCGACAAAAATGGTTTGACACTTTGGGAGAGTTCGATATTGAGATCCGACTAGATGTCAACGAGACTACCGTACTGCTACAAAACTTGAGAATAGATAGTGACATCGAGTCTAGTATCTTGGAGGTTCAAGAAATGGTGCAACAAGAAGGAAGAATGAAGGACGAACTGGAGCATAATCTTCTTGCCCAGTTGGGAACGAAACCCAATGGATTGATGTACTTCGCAAATCGAATTTGGGTTCCAAATCGCGATAATCTTCGTACCTTTATCATGAATGAGGCTCATCAAACTCGATATTCTATTCATCCTGGTTCCGATAAGATGTATATGGATCTACGTGGTCAATATTGGTGGCCTGGAATGAAGAAATATATAGCAACTTACGTAGCTAAGTGCCTCCCGTGTAAGAAGGTTAAAGCCGAACATCAACGTCCAAGTGGATTACTTGAGCAACCCGAGATTCCTATGTGGAAGTGGGAACACATATCCATGGACTTCATAACCAAGCTACCCCGAACCTCTCGTGGACATGATAGCATATGGGTGATCGTTGACCGATTGATGAAATCGGCACATTTTATACCCATACGTGACACTTACAAGACATCAAGGTTGGCTCGTGTATACGTTGATGAAATTGTAAGTCGTCATGGGGTACCTTTGCATATCATATCTGACCGAGACGCTCGTTTCACTTCGCACTTTTGGTCATCTATGCAAGAACTCTTGGGTACACAACTAGATCTAAGCACGGCTTACCATCCTCAAACTGATGGTCAAACCGAGCAAACGATCCAAACCATGGAGGATTTGCTACGCCTGTGTGTCCTAGACTTTGGTGGTGATTGGGATATGCATCTACCGCTCGTAGAATTTTCGTATAACAATAGTTATCACTCAAGTATCAAGATGGCACCGTCGAAGCACTTTATGGTTGTAAATGTCGTTCACCGATCTGCTGGACCGATATTGGTGAAAACTTCATCACTGGTCCTAAACTTATACAAGAAACGACCGATAAAGTCTCTATAATCTGCAAAAACCTTGAAGTGGAAAGAAGTCGACAAAAGAGTTATGCTGATAAGCGACGTACACCATTGGAATTTCAAGTTGGGGAGATGGTTCTTCTTAAGGTTTCACCATGGAAAGGTGTTGTTCGCTTTGGGAAGAAGGGTAAACTAGCTCCGAGATTTGTAGGACCTTTCAAAATCTTGAAAAGGATGGGAAAGTGGATTACAAACTGGAACTACCTTCCAACCTTAGTAGAGTTCATCCTGTGTTCCACGTCTCAAATTTGAGGAAGTGCTTGGCCGATGAAAGTCTGCATGTTCCGTTGGAAGACATCCAGATCGACGAGTCATTGCATTTTGTTGAGAAACCTATTGAGATTATGGACCGCATTATGAAGAAGAATAGAAGCACAACTACCCCAATTGTCAAGGTTCGTTAGGAGAATAAGCATGGCACTGAATTTACTTGGGAATGTGAGGAGCATATGAAGAAGAAATACCCGTTTTTATTTGTATAGTTTTATTCTTAATTTCGGGACGAAATTCTTTTAAGTTGGGGAGACTGTAACATCTCATATTCTTGTTAACTAAAAGTTAGTTTCGTTTATTATGTAAGGACCATTATTGTCATTTAGGAAACTTGTGGGTTATTTATATTTGTTTCTTTATTTTATTAATTAAAAAAAATTAAATTGGATATGTGATAATTACAATAATCATAATCATAATAATAATAATAATTTATAATAATAATAACAATAATAATAGCTATAATAATAATAATAATAATAATAATAACAATAATAATAATGATAACAATAAGGTATAAGAGTAAACAAGTCAAGAAATTAATGTTAAAATTAAGTTTAGGGTGTTGTTTGTCAACTTTGAAACTTTAAAAAGAAAGTTTTTAACAGAAAATATCAAGATGTAAACCACAGGGACTAAAAGTGTCAAATTCGAAAAACCCAACCCATCTCCCCCTTTCACCCCGTCGACCGCCGGCCCAGGGAGGGTTCAGCGACCCTCCGGCCATCTCATAACCAGCAATCTTGACCGATTTTTAATCCAAAAACCGTCTCAAATCATTCTAGAACCTACAACGAACTTGAATGCATCAATTAGTCGCCTTTAATCGTCGCTTACTAGTCTAATCGAATGCATAACCGAACCATCTAAAATCAATAGCCGTTCGAGCCTTAAAGTTTAATAATGACTCAATTAATTCAACTTAATCGAACGTCTACCTATTCCTAATTGATTGCTACATTCAATTTCACCTGGCAAACACAATTCCAACACAAACGACATTCATCTACATTGCGACTGCAACTGTGGTGTTCATCAACCTTCGGTCGATTGTAGGTGAAATTAACAGACGGCTTTTCATTAGTGAACCTATTAGAAACTTTTTGTGCAACTAATTTGAATAACATCGACGTTTGCATCACAAACTGCTTCTAGCGTGATGGCGGCTATATCTCCATCTCGCACTCTCGATTTGTTCATCTTCCTGGTAATTGCACATGTCTAAACACTCGTTATACATGGGAAACAAAAGCCCCATGGTTATTAACATTCACATGATTGTTTGGTACTTTGATTTGGATCCAAACGAACCTAGGGTTCTTGGTGAAAAGGGGAAGTTTTAATTTGAGGTTTAAAAGAATAGGAAACCAAAGTAAACCAAGGCCAAGGCCTTGGTTCACTGGTAACACGCTTGTAACTCAAACTTGAGGTCCTGGGTTTGAACCCAGGCACCCTCAAGTAATTTTTTAGCCTTTTTAAGCCTTAATTTGATTATAGAAAAATTTTAATAAATATAAAAATATTTTTATAAACTTCTAATATTTTTAAAATCATCTAAATATTTTTAGTAATTTATTCTTGTAAAACATTTAACATTTATTTTAAAGATTATTTACAAATGTTATGACTAAGTACATTTATAAAAAATATAATAATAAATTTCTATAATAATTTAAATTATTAACTTATTATTGGACCTTATGTTTTCTTTAGTTAGAGATTAATCATAAAAATTATAGTATTCAAATATTAGATACACAAGTTATTTTCAAAGGATTTAATTCCTTTAAAATTTTATAAATGATATATCTTTTATTGAATAAAATATAAATAAGAGTTCACTAATTTTATTTATAAAAAAACCCCCAAATTCTAACACCTTAGTTCACGATAAATCGTTAACCTTAATATTAACCTAAATCTTGTAATATCTATGTATTTAGGTGCCTTGTGATGATTCAACTTGGAACGACGTATTTTATTCTTATTAATCTCCATTATATACTTATTTGACATGTGAGTTTCTTTGCCCCTTTTTTATATTTTTCACACAATCTTGGGATGAAACATGATACTTATTCAAGATACACTTGTAACGTTTAAACTTGTAAAGCACTTGTAATTCATCTTTACATTTTGTCACGGCTATTTGTGTGTTGTAAGTGTTATATGAGATACATATTTTGTTTTGCAATCATTAACTATTACTGGTCTGGCGACGTCTTAGATCTTTGGGCCTGACAAGCCTATTTGGTGCTAAAGCCGATGTATTGCCGACTCTTGATGACATATGCTTGTTCATCATGGGAACCAAATACACTTAGCCAATCATATATACTTGTAATAAAGTCGGATTTGGTTGTGACGTTATGTGTTTTATAAGCTTGCTAACTCATAACCTATGACATGAATTGCTACTTCTAAACTTTGTTATATTATGTATGTAAAACCCTTGGAAACTCGCCAACTTTATAGTTGACCTTTTATTTTTATCATGTTTCAAGAAATGCTCAAGTTTAAAGTCATCAAACGAAGCTTGCAGTAATCTAGGATTTGGACCTAGTTAATTAAATAAAAGGATTATGTTATGCTTTGTCTTGTTTGGGAACTATTTCATGTTTAAGACATATGTTTGTATTTTCCTTTCAAACTTATAATTTTAATATTTACATTTAAATTTAGCGTTATGTGGCTATGAACAATCTTAACCCTCACATCTTGACGATTCCGTCGTCAAGGTTGGGGTGTGACAAAAACCAAGCCCAAGCCTTGAATGCAAATGTTGATGTCAAGAAGGCTGAATGGGCAGCTTGTTTTGCTAAAATAAGAGCCCAGCGCACGACTCCAAAGCAAAAGGCTTACACCAAACTCTACAAAGTCAATAAACATCAGAAGGTGTCGGGCAAGATCATAGTGTTGGCATATTTTGAGGACTTAAACGTTTATGCAGTGAAAAGAGAGAAGGGGATCGAGTACTTCAGATATCCTCATGATCTGAAGACTCTTCTAGGTTTTGTGCTCAACCGACTAGTGTGCTTAGATTTGTTATATGCTAATCCAAGGAAGATGTCAGGTTGGTTTGAAGCTGCGTTGAAGAAAGAATACCACATCAGGTGGGTAAACTTCAAACCTCAACAACCGAAGAGGTACATCCATAGATCTGAAGTGAACCCTATATCTGGGAAGCCTAAAGTAGTGCTGAAGTGGAGTCCTCCGAACACGATGTCATAGATTCCCTTATGAGAAATGCCGCAGGACTTCACTCCACATTTCAAATGGTGGTGTTATGACTGGAGGATTGAAGCGGTCATAGTTCTGAACAGAGAGGGCAAAATAGAAACTATCAGGGTATTTGACCTAATTTGGCTTACTAACTTGTCAGCTGAAGATGCCTACACTCTATACAAGTGGCCACTGTTCTATGACACGCAGGATATTATACAAGCCCTCCAATTCCAAAATGTGATACGGCTCTGCTTTGCGTTTGAAATACACACAGGAGTCATAAGAGAGGAGAAGTACAAGAAGTTTGAAGAGCATATGAAGGATGTTAGACAATAGAGTAAACTAGGTGCAAGGGCAAGTTTGTTGATACATATGTCCCTAGTTTATGTGCTTAATGTAAAAGTCTTTCATGACTTACATATGTTTGATGAAACGATGTAATGATATATGATTTGTGCTTTGATGTTAATGTATTTTTAATTCATATATATGAACTTATTATATAGGTTTAAAATTGTTGTATGATTATTCATGCTAATAGACCATACTTATGGACCATACGCATGAAGACATCATGCTAATGAACAAGTAGCATGACTGAACTAGGAGATTTGATCATTCGTACGATTGAGACATGAGAATGACTCAGTTGCACGACTGAACTTTCAGTCGTGGGTATGAATCAGTCGCATGGGTCAGTCGCACGACTGAACCATGCTAATGGTTCAATCGCACGAATGAGGACTGTAAACCTATAAATACCACTTAATTCGTGGAAAAACGTGACTTTTGACACTTATATCGTATACCCTCATAACCTAGCCGTCCAGAACGCCTATTCCAACTTCATAGTTCGCATATGATCGTATTCTACTCAATCTTAACGTTTCTTTAATCGTTAGATCGATCGGGTTTGCGTTCTCTCTGATTGGATTGCCAATCAAATAGGATTCCGCACTATTTGATTCGGTTTCACGCATAATCAGTTAGTACTCCGTACGTACACAGTCCCTAACATACATATATATATATATATATATATATATATATATATTATATATATATATATATATATAGAGTGGCATTCATATAAGATCTATTTTTTTGTCAAAAACCAAAAGAACTAATATTGACCATAGATCTTATTGATCAATGACTCTAAATAAAAATGACAATTAGTAATTTTAGAAAAACTAAATTTGGTGGACGAATAGCTTAAAGGGTAAAATTGGAATTTCAATTTCGATTGAAGAAACCGCTCCTTAGATTAATCAGGGCTCAACTTCATCTGTTGTTCCTCAACAAATAAAACTCTTGATTATTATTTTGAAGAACAGGATCCAATCATAGAGATTAATCGATGTAGTTGAGGTTTTATTGTAGAGTACCTCTTCGAATCGAGCAACGGTCGTCGTAAAAACCCAATTGGTATGTTTCTTGCATTAGTCTGAATGTTTGATTCTTCAAAGTTGTATGAAGTTCTAGGGCTAAAATTATTTTGCAATCTACCTTGTTTTGGGGTTGTTTAGTACTCGATCTATTGATGTTGATGTTCGAGACCAACAATTTTCACTGTTAGTAATATTTTTTCTGTAACAGGGAATTGGTTAGGTCTTAAAACTTAAAGATCTTTGTTAGAAGTTTTGAATGTGAGGTTCAGTTGGTTAAAGATCAACAATGTTGAACTGTATGTTTCAAGATTTTGATGTATTTGATATTTTTTGTTGGTTTGTTTAAACTATAGTGTGTAGGAAAAATGGAGATTGGAACTTCTTAGTTTGCAAATGCCTTGATTTTTTTAGTATTAAGATTGATCTACCATTCCACTATATATTTTAATATTTTATAGTCCTGTCATTTTCTAACCATAACTTAACGACTTCATTTCCTAAAACGATTAATTCAAATAAAAAAATTAGAATCATATCAAGCAGGAAAAGTATGTGAGCATTTTTTTCTTCAAAATTAACAAAATGATCAAACATGCTATAAACTACTTAACTACTTAACACCCATACACAATCTAATATAAACTTGGTTTGGGAATCAAATCAACGACAACGGTGATTTCTGAACCCATCATGTCGCAGCTGTTTACGAACAAAATAAGTAGTATAATGGGGAGGAAACTAGCGGGAAAAAAAGACGACAAAAGACAATGAAAAAAATAAAAAAAAACTAATCATACCATGTTAATTAGCTAGGGTTTGTGGGATCCGGAGTGTGGAAATCCATGGTTAAGGAGGAATGTTTTTGTTTGGTTCTCTTTTGTTCATGTGTAAAAATCATGCATAAAAAGACGAAAAAAGGGTCCAACAAAGTACCGCACTTTTTCTCTCCAGACTCCAACCAACCCCAGCTACTTTACAAGGGTGTGGCAGTAACGTCGTCAGTAATCTACATGAGTTTTAAAACCCTACTCTACCAGGAGAAATTCATACATTATATAATGGGTTGTGTAAACTTTATTATTTAAAATTTTATAGGTATTTAAACTTTAAAATTTTCAATACGTGGGTGACCTTTCATAACAGGTTTAGCCGATTGACCGGGTTTAAAAATTATTCGTTGACCGATAAAGAAAAAACTTTAAAAATTAATTTTATCGTAAACATAGAAAGATTTTTGAAGCAATAACAATTTTTTGAATTACTTTTGATAAAATTTTGAAATGATTTCTCATTATGTTGGACGAGATTTATTTTAAACTTTGTTTTTTTAAAAATGACAAGGAATTATAGTGTTTCCTCGTTGGCATGATAAAGAGGTGAGATTCTATGGTTTTTTTTCTTACTATGTTGTGTTAAAGTTCATTTAAAGATAGAAGATAAGAGAAACATAAGTAGATAAAAAGATAATTATCTTTCGGATTGTTTTTATTAGAAGAATATAAGAAAGTAGTGTTTTTGAATTCACTAGGGAAATTATTTGCCTCATAATTACACGGGTGGTCCCTGTGATAAGTCCTGATTTCACTTTTGGTCTCTAACTCTCTGAAATTACAAGATTGGTCCAAAACTTTACACAAACATAACAACGATAGTCTCTGAAACGAATGGACGTTAGTTATTGCTGTTAAGTGCATATGAAATGACAAAAATACCCCTTTCACTTTTCTTCTTGTCCATCTACACTACTTCTCTTACCACCATTAAAGTCTCTACCTTCAACCACCACCACCACCTTCAACCATCACCCACCACCCACCACCATCACCATCACCATCAACCTTCAACCACCACCACCCTCAACCTTCAACCACCACCACCACCTTCAACCTTTAACTACCACCACCTTCAACCTTCAACCACCACCACCACCTTCAACCTTCAACCACCACCACTCTTAACCTTCAACCACCACTTCTCTCAACCTTCAACCACCACCACCACCTTCAACCTTTAACCACCACCACCACCTTCACCTTCAACCACCACCACCACCACTTGCAACCTTTAACTATCAACACCACCTTCAGCTACCATCACCAACACCACCTTCACCATCATCACTACCAGCACCATACCATCCATGTAACACCAACAGTAGGGTTTCACTCATCTTGATTTGGGGTTTTCGTTTCTAGGGTTTTTAAATTTTTATTCGATTCAAAAAATGGAGGTCCCAACGAAGGCCCTGTGTAGGGAAGCACCCATGGTGGTGGAGGCGGTCGTGGTGGTGGAGGCAGCGGTGATGGTGGTGGCGGTGGGTTGGGAATATGATGATTTGGGTGGGGAAAGGTATTTTAGTCATTTTAAAAAACTTAACCGTCAAAGTTAACGTCCATCCGTTTTAGGGACCATCGTTGTTACGTTTGTGCAAAGTTTTGGTCCAAACTTGTAATTTCAAAGAGTTAGGGACCAAAAATAAAATCAAGCCTAAACACATGGACCACTCGTGTAATTAAGTCTATCAATTATTTTAAATTGAAAAGAAATGAAGAGAAGTGAAGAAAAAGAAAGAAAGAAAAGAAAAAAGAAAAAAATTATTTTTCTTTTTCTTCTCTCCTTAATTAAACTCAGGAACACAACGAGATTTGGACTTGTGGAGTTTTGTAATTGTTTGAACAATTTGTTAAAAATCATATTCAATGTTTATATGGGTAAAGTCCGTAGGTTGGTTAAAAGTTAGATAATATTAGTAAGGGGTTCTTAATTCATACAACATATAAAAATCTAAAAGAAAGTAAATTACAACTTACAAAAAGTATAGACTGCGTTTGCAGTTTATAAATTTATAATCTGTAATTTAAAAGTAAATGATGTATGTAACATATAACCCAATTATTAATTTCCCTTGGCCTTCAAGAAATACCCATTCATAGTAGTGTAACTTCCTCTCACAAATCAGCTGTCAGCTAATATTTGTCTTGAGGTATGTGTCGATTGTGGGTTAAGCAAAGAGTATATTTTGAGTAGTGAATTAATAAATCTTCTACACAGAAACCACTTACAATTTGTGATTAGAAAAGCCTGCAAACAGAATCCAATCACCTTGGTGCGAGTGATAGATTTGTGAACCATGTAGGGTTGTTTATCAACAAATTAAGTAAAAAATGGGGCACGGAGGAAGCAAACAAAACGATAAAAAATAATATTATGTCAGGTCAAGGAATTTTTTTATTATTAATTATGGAAGATATGCATGGATCCATTTTTTATGTAGATAAAAAGTAGACCCCTAATTATATAACAATAGTTAAGTTCTTGTGTAATATACGTATTGAATAAATAAAAAATTAAATAATTATCAATTATGCATTATAAAATTATTCTTGAAGATAAAATATGATTATAAGTATATACAAATAGTTACTTTAAGTAAATAAAAAATAATATATTTTTCTTAAACTTTTATTTTATAAAAAAATTTGAAATGTTGTTTTTAAATAGTGTGTTTTTTAATAAAAAAAGGTTTTTAATTTATTAAATTATATATTTTTGAATTTAAAAGTTGTATGAGTAATATTATTAGTATTCAATGTTATTATTAACAATATAAAGAAATGAGAAAGAAAGTATAATGAGATCTACAATAATTTCATGTTTATTTTAGTTTTTTTTAAAGATAGATAGATAGGCTAAACACTCAATAAATAAACAAATTAAATTTTAATGTAAAATATATATGTAAAATAAACAATAATAGTTACAGTATAATATTTTAATATAAAATAAAATTAAAAATTTATATATAGCTAATAGTTCAAGAAATAAAACAGTTATAATATTTTTAACTCTCTTATGTAAATAATTTTATTTTTAAACATTTGTTTTATAATTTTTTATAAAAATCTTGTTTTAAAAAATATAATTTGTAATTATTCTATTTGTTTAATATGACTGTTTTAAAATATTCACATCTTTATAATTTTTTTAAAAACAAACGATTTTAAAAATTTTTGTTTAAAAATGTTTAATGTTTTAGAAAATTACATATTATATAAAACTTTGGTTTTTTGTTATTTAGATTTTAATTAAAAGTTGTTATTTTTAATTTCCTTCATAAAATCTATTTAAAAAAACTAGTTTGAATTTAAAAAAAGAACAGAAAAGAGATAGAAATATAACAATTAATAAAGTTTATTTTTAATAAGAGAGAGAAATTGTTTAATTATTTAAATGACTATAACAAATTTTTGAAGTGAAAATTAAAGTTTGGATGTCTAAAAAATAACAAGTGAAAAAAAACATAAGTTAAAAGAATGACAAGTGATAAAAATAACCTTGCTTTATTAGAGGTTATAGATATGTTTTTTCTTTCTGTAAACCCATTGTATATAAAAACCCAATCCGACTACCATTTAAATTTAACTCATCAAGGGTTGTGTAATTAGTTCATCGCGTGTTAAAGAGTTCCGTAAGCATTTCATTCATCCTACCTTGTTTATATTATATATATATAATATATATATATATATATATATATATATATATAATATATATATATATATATACATACATGCATATATTCAATTCAATATATATGGCTAGCTACTATACTCATGATCGGTTCAAGTTGTTAAATCCTATGTAAAGTTAAGTGAATGTTGGTCGATTAATTCAGGTAGCGCCGCGTGTCTGATCAGAATGCAAAAGTGATGGTATGATGTAAATTTGCATTGATGTAGTATGCGTTTGTCGTAGGCGGCAACATGGTTTGAAAACCGAAGCCTTGGAAGCATGGGAGGCTTGGACAATATCTTCAAGCGAGCCTCGTTCTGGGCCGAAGCCCCTGGCCATTTTGGCGGCAGATGAGGTGGATCGATCTTCTATCTCTTTCGAACCTTAATATGTTTATAGTCATTGTTTTTGTTAGAGCACGAGAAAAATAATTAGTTAAGTAACTTCTTTCGTTTGATATAATATTAATGTACATTTTCAGCCATCTGGGATGTTCTTCAAGACGCAGCAGAGTGCGACGACTTAAGCTACAAACAATCGATACTCGATATCTATGACATTAGACTCGAGAATCCTTACATGACTATATGTGTGAAGTATTAAAAGCCAAAACAAGTGTTCTTCCGAAGTAAAGTGTTCTTCTGAAGCTTGGTTGATATCTTTTGAAGGTTATGTTTGCTTCGGAAGGGATTATGGTTTATACATAGTATCTTCTAAAGGAAATCTTCCGAAGGGTTATTTCTGCTTGGAAGACATAGTATAGGATTCTTAGTGTAAATTCTCGATTGTTGTTGAGTGTGTTAGTTATAGTTAGTTAAAACTATAAATAGGGACTTGATGTAATCAGTGAGATAACTGAATTAACTCTAATCACCTAAAAACTATTGTTCACAAAATTCTTGATAGTATTCTTTCTTGTATCATCTTTGTATTGTGTTATTGAAATTATGTGTTCTTATTCTAAACTGGTTTAACAATTGGTATCAGAGCCTTGTTAGAGGCTCGATTGAGAATCAAGGTTTAATCAAAGATCGATCGGCAGCAATGATGGTTTCAATAAAGTTCGAGGTTGAGAAATTCGACAGGAAGAACGACTTTGGGTTGTGGCAGTTGAAGATAAGGCATTGCTCGTTCATGAACGAGTGTTTGATGCCTTGGCTGGAGAATCAAAGTTTTCGAATACTATGTCGGACAAGGAGAAGAATGAGATGCTTGAACATGCACACAGTTCGATCATCTTGAACTTAGGGGATCAAGTACTCAGAGCAGTATCGAAAGAGACGTCTACTGTAGGGGTCTGGTCAAAATTGGAAAGTTTGTACATGACGAAGTCTCTTGCAAACAGGTTGTATCTCAAGAAACATGTGTAAACATTCCAAGACCTGGGAAGTCAATTGAAGATCATACTGATGAACTCAACAAGTTGGTGTTAGATCTTAAAAACATCGAAGTTGAATTGGATGATGAAAATCAAGCAATCATATTCTTCACATCTCTTCCGTCATCCTATAAGCACTTTGTGGATACATTGATGAATGGTAAGGATGCTCTTATCATGGAGGAAGTGCTGGCAACTCTCAATTCAAATGAATTGAAGAGCATAACTGATTATAAGGAAGATGGTGGAGAGGGCATGGTTGTCACACCCCCGCTAAAAGCGGAAACACGAGGATGTAATGAGACGGGAGTGTCATAACACATGGTACACAATAGAGATGCAATATAAATAATAATGATGATAAAGCGTGTCATGACGACACCCAACAAAAAGGAGACTTGTGTCGTGTTTAGTCAATATTCACGACAACATAGCCATAAGCATAAACATGGCAAATGAATCACATAACCAAAGAAGATAACATTGTAATGAAATTCCCACAACCCGGAGCAAGTATCAAAAGAATAAAGATGTTTAATCAGACTACAACGTTTGGAAATGAATGTTTGTCAAGAATTGTTTAGTCTCAGTAATGCATCCTAGGGTCTCCACTAAGGCAACACACCTAGATCTTCAATTAGCAATGTCACCTGAAAGATATGCTCAAAATGGTTAACAAAATTGTTGGTGAGCTCGCAGGTTTAAATAGTAAATAGTAAGTTGATGCTGCATTGTAATTGTTGTGGAATACCGTGAATACAGTTATAAGTAAGCAAAATCTCATGACAATGAGCTTTACAACCAAACCTAACGACATACACACAGAATCTTGTCGGAATATATTCACCCAAGGGCCAGTTCCTGGCCACTGTTAGGACTAACTAGTATACTAACAAACAAGGGTGGGGGTGTCAACCCAGTAGTACTACCAATATCTATCTGTCGGTTCCAACACTGGAATTTAATGGTTGTAAAGAAAATACCACACAGCGAACTCAAGCATGTATCAGATAAGTACTCACAAAACAGTAACACGTTGATTCCAAGTATGTAAGTTGTACAGCATAAAGAAAATAGGTGAGCATATTTTTTCCCCAGGTTTGTAAATGTTTAAACTATGGTATAAGCATAAAAAGGGGCCATGAAACTCACTTGTTTGGTGGTAAGTATGGATGATCAAGTTCCAAATGTTGTATGCAATAAATGATCAAACACCTATTGACAGTTATAGTTAAGCATTAATGATACGTATGAAGAAATAGTAACATTTGGTCGATTAGGGTTGTATCGGTTCGGTCGCGTGGAACACACAAGCACAGCATATCAGACCTTATATAGATCCAAGTACCTAAAATCGTCACCATTGCCGATGATTTTAGTGTAAAGGTTTCATTGATAATTGTGAAAATGTTAACATTGATTTGATTGTGAATACATTAGTAAGTTTTATAGTGTTAACTTTAATATTGTCATTAGCAATGGTAACCGTGTCGATGTCACCTTAACATCACACGACATACACACACCACACACAAGAAGGAATTCACACACACAAACTCCAGTCGCACGATAGGACCAGACGCACGACTCAACACTCCATCCGCACGAATCAACTTTCATTCGTGTGACTCAGCATTCAGTCGTACCACATAGCACTCAATCGCACGAATCAACTTTCATACGCACGAATCAACCTTCACTCATACGAATCAGCTTCATTCGTACGACTGAACCTCCATTCGTGCGACTAGGCATTCAGTTGTGCGATACACGCACAATTACACACATTCATCCGCATTGACTCAATCGCACACATACCTTCATCCGCATTGACTCAATTGCACGCATACCTTCATCCGCATTGACTCAATCGCACGCATACACACAATCGCACGACACTCCGAGTCGCACGATAGACCCAGTCGCCAGAACAGAAAATCGCGACTGTAGGAGGTGCAGAGCAGCCTTTGGCTACTGCGTGCACAAGATTTATGCCACAAGCACTTCTAGAAACACATTTCACACACACAAACAAGAAGGACGCATAGAAAGACCTCACACGCACCCACACGACCTCATGTGCTCAGGTTGGCCCCCGAGCACCTGAAACCCTTCAAGAACAACAGAAAAGGAGCAAAGAAGGGACAACCAAGGTCCTCTACCTGCAAGAATGAAGTAGATTCGGTTGTAGCCGAGCTCTTGCCATAGAAATCGTGAAGAAAGGTCGGTTTTGGTGCAAGAGGAGAAAGGGGGCACAATTAAGGAGAAATAAGAAGAAGTGCGTAGGGTTAGGGCTAAAAATGGGGTATATATACCCAGCCCAAGTTTGGAAAATGACACATTTAGTCCCCACACTTAAATCCCCGAATTGCCTAGTTTGTTTTGGTTAAAAACGACCTTAAATCGGCTAATTATATTAATGATAAAAGTGTAAATGATGATTTTCGTAACTTAAAAATGGTTTTTATTAATGAAAATATTAATATATAATAATGATAGATCCTTTTTCTTTTTTTATTAATAACGATAACGACGATTGTAAAAGTTTTAAAGATAACAACGCTAACGATAAGAACACAAGTGTAAAAGATGATAAGCAAGAATAATATCCACACGAATAGTTTATAAGGATGAGGAATGAACAATCAAAGAAAAGTTAATGGAAGCCACATTAAATGACGGACCTTTCGGTGACGGATGTCACAGTATCCCCCAGTTGAGAGAATTTCATCCTGAAATTCAGCTGGAGTTAGGTCCAAGAGTGTCATCCTCGAATAGGTGCGGGTATTTAAGTTTCATCTGGTCTTTCCGTTCCCATGTAAACTCTGGCTCACATTTGGAGTTTCCACCTCACGCGGACAATTGGTATTCTGCTGCGCCTCAATTTCTTGACCTTTCGATCCATGATCTCAATGGGTTCCTCGACAAAATGGAGCTTTTCATCAATCTTGATTTCTGCAATTGGCACATGAAGGGATTCATCAGCCAAACACTTTTTGAGGTTCGACACATGGAATGTATCATGTATACCGCTGAGTTCTTGTGGTAACCTTAATCGGTAAGCCACTGGACCGATTCTTTCTGAAATCTCAAATGGTCCTACATATCTTGGGGCTAACTTCCCTTTCTTTCCAAATCGAATGATTCCCTTCCAAGGAGAGACTTTGAGTAAAACTCGATCCCCAATGTTAAATTCTAGAGGCTTCCGACGGTGGTCGGCATAGCTCTTTTGGCGATCTCTGGTAGCTTTTAGTCGGTCTTTGATATGGAAAATCTTGTCTTGTTTCTTAGATAATCTCTGGGCCTGTTAACTGGTTTTCACCATCTCCGTCCAACAAATGGGAGATCTACATTTCCTTCCATACAATGCTTCAAATGGAGCACATCCAATGCTCGTATGGTAGCTGTTGTTGTAAAAGAACTCAATCAACGGTAGATGAGTGTCTCAACTACCACCAAAGTCAATTACACACGCCCTCAGCATGTCTTCCAATGTTTTTATAGTTCACTTTGGCCGTCTGTTTGTGGGTGATAGGCGATACTCATATCTAATCGAGTGCCCATCGCTTCTGTAGTGTCTGCCAAAATCGTGAAGTAAATCGGCTGTCACGATCGGATATAATCGACAAGGGTACTCCGTGTCTTGTCACGACCTCTTTTATGTACAATATCGCCAACTTATCCATTTTGTAGTCTTCTCGGATCAGCAAGAAATGAGCTGACTTCGTCATCCGATCCACTACGACCCATATCGAGTCATGCCCGCTGCTCGTTCTAGGGAGTTTGGTAATAAAATCCATGGCTATGTTCTCCCATTTCCACTCGGGAATCTCAGTTTGTGTAATAATCCTGATGGTTTCTAGTGTTCAGCTTTAACATTCGAGCATGTTAAGCATCTGCTTACGTACATAGCAATGTCTTTCTTCATACCTGGCCACCAGTACAGATCCTTAAGATTGTGGTACATCTTATCGGCACCAAGATGGACAGAGTATCATGTCTTGTGTGCTTCATCCATGACTATGGTACGCATGCCTCCCCATCTGGGTACCCATATACGATCCATGAAGTACTGTATACCATCATCCTTGCAACTCATTTGTTTATCCAACCCTCGAACTCTTCTCCCGTAAGGTTTTCTTCTTTCAATGCCTCATTTTGTGCAATTTGGATCTGGGCTTTCAAATTCGTTTGAATAGTCAATCCCAATGCTCGTGCACGTAGTGGTTTCACGCGTTCATTACGGCTTAGAGCATCAGCCACCACGTTTGCTTTCCCTGGATGATACCGGATTTCACAATCGTAGTCACTAAGTAGTTCTACCCAAGGTCGCTGACGCATATTAAGTTCCTTTTGATCTAGGATATGTTGGAGGCTCTTATGATCTGTGTAGATGATGCATTTGGTTCCATATAGGTAATGCCTCCATATCTTAAGTGCAAATACTACAACGGCCAACTCCAGATCATGAGTTGTATAATTCTTTTCGTGCACCTTAAGTTGTCGCGAAGCGTAGGCAATCATCTTATCCTTCTGCATTAGCACACATCCCAATCCTTGGTGTGAAGCATCACAGTACACCACAAAATCATCAGTTCCATCTGGGAGGGACAATATCGGCGCGTTGCACAACTTTTCTTTCAACGTCGGAACGCTTGTTCTTGTGCAGGTCCCCAATAAAACTTCTTGTCTTTCTGAGTCAGCAGTGTTAACTGTTGAGCGATCTTCGAAAAATTCATGATGAAACGTCGATAGTATCCGGCCAATCCTAAGAATTGTCGTATCTCTGAAGGTGTCTGGGGTGTTTCCCATTTCTTCACTGCTTCAATCTTACCGAGATCTACATGAATCCCATCCTTATTCGCCACATGCCCCAAAAGTTTCACTTCTCACAACAAATTCACACTTTGAGAACTTGGCGAAAAGCTTCTCTTCCCGTAACAGTTCTAGTATTGCCCAGAGGTGTTCTTCATGATCCTCTTTTGATCGGGAGTAGATAAGTATATCGTCTATGAATACGATCACAAACTTATCCAAATAAGGTTTACACACCCGATTCATTAGGTCCACAAACACAGTTGGTGCGTTAGTCAACCCGAACGACATGATCAAGAACTCATAGTGCCCATAACGAGTTCTAAATGTTGTTTTCGGTATGTCATCCTCGAAAACCCTTAGTTGATGATATCCAGAACGAAGGTTGATCTTGGAGAAATATGAAGCTCCTTGCAGCTGGTCAAACAGATCGTCGATCCTGGGGAGAGGATACCGATTCTTCATAGTTAATTTGTTCAACTTGCGGTAATCGATACACATTCGGAACAACCAATCTTTCTTTTTGATAAATAACACCGGTGCTCCCCATGGTGAGTGACTCGGCTGGATAAAACCCTTCTCCAGTAGTTCCTGTAATTGACTGGATAACTCTTGCATTTCTGATGGTGCTAACCGATATGGCGTCTTTGCCACCGGTGTAGCTCCAAGAACAAAATCTATACGAAATTCCACTTGTTGTGGAGAGAGAAACCAGACAAGTCATCAGGAAATACATCTGGGTAGTCCCGTACTACTAGAATATCTACCAATTTCCTCTCCTCTTCCTTCTTTTCTACTACGTGAGCTAGAAACGCGTAGCATTGCTTCCGTAAACTTCGGCGTGCTTTCATGCAGGAGATAAGCTTTAGCTTTCTTCCCGGTCATTCTCCTTGAATTCTGAGCACCTCCCCATTTGGCATGGGGATTCATACTACTTTGTCCCGACAGACAATCTCAGCCCCGTGTTTCGACAACCAATCCATTCCCGTAATCACATCGAAACTCCTTAACTCAAAGGGTATCAAGTCTATATCGAAGGCATGGTTCTCCAATATCATCGAGCACTTTCTAACGATAGCATCGGCCTGTACAACCCTACCATTGGCCATTTCTACGGAGTAGCTAGTTTCTAGCCTACTAGGACTCAAATCGAGCAAATGCATAAACTCAGAAGATATGTAGCTATTGTCTACCCCAGTATCAAATAATATAAATGCAAACTGATTATTGAGTAAGTGCATACCCGTGACAACATTCGGGTCCTGACGGGCATTGTTTGCTTTGATGACGAACGCGCGTCCCCAAGCTGCATTTCCTTGATTTGTCGGGCCTTGATTTCCAGCTATGGCTATCACCTGTTGTTGATTGTTCCCTTGTTGACCCGGCGCCCGATTCAGTCTGGGGCACATGCTTCTGTAGTGGTCAGGGCTTTCACACTCAGAACAGACCCTGGCATTCCCAGCGGGGTTAATCGCGTTGACCGGTGCCACCAGATTCGACGCTACTCTGCAATCTCTCGCTAGATGCCCCGGGCGTCTACGGTTCACGCACACCCGGCACGGCATTCCTGGGGGATGATGGAAGTTGCACCTATCACACTTGGGGTGCAGCCCTACGTACTCTCTCTTGCCCTGTGTCACGGCCACAAAATTTCTGGTTATCTTGGCCCTTTTGTCAAATTTCCTGGCACTCGACCGGCTCGTTTCCCCAACATCCTTTCTTTTCTCTGCTCCTCTTCCAAGACCCATGTTCTCACCATCTCGCCTGTCAGAGCGCCAACCTTTAGAATTGCGCTCTAGATCGTAGGAGGAGCAGTTGTTACCATCGCCCGGATTTGAGGCGCAAATCCCCAAATGTACCTCTTGATTCTCTTGGATTCCGTAGTCACTAAATGTGGAACCAATCTTGCCAGCTTGTGAAATTGATCAGTGTAAGCTGCGTGCCCGGCCCCTACCATAGCATGATTCCGGAATTCATGCTCCAGTTTCTGCATCTCATTGAGGGGCAGTACTCCTCAGTGATTAGGGCCTTAAACTCATCCCATGACATCTGCATCGCTGATTCTCTTCCCCTAGCCCGAACCTGGGTGTTCCACCAAGTTAGTGTATTGCCTTGTAGTGAACACATGACATACTTGATTTTCTGGCTGTCGAGGCACTCGCTGATATTGATCACTGCCTCCATCCTCTCAAGCCATATCGCTCCACCTTTTCCATCGAATTCTTTCGGTTTACAAGCCTCAAATTCCTTGTATGAACATCCTCGTATTGTACTAACAACCCTAGTCTCATTACCGGCTGTTCCACCATTCCCGGTTTCCTGATTACTCTCGTTCCCAGTCGGGTTCCTATTTTCCACTTCAGTTTTAATCCCACCTTGACCTCTTTCTCCATTATCCTCATTATCATTACCACCATCCCCGTGGGGGTGGTGATTCTGAAGAGCATCGCTCACTTTGGCCACTATAGTCGGGATCAGTGTGGCCAGCTATTGAGCGATCAGAGCTGCCATGTCAGAGTTTCCTGTTCCCTGAATGTTACTGGCAGGGCCATCACCTACTCTTGGTGTTCTACCTCTGCCTTTGCCTCAGCCCCTCAGGGCTTCACTTCCGTTACTGTTGTTGCGGGTAACTCTTCGAGGCGGCATTTTCTAATCATAAAAGTAGTAAACACATAAGCTTTAACAATTTCGAAGTATATTATCCATACCACTCATGAAAGTCCAGCATTCCAACTTAATATCACACTTATTGTTACCACCCATCACATGCAAGTCGTGTAGTTCTCACAACATGAATTGGTAATGTTCCAACAGTAGTCCATCATAATAATTGCAAATCCATGCATATAATCACGTTTAGTCTAGCGAAGGTTGTCTATCTCCTCCTCTTTCGAGGTTTCAGACATAACCTCCTCAGGGTCAATCCCAGTGTCCGTGGTCAAGCACAATCGCATGATCTGTGAAGATCTCTTTGGGTTTAATACCCGAATTTGATAAAACAACTCGGCACGCAGAGGGAACGGAAGATCTAGTAGAAGCATCCTATAAGGAGTGAGCATAAACGCTCTCTCATAGGGTGAAAAGATCACAAGGCAGATAGATAAACAAACAAAAAAAAGGGGAACATAAATGAGATATGAAGGTTCCTATGTTATAGTCTAGGTCAAGTGAATTGCCTAATTCTCTATAACCAATGGCTCTGATACCAGTCTGTCACACCCCCGCTAAAAGCGGAAACACGAGGATGTAACGAGACGGAATCGACATACATATGGTACACAATAGAGATGCAATATAAATAATAATGATGATAAAGCATGTCATGACGACACCCGACACAAAGGAGACTTGTGTCGTGTTTAGTCAATATTCACGACAACATAGCCATAAGCATAAACATGGCAAATGATTCACATAACCAAAGAGGATAACATTGTAATGAAATTCCCACAACCCGGGAGCAAGTATCAAAAGAATAAAGATGTTAATCAGACGACAACATTTCGAAATGAATGTTTGTCAAGAATTGTTTAGTCTCAGTAATGCATCCTAGGGTCTCCACTAAGGCAGCACATCTAGATCTTCAATTAGCAATGTCACCTGAAAAGATATGTCCAAAATGGTTAACAAAATTGTTGTGAGCTTGCAGGTTTAAATAGTAAATAGTAAGTTGATGCTGCATAGTAATTGTTGTGGAATACCGTGAATACAGTTATAAAAGCAAAATCTTATGACAATGAGCTTTACAACCAAACCTAACGACGTACACACAGAATCTTGTCGGAATATATTCACCCAAGTGCCCGTTCATGGCCACTGTTGGTACTAACTAGTATACCAACAAACAAGGGTGGGGGTGTCAACCCAGTAGTACTACCAATACCTATCCGTCGGTTCCAACACCGGATTTAAATGGTTGTAAAGAAAGTACCACACAGCGAACTCAAGCATGTATCAGATAAGTACTCACAAAACAGTAACACGTTGATTCCAAGTATGTAAGTAATTCTGTCACCTTAATCCAGATTAGTTGGGTTGCTTAAAACATATACCGGTAATTCATATTTGTTACCTGTAAACGTTAAAATTAGTGAGTTCAATCTCACCACAACTACACAAGGATACCATTAAAAGCTATCTAAATTTGCGACCGTGCATCAAATTGTGGCTGAAACAAAATTGATTGATGATTAATTGTCTTTTTTTGGCAAAACAGTGGCAAATATAGCAACCCGATTTTACATAATAAATTAGATATAGAGAGAAGAAAAAGGTAATTTGTTCCAAAAAAACGTCGCAAACGCAGCTACCAAAACAACTTATGTGATAAAATGGTGGCATAATTGAATTCTTATAGGGCATTGGCAACTGTTTTGTGGTTTTTAGAACCATATAGAAAATTAAACCAGAAGCCTTTTCGGTTTACTACTCCGGCCAACCGGACCAAATTAAAGAAGTGTATGACATCACATATACTAAAGTTATTATTATATATACACACACAAACGTATATGTATCTATATAATATACGTAATTATATAAAAATACAAGATTACATATATTGCATATAAAAAGAGGTAAATTTGTATAATAGTAATAAAGTTTCTCAAGTACTTTATTAAAGTTATTTAAAGTTTTTCAATTGTTTTTTTTTTCTGAAATCACTCTACCTTCATTAGGCGATCAATCATATGTGATATTTTATAAATGTCAAAATTTATTAACATTATATTAAAAAAATAAAACATGTATAAATTTTGTCAGTCGTATTTTTTTCCAAATTTAGTTGAATTTAGCATTTCTGGCCAGGACTTTGTTATTAAGTTAAGGATTTTTTTTCACTTTTACCTCCTAATTAAAATTAGTTTAATATTTGTTTACACTTATTAGTATCACATTATATATATTTCATTTACCAAACATAATTAAAACTTTTAAAGATCTATAAAAGTATTACATACGATTTAAACAGATAGTGGAGCTTGAGTGACTTGTAATGAAATAACACTCGATGATTTAAGTTTCATATATATATATATATGATATATGTTTGACTGAAAAATAATCGTAATGGTGCTGGTCTTTGAAACGTTCATGTATTAAAATTCCATTTGCAGGTCACGAGGTCGAACTTTTTCACACCCTTCTTGTAATATATATTTTTATCTAAATAGTTTAATTTTGAAGTGTTAAATATGTTTTTTAGGTTGATTTTTAGTGGGTTTTGTGTTTTTAAGTATTACGTTATCTCAACTGGTACACTACGCGTTGTGGTGTATGTTGATGGTAATGATGGTGGGCTTTACCAGTCGATGTTGAAGTCGCTTCCTGTGTTTGTGTACTCGTCGGATAACAACAGGGGGCTTCCGAAATGTGTTGTGTGTTTGTCGGAGTTTGAAGACGTATGGTGAGAATTGAAGCGTAGGAGGTTATCGGAATGTAAACATTGTTTTCAACTGGACTGCATTAACATGTGCTTTTTTTTAGTAACTCTACTTCTCCTTGTTGTACGTATTCATGGTACCCCATAAACCAAAACCATCAACTCCATAGAAACAAGGCCAAAATATATCAACAAAATGTCATCAAAGCATACTGTTAAACCAATTGAGAATAAAAACACAGAATTTCAATAATACCATACAAATACGATACAAGAAAGAATACTATCAACACTTTCATGAACAATAGTGTTTAGGTGATTAGAGTTAATTCAGTTATCTCACTGATTACATCAAGTCTCTATTTATAGTGTTAACCAACTATAACTAACACACTCAACAACAATTAAGAATTTACACTAAAAACCTTATACTATGTCTTTCAATCAGAAATAACCCTTCGGAAGATACTAAGTATAACCATAACCCCTTCCGAAGCAAACATAACCTTCGGAAGATATCAACCAAGCTTTGGAAGAATACTTAACTTCGGAAGAATACTTGTTTTGGCTTTTAATACTTCACAATCTCCACCTTAAAATCCAAAACAAGATGTTAACCAACTTCCAATGCATCCAAGTAAAACTTGAACTTAATACCAGGTAGAGACTTTGTAAACATGTCCGCTGAATTCTCCAAAGTAGACACACTTTCCACTTTCACCTTCCCAGCATTCACCACATCCTTATGAAGTGTAAATTCACATTAATATGCTTTGTTCTCTCATGATCTTTGACAACTAGACCGCACCCTGATTATCACAATACACCATTGAGTTTGCAACTTTGATCCCTAACTCAGAGACAAAACCATGCAATCATATAGCTTCCTTGACTCCCTCAGTCAATGTTATGTACTCAACCTCTATTGTAGATAATGCAGCTATATGCTGCAACTGAGCTTTCCAACTCATCAAGTTACCCAACACTTGAAATGCATACCCTGTAATAGATCTATTACTATCCACGTCTTTGGCAAAATCAGAATCAACATAACCAATAATCCTATCATTCTCTCATGTTTATGATGCCTAAACACCAAGCCATGGTGTTTAGTACCCTTAAGATACCTCAAGATCCATTTCACAACCATCCAATGAGCTTTACCCGGATTTGACAAATACCTGCTGACTAAACTCACTACATACCCAATATCCAGCCTTCTACATACCATCAAGTACATCAAGTTCCCAAAAACATTGGCATAAGGTACTTTCTCCATATATCTAACTTCAGCATCCGATGTAAGACAATCAAAGCTTGACAGTTTAATATGAGCACCTATAGGAATAGTTACTAATTTCACTTCATCCATCCTATAGTTACTTAGTACCTTATCTAGACCTTTGAGACAGCTTCAATAACCCGTGTTCTCTATCTCTTTTGATCTTCATGCCCTATATCTTCTTGGCTTCACACAGATCTTTCATCTCAAATTTTTACATCAACATCTTCTTAGTAGCTTCAACTTCTTCCAAGTCAGGACAAGCCACCAACATATCATCAATATACAACAACAAATACATAAATTTGTTTACATTGTATTCCTTAAAATAGACGCAACTATCATAGTTGCTCCGGTTAAACCCATTAGTCACCATATGTTCATCAAACCTTTTATACCACTGTCTAGGAGATTGCTTTAGCCCATACAAAGACTTCTTAAGGAGACATACCTTATTTTCCTGCCCTTTAATCTCAAGCCCCTTCGGTTACTTCATATAGATAGTTTCATCTAACTTCCCATGTAAAAATGCAGTTTTTACATCCAACTGATGTAGCTCCATATCCATTGAAGTAGTCAATGAGTATGTAACCCTGATAGATAAATGCTTCACCATAAGTGAGAATATCTCATTGTAATCCACCCTCGGCTTCTGTGTAAACTTCTTAGCTACTAGTCTAGCCTTGTACCTAGGAGGTTCTTCTTTGAAAATCCCATCTTTCAGTTTGAACAACCACTTACATGACACAGGCTTGTGACCCTCAAGTTTATCAATGAGCTTCCATATTTCATTCTTATAAAGAGATTCCATCTCTTCCTCCATGGCCTTACACCATTTTGAGCTCTCTTTCACATAAATTGCTTCAGAGTATGACAATGGTTCATAGATGCTTTCTTCTTTCGTAGCAACAAAGGCCAATGCAGACAAATCACTCCCCTCTCTATACCTGAGTGGAGGTATAAATTGTCTCCTCTGTCTGTCCCTAGCCAACTTGTAATCATCCATACAATCTCTCTAGCTATTAGAAGTACCATGATCAACACCTTCATAATTCACACCCTGCTGCTCCACCTCAATCTGAACCCCACTCTGATCTTTAATTCTGACATCCATTTTCCTTTAATATCTCTATACATAACATCCTCTTGGAAAATGACATCTCTACTCACTATTGTCACACCCTGATCGACGGCAGAATCATCAGGGCGGACGAATGGGAGATGATTGCTCATAGCACATGGAACTAATTAAGTTGAAATATTATTAAATATCATTATTTATTAAACATTACAAGACAAATAATACAATACAAAAGCATCAAACAAAGAAATAACATGTTAAGTTAAACTAGGTCCAAGTCTTATATGAGCACGAAGAGAATCCACAAATAGTAAACCTGAAACATGTTAAAAAATAAAAGGTCAACTTTGAAAGTTGGTGAGATTTCCATAGTTTGCAATACATAAGTATATAAAAGATGGCAATTCATGTTGTAAGTTAGAGAATAAAGTAACTAGGGATGTAAGACAGAATGCACAATCAAACGTTGACAAAGTTTTACAAGTCTTAAACGTTTACAAGTATATACGATTAGCTAAGTGTACTTGGATCAACCAAGCAGGCTTGTCAGGCCCATAGATCTATGATGTCGTCATGCTAGCAATAGTTAATGATTGTACATATATTCGACATTACATGGTAGCTACAAAGTTCAACTAACCACAACACACAAGTAAAATGCCATAAGTTTACAAGAATCAAACGTTTACAAGTGCAAGGGTTATAAAGTAACATGTTTCACCAAAAAGTGTGAAAATAGGAAAAAGGGGTATAGAAATACTCACATGAAAAATAAGTATAAGAATGAGGATAAGAGATTAAACGGGGCTCCCACGATTTCTTCATGATTCAACCTAAGATTTGGCGTCTTAGGATTAGAATAAAGATAAGATTAACGACCGAATACAAATTAGGGTTTCGATTGGAATTTGGAGGTTTTGATAATTACGTTTAACAAAATATATAATACAATCGTTAATGTTTTGGTTTAAATAAATATATATATATATAATATTTAAGACCAAGAATGATAATGAAAGATTCAATGATTGAATTTATTAATTTAATAAAGAGTAAATACAATGTGTGAAAAAGAAATAATTAATTTAATAATTAATTATTTAAAATTTGATAAAGATAATTGAATACCTATTTAAATGACTTGTAGGATAATTTATAATTATTTAAATCATTTTATTAAGTTTTTAAACCTTTTAAATGATTTTTATAAAAGTATTACAATATCCAAAACCTTAAAATAGGAATGAAGAATAATAGAAAATTATATTATTTTATTAGTTTCAAGAGTTTAAATAAAAGTTATAGAATAAATTTATTGATATGATATAACTTGGTAAAATGGTTAGATAATAATTATTTAAATAACTATTTGAATAATGAGTTATTTAACATGTGAACTCCTAATGTTTTGAAATAATCTAAATTTGGACCATAATAGATTTTTAACATTTAAATTACATAAAAGAATTATTAATACTTTATAACTTTTGTTATTCTTTAAAAAAAACTAAATTAGAATTATAAATTTTTACTACCTTTAAAATTAATTTAATAATTTCTGGAAAGTTTTAATTATCACAATAAGTTTTACTTTGATTAAATAACATATTAGTATATATTCTTGAAGTTTAAAATGTATAAAAATGTATAAAAATGACCAAAAATAAATAAACAAAATGAATGTTGGAGGCCGGGTTCGAACCCGTGACCTCTTGCATTCAAGGGTGAGTTGGTTACCGGTTAGGCTAAAGCCCAGATCTGTTAATAAGTTCCATTAAAATGTTTAAAAGTATTAGTTGCAAAAATCCCCAAATTTACTCAAGAACCCTTGAATCGAATTGAGTCAAATTGAACATCGATTCAGATATGTTAACCAAATTAACATTAGGGCTTTGTTTCCCCATGTTAAACCGAGTACAATGATATGCGAAACTTACGTTATTGAGTTCGAATTGATGAAGATGGTGACAAGGATAGCCGCGACCGAGATAAGTTGGTTCGAGGTTCAAACATTGATGATAATTCAATTAACTTTGAGGTTAGCTTTGTGTGGTGTTCTTGGTGCAAAGCCCTTTGTCAACTTCGAAGATTGAAGCCCGGATTATAGTGTTCGATTAGTTGCAGATTAACGGTGAGGAGGATGATCGAATTCGATGGTGGTGTGTGTTT
The DNA here is from genome assembly GCA_025506515.1 of Flaveria trinervia. Classification (NCBI taxonomy): domain Eukaryota; kingdom Viridiplantae; phylum Streptophyta; class Magnoliopsida; order Asterales; family Asteraceae; genus Flaveria; species Flaveria trinervia. Next base: position 70,667,782 of record CM046449.1, on the reverse strand, counting down.
CAGGTGTAATTGAGGTTTGCATACAATTCGAGATAGATAAACGATCGTTTGGGTTCATTTAATTGGATTATTTTAGTTGCAGATTCACGGTGAGGAGGATGATCGAATTCGATGGTGGTGTGTGTTTCAGGTGTAATTGAGGTTTGCATACGATTCGAGATAGATAAACGATCGTTTGGGTTCATTTAATTGGATTATTAATGAGTTTTATTGTCCAAACGGCTATGGATTTAAGGTCGCCGGTTACTTCGCTTCAATGGGTTCATAAACATGATTTAAATACGTTTAAAGCTCATAATAGTGTTCGAATCTCATACACGAAGTGATTGGAAACGTTTCTTGGGTGAAATTCCAAGGGGTTTTGGTGTTTTACCCCTTGCCAGAGTCGACCGGAGGGTGGCCGGGAAAATGGCCGGAAAAACGAGAACGGAGGGTGGGGCGGTTTGGGTCAAACGAAAATTTACACTTTGGTCCCTGGTGTTTTAAAATCTTATCATTTTATGTAAGAAGTTTGTTAATTAAGTTTTAAAAATGACATTTAAGCCCCTTAACTATTAAAACCCTCATTTAATTATTTAATAACAAGTAATTTATATAACTTATACAATTTATAGTTTTAAATCAATCTTTTAAGTAACATCTTGTAATTTAGTTAGATGTTTTAATGGTTAACACTTATAATTAACATTTGAAATTTATAAAATAGTAAATTTTAATGAAGTATAATTATTATTATAAATTGATGTAACGATAAACCATTAGAAATTTTGTTTTTTTAGTAGCTAAATTCATAGTAATAATTATATAAAATATTTATGGTGTTTGATCATCTAAATAATAACATACTTAGAATAATGGCTTTTACAATTTTGAGAAAGTCTCAAAATGATTTCGGGTTTAAAATTGAAAAAAGATAGCGGATGTTACAACTATCACCCTAGGTCTGTCCCCATCTAGCCTCCACAACCTATACCCTTTTACACCATTAGGGTATTCTAGAAATACACATTTCTAGGCCCTAGGTTCTAACTTCCCTTGGATAACATGAGCATAAGCCAAAGAACCCAACACCTTAAGTTTCCCATAGTTATTCTTTCTACCTGACCATGCCTCCATAGGCGTCTTCATGTCTAATGTAGTTGATGGAGACCTATTGACTAAGTAACCTGCAATTGTAACAGCTTCAGCCCAGAACATCTTGGGTAAACCAGAACTAGCTAACATGCACCTGACTTTTTCAAGCAAAATTCTATTCATCCTCTCAGTCAAACCATTTTGTTGTGGATTCCCAGGCACAGTTCTGTCTTACAATACCATGAGTCTTACAATACTGATTGAACTCATGATTGCAAAACTCCAACCCATTATCTATTCTTAATTTCTTGACTTTTCTCTCAGTTTGAGTTTCCATAAGGAATTTCCATTCCTGGAACTTACTAAACGCGTCACTCTTATTCTTTAAGATGAACACCCAAACTCTCCTTGAAAAATCATCAATCAATGTCATAAAATATCTGGCTCCACCCAATGAATCAGCCTTAGCAAGATCCCATAAATCGAATGTATTCTAACAACCCACTTGTGATATGCTTAGCCCTTGTAAATATTACCCTCTTGTGTTTACCAAGAATACAAGTTTCATAAAAACCAAAATCACAATTCCTCAACTCAGTCATCACCTTTTGCTTCTATAACTTCACCAGTCCTTGATGAATGATATGACCAAGCCTTTTGTGCCATAACATGGCCTTAGAACTACTATCACTTGAGGCAGTTACCACCTGGGACTCTACTACACCAGCACTGTCCAGTAAATAAATTTTATTATCCCTTCTACTACCAAACAATACTACTATTGATACCTTAATCACCTTAGCCTTACCGTCTCTAAGACTAACATGGTAACCAGAACTCTCCAATAGCCCTAAATACAACAAACTTTTTTTAAGACTATGGATATACCTTATATCATGAAGATCAACTTCCATGCCATTCTTCATCTTCATAGTCATTACACCATGACCACAATCTTACAAGGTCTATCATCCCCTAGCTTCACTGATCCAAGATCTTCAAACTTCAGATATTTAAAGGTGTCCTTTGGAACGAGCACCCTAAATCCATTAGCCACTCATTCTCTTAGCCACTGCTAGTGACAGCCAACACCTCTACACTTTCATACCCATCTGATGAGTCCTCTTGTGCATTATGTCCTGAATGAGACTATGACCCACTTGATTCACCCTTCTTTCTTTTCAAGTCTAGACAATCTTTCTTAAAGTGCTTTCCTAACCCACACACATAACACCTCCTCTTAAACTTGGACCTTGACTTTGAGACACTTCTCTGCTTAAAGCTTCTTTGTTCAGATCTTCCCCTGACCACCATTGTGACATCGTCACCGAAAGGTCGGTCATTTAACCTGGCTTCCGTTAACTTTTCTTTGATCGTTCATTCCTTATCCTTATAAACTATTCGTGTGGATATTATTCTTGCTTTATCATCTTTTACACTTGTGTTCTTATCGTTAGCGTTGCTATCTTTAAAACTTTTACAATCATCGTTATTGTTATTAATAAAAAAAAAGAAAAAATCTATCATTATTATATATTAATATTGTCATTACTAAAAACCATTTTTAAGTTACGAAAATCATCATTTACACTTGGGAATTCAGGGATTTAAGTGCGGGGACTAAATGTGTCATTTACATTACTAAAAACCATTAATATAATTAGCCTATTTAAGGTCGTTTTTAACCAAAACAAACTTGGGAATTCAGGGATTTAAGTGCGGGGACTAAATGTGTCATTTTCCAAACTTGGGCTGGGTATAAATACCCCATTTTCAGCCCCCTAACCGTAGGCATTTCTTCTTCTTTCTCCTTCCTTGTGCCCCCTTTCTCCTCTTGCACCAAAACCGACCTTTCTTCACGATTTCTATGGCAAGAGCTCGGCTACAACCGAATCTACTTCATTCTTGCAGGTAGACGACCTTGGTTGTCCCTTCTTTGCTCCTTTTCTGCTGTTCTTGAAGGGTTTCGGGTGCTCGGGGGCTAACCCGAGCACATGAGGTCGTGTGGGTGCGTGTGAGGTCTTTCTGTGCGTCCTTCTTTTTGTGTGTGTGTGAAATGTGTTTCTGGAAGTGCTTGTGGCGTAAATCTTGTACACGCAGTAGCCGAAGGCTGATCTGCACCTCCTGCAGTCGCGATTTTCTGTTCTGGCGACTGGGTCTATCGTGCGACTTAGTTGTGCGACTGGGGGTATCGTGCGACTGTGTGTATGCGTGCGATTGAGTCAACGCGGATGAAGGTATGCGTGCGATTGAGTCAATGCGAATGAAGGTATGTGTGCGATTGAGTCAATGTGGATAATGTGTGCGATTGTGCGTGTATCGCACGACTGAATGCCTAGTCGCACAAATGGAGGTTCAGTCGTACGAATGAAGCTGATTCGTACGAGTGAAGGTTGATTCGTGCGTATGAAAGTTGAGTCGTGTGATTGAGTGCTATGTGGTACGACTGAATGTTGAGTCACACGAATGAAGGTTGATTCATGCAGATGGAGTGTTGAGTCGTGCGTCTGGTCCTGTCGTGCAACTGGAGTTGCTGTGTGTGAATTTCTTCTTGCGTGTGGTGTGTGTATGTCGTGTGATGTTAAGGTGACATCGACACGGTTACCATTGCTAATGACAATATTAAAGTTAACACTATAAAACTTACTAATGTATTCACAAATCAAATCAATGTTAACATTTTCACAATTATCAAGAACTGATTTGTAACCACTAATATTTACTAAGTACTTCTCTATAACAATGAAACCTTTACACTAATATCATCGGCAATGGCGACGATTTCAGGTACTTGGAACTATATAAGGTCTGATACGCCTGTCTGCTTGTGTGTGTTCCACGCGATCGAACCGGTACAACCCGAACTGACCGAACGTTATTATTTTCTTCATATGTATCATTAATGCTTAACTATAACTCTGAATAGGTGTTTGATCATTTATTGCATACAACATTTGAAATTTGATCATCCATACTTACCACCAAACAAGTGAGTTTCATGACCCCTTTTTATGCTTATACCATACATAAGACACTAACAAAGATTGGGGATCAATTGCTGCCTTTTTATCGGTCGTGTTCTTAGCTAATATCCTTTGCTATCGGTGATGATACGTGTAAATACGTTCCTCGTGCTCTTGGTATTTTTCAAAATGTGACCTTTTATGTTGATGAATACATAAAGAAAAAGACCTGGAAAAGATTGATTAGATAAACGAACAGAAATAAATACAATATAGAATAAGTTAATGTTTAGACATCCTCCAGATTTGGCATAAAAGCTAGAATGCCGTTAAATATAAAATAAAAAATAGAATATAAGACAAGAGCTAGCCTGGGCATTTGACATTCTTCCAGAAGATTATTTTTCAATATGTTTTTTTAATATTTCATATAGTACGTTTTTAAATTATACATAATCACTAGTATTAAGCCACCCGCGTTTCGATGAAGGCACAAAATCATGCCAGGTAGCATTAATATTCACACTATCATTAGCGGTCAGCAACACGGGATAAAACTTGTATTAAAAAAGAAATAAAAACGAAAAAGAATAAAACCGAATGAAAATATAAGTGTAAAAATATTAAACCGTGTAACGTAAAACATTAAAAACAAAATAAGTAAGTCGAATTAGGACTACCTGTACGTTACGACGGGGCCGCTAAACGAGAAGATATAGATGTAATAACATTAAACAACATGTGCACATTATGAAATGTAACTTTCAAAATTTAAAACAAAACGTAGATGAAAAGAGATGAAAAATATGGGGAAACAAAGTTGAAAGTGGAATTTTATAGGGTTAAATTATAAAAGGTGTAAAAGTATTGGGTATAAAATAAAAAAATATATATGGTTGTACCCTATGCATAAAAATGTGTACAATCAAGTTAGTAATTAGAATTATATAATTTGTTATTATACTTTGCGCATTTATCGCTGCCTTTATTCTACCTAAAACTATTTGAATCAAAGGCGGAGCTTGAACGAAAGCTTAGTGGCGGGAGGGGGTGAAATTTATATTTAGAGTAAATTACCATTTACATCCCTAATATTTTTTTATTTTAACTACTTGTATTCATGCAGTTTCATAGTCTCGATTTGCCCCGTAACATTTTATTTTTATCTTCATTTGAGCCCAAAACACTAATAGCGTTAGGATTTTCTGTTAACTTTTGTAAAATAACAAAATTACCCTTATACATTAATTCACATATCCCTCATCCTCACCCTCACCCCTTATCTCATCTCTCACTCTCAAACTCTCTCTCTCTCTCTCTCTTCTCTCTCTCTCTCTCTCTCTCTCTATATATATATATATATATATATATTCTTTATTTCTACCACCACAGCAACACTACTATTACAACCATTGATGACGCCACTGCAACCACCATCTCACTAACCAAAACCACCGCCACCCCTATCTCTTCTCTTTCTTTTTTTCTATATCTCTCAGAACTCAAAGAACCCACAATCTTCGATAGTTTACTTTTCCCACCATCCCAAAATCATAAAAATTCCTATCAGATTGAACGCTAGACAGAATTGAAGAACACCCATCTAAACTCAATCGATTAGCATTTGAATCAACGCCAAATTACTCAATTTGGATAAAACACTGAACGCATTACTAGTTGCTATAGTTATAGATGACGACGATGAAGAAGAAGGCGATGACTACACGCTATATTCTCCTAATTTCTCTTACTCCAACAGTATTGAACTCATACAATCGAAATAAAAGATGCGGGCCGTGTTTTTTTACAAGGAAGAATACGATTTGACAGATGAAATTAACAAGAATCAAAATCTCCAATTGGGTCGGATTGAATCGAGTGAAGAATGGATAAAGTTTGTGTTTTTTTTTGGAAATATGAAGAGTGGTTTGCAACCACACATAGGATTCAACAACAGATGCAATAATCGATGGGTTTTAGAGTTAAATACCCTTTTTTAGGTTAGTGTGTGTAGAAAGAAAGAAAGACTCGTACGCAGTGAAAATGAGAAGGGAATGCATTAATAATGGGGAAGTGGTGGCGATAGGGGTGGTTGTGGTGGTGATTGTGGTCGCGGTGGTGGTGATGGAAGCTGTGACGGTGGTGATTGGGTGGCTGTAGTGTGGTGATGGGAGCCGCATTAATGGTGATGGGATCACGATGATGGTGATGGGGGTCGCGGTGGTGGTCATGGGGGCGGTTGTGCTGGTGATGATGGTCGCGGTGGTGGTGATGGGAGTCATGGTGGTGGTGATGGGTGGCTCTAATAAAGGGAAAAGAGTGTGTGGTGGTGATTGTGGTCATGATGGTGGTGATGGGAGCTGTGATGGTGGTGATTGGGTGGCTGTAGTGTGGTGATGGGAGCCGCATTAATGGTGATGGGATCACGATGATGGTGATGGGGGTCGCGGTGGTAGTGATGGGGGCAGTTGTGGTGGTGATGGTAGTCACGGTGGTAGTGATGGGGGTCGCAGCGATGGTGATGGGGGTCGCAGCGATGGTGATGGGAGTCACGATGGTGGTGATGGTGGATCTAATAAAGGGAAAAGAGTATGTGGTGGGGGGCTATGGTGGTGGTGATGAAGGATGTGGAGGTAGTGATGGGTAATGAAGAAGAAGATGTTGATGAATAGGTCCCACAAGTTTTTTATTATTATTTAATTTAAGGGGTAGTTTGGTCTTTTTAATATTAATTTTAATAGAAAAACTAACGGTGTTAGTCATCTGTACTCAAATGAAAATAAAATAAAACAACACCAACTCAAATGAAGATAACATGAAACGACAGGGGTCGAATGGCAATTTTGAAACCGTAGGGATGCAAGTGGTTAAAATGAACAACGTCAGGGATGCAAATGGTAATTTACTCCTATACTTATTAGAAAAATTCAACTACCGAACCGAAAATTTACACTACTGCCGAAAAAAAAAGGGGGGCGGGGGCCCCTCCCGGCCCCGTAAAGCTTCGCCCTTGATTTGAATCAACAAGTATTTTAATTTAAAAAAATAATATAAAATGCTTTTTCAAAACGAGACATCAAGCATAATCATCTTCCTCTTACGCGATAGAAATTCTTATTTAAACTATAAAAACTTGTGGATATTGTTTTTCTTGTCTTCTTTCTCACATTCCTTATCAATTTTCGGTTTCATCTATCAATTATACGCACTACAAAACTTCACGTATTATACTCAAAAATAAAAAGTGATATATATATATATATATATAATATATATATATATATTCTTTATTTCTACCACCACAGCAACACTACTATTAAACCATTGATGACGCCACTGCAACCACCATCTCACTAACCAAAACCACCGCCACCCCTATCTCTTCTCTTTCTTTTTTCTATATCTCTCAGAACTCAAAGAACCCACAATCTTCGATAGTTTACTTTTCCCACCATCCCAAAATCATAAAAATTCCTATCAGATTGAACGCTAGACAGAATTGAAGAACACCCATCTAAACTCAATCGATTAGCATTTGAATCAACGCCAAATTACTCAATTTGGATAAAACACTGAACGCATTACTAGTTGCTATAGTTATAGATGACGACGATGAAGAAGAAGGCGATGACTACACGCTATATTCTCCTAATTTCTCTTACTCCAACAGTATTGAACTCATACAATCGAAATAAAAGATGCGGGCCGTGTTTTTTTACAAGGAAGAATACGAATTTGACAGATGAAATTAACAAGAATCAAAATCTCCAATTGGGTCGGATTGAATCGAGTGAAGAATGGATAAAGTTTGTGTTTTTTTTTGGAAATATGAAGAGTGGTTTGCAACCACACATAGGATTCAACAACAGATGCAATAATCGATGGGTTTTAGAGTTAAATACCCTTTTTTAGGTTAGTGTGTGTAGAAAGAAAGAAAGACTCGTACGCAGTGAAAATGAGAAGGGAATGCATTAATAATGGGGAAGTGGTGGCGATAGGGGTGGTTGTGGTGGTGATTGTGGTCGCGGTGGTGGTGATGGAAGCTGTGACGGTGGTGATTGGGTGGCTGTAGTGTGGTGATGGGAGCCGCATTAATGGTGATGGGATCACGATGATGGTGATGGGGGTCGCGGTGGTGGTCATGGGGGCGGTTGTGCTGGTGATGATGGTCGCGGTGGTGGTGATGGGAGTCATGGTGGTGGTGATGGGTGGCTCTAATAAAGGGAAAAGAGTGTGTGGTGGTGATTGTGGTCATGATGGTGGTGATGGGAGCTGTGATGGTGGTGATTGGGTGGCTGTAGTGTGGTGATGGGAGCCGCGATGATGGTAATGGGATCACGATGGTGGTGATGGGGGTCGCGGTGGTAGTGATGGGGGCAGTTGTGGTGGTGATGGTAGTCACGGTGGTAGTGATGGGGGTCGCAGCGATGGTGATGGGGGTCGCAGCGATGGTGATGGGAGTCACGATGGTGGTGATGGGTGGATCTAATAAAGGGAAAAGAGTATGTGGTGGGGGGCTATGGTGGTGGTGATGAAGGATGTGGAGGTAGTGATGGGTAATGAAGAAGAAGATGTTGATGAATAGGTCCCACAAGTTTTTTATTATTATTTAATTTAAGGGGTAGTTTGGTCTTTTTAATATTAATTTTAATAGAAAAACTAACGGTGTTAGTCATCTGTACTCAAATGAAAATAAAAATAAAACAACACCAACTCAAATGAAGATAACATGAAACGACAGGGGTCGAATGGCAATTTTGAAACCGTAGGGATGCAAGTGGTTAAAATGAACCAACGTCAGGGATGCAAATGGTAATTTACTCCTATACTTATTAGAAAAATTCAACTACCGAACCGAAAATTTACACTACTGCCGAAAAAAAAAAGGGGGGCGGGGGCCCCTCCCGGCCCCGTAAAGCTTCGCCCTTGATTTGAATCAACAAGTATTTTAATTTAAAAAAATAATATAAAATGCTTTTTCAAAACGAGACATCAAGCATAATCATCTTCCTCTTACGCGATAGAAATTCTTATTTAAACTATAAAAACTTGTGGATATTGTTTTTCTTGTCTTCTTTCTTCACATTCCTTATCAATTTTCGGTTTCATCTATCAATTATACGCACTACAAAACTTCACGTATTATACTCAAAAATAAAAAGTGATATATATATATATATATATATATATATATATATATATATATTTATTTATTTATTTATATACGGGAGGGTTCAAATGTGAACCACTTTTTTTTGAGAACTCTAAGAACTAATCTCAGCCACTCATTTTTTATCATATGCAAATCACATGCCATTTCCTTTTTTTTAAACATTCCTAATTTTTTTTCACGAAATCATTTTTTTCAAAAAAAATTCACCATAAAATTCAGTATTTTTTATCTTTCCAACGCCTACCATATTGATATACTTTTCTAAAAAAATCATACATATGTTGTTTACATATGTGTAAATCTCGTTATACACATGTGTAGTACTGGATTTACACATGTGTAAATCCGATATTACACATGTGTAAATCCGATATTACACATGTGTACAACGAATTTCGTTAAAAAAAGGGGAATTTTTTATATTTTTTATATTTTTTTATGAAAGAGGGAAAGTAAGGAATATTTTTATGTTTTTATTTTTTTTACTTTTATGTTATTTTTTGATTTATAAATGTTTTAAATATGTTTTGTTAATTACAATTTTGCCATTGAGAACTAATGGTTAAGATTGATTCCTAGAGTTCTTATAAAAAAACTAGTTCTCATTTGATCCCTTCCCTATATATATATATAATATATATATATATATATATATATACCTATATGTATATATATATGTATATATATATATATATATGTATGTATATATATTGGATGGTTGGTTAACAAGCATTATGATATAAAGGTACCATTAACATCAAATAGTCACATTAAGACCACATATATAGCAAACGATTTAATCCGACGCGAAGTCACAACCAGGGGATGGGATGGATGACCGTATGATCGAGTAAAAACACCTGATGAAACTCACAAAAAAAAGAATCCGGTGAAGTTATATATACGCCACCAGTTAGCTAGGACAGATGATCAAGTACACAAGGTTTCGTTGTTTGATATTCCATACGTAAAAATAATACGATAATAACCTAAACATTGTTATGAAACAATGACTTTTTAATGTAAGTGATTAGGATGAGATATGCTAAGACTTTATTAAAATATAGAGCAGCCAAGTTCAATCTGAACCAAAAAAACATGAGATTTACTCCAAAGAGTAAAATTAATAGTGATAGGTTGGTGTCCGAGCTTTCTTTCGTAACAAGCCAGCGTAGTCAATCAAGATTTCATCCACAAATAGTGAAGATAAACAGAGTTGCCCATGATCCAATTAAGTGTTGGAAAAAAATATTGTTATGAAGTAAGTAAAAAAGAGCAACCGGCAGAGAATTTTAGGTGGACCCACATGCCTCTATGTGAAGAGTCAAAGTTGAGGAATGCTTTGAATTTTTACACCATAACTCTCTACTTAATTGTATTCTTCCAACTAAACAATACACTTAGGACAGTGACTCAAAAAACGTGTAACAGAATGCTTTTTATAATGAAAAAGTACACTACACTGATCCGGAATTTGTTGAAAGATCGAGACAAAGGTGTTAGGGTTTTTTATGGATAAAAACATGGCTAAGTTAACAATGGAATAGAGCAACTTTAGTTTGACAGGACTGATGCATACGTGTAATTTGTGATGATTTTATGAATTTTTTTAATCCATATAACGTATATGAGTTGCTAACCTCATGTGGTGCAGTGGAAGAATCAGAAATTAATTTACGCGGGTATTTTTTTCGGTGCTAGCTAGAATTTCTATCATATTGATGTTAAAATTTTCGGGTCGGGTTGGTTTTTTTACACTAAAGTTCTTATCAACACTAAAATAAAAAATCACTAAACACATGTTTGTTCAAAAATTGTTTAAAGTTAATTGCCATTCCAAATCTTATTACAAAAAACTTATTTACTAAATTGAAAGTACAAGAAAAAAAATCAGAATATCACTTAGATGAACTGCCTGCACATGATGCAAGTCTGCAAGTGCTTTTTTGCCTCGATTGTCATTGTGAAAAATAGATGTATCATATATCATATACATAAATCTACATAAAGTAAAATGCATCCGTTTTAGATAGCTATATATACATGACTTGTAGAAGTTGATGCAGCTTAAAACTAAAAGTTCTATAATAACTTTACAAGAATTGAAAGAGTACATGAGAACTCAAATAGTAACTCTAACTTTAAAAAAAGTATGAAAAACTACACAATCAAGATTCAAACTAGCAATCTCTAAGCAAGTTTGAATGTGGAGAAGAAGAGGAATCAATAAAACAAGCTTTAGTTAAAGAAATACAAAGAATTAGACTTGATCAAGATAACACATATATTCTGAAAAAGGATCGTACATTTGTCATTAGAAAAAGATATTAGTTAAAGAATTTGTAGTACTTTTCTTCTTCATAAATTTATTGAATATCATATTGTTTTAAGTTTATCTTTAAATTTTGTTTACCATTTTATCTCATTCTTCATATTTATTTGTATCTTATTCACAAACATTTATTTTATTATTGTTATTTTTCTAGACACTTATAAAAACATAAAGATTGATTAATAGTGAATTTTAGATAATCACTACTTATAGAACGTTAAACTTTAAAGAAAGAGATAGAGATAAAGACAGAGATGCAAAATATAAAAAATCTTTAAACAATACAAATGCAGATGGAGATAAACACTTGAATTTGGAATGCTTTAACGTAGCAGATTCATTACAAAAATGTGTCGGGTCTTGCTCGACCAAAATTTTCCAGGTACTGCCGAAAAGAGAGGTAAACATAGGTATGATTGATTAGATACCAGATATGTTATCCTAATATATTTGTTGAGATGGTGCAATGATGATGGTGGCTGTAGATATGGGTGTGATGATGTGGTGGTGATGAAGGATGCGAACGATGGTGGCAGGGGCGGACCCAGAAATTTTTTTCTCTGAGGTTGGTATTTTTCAGTTTTCGAATATACGTGTATATCTTAATTCAATGTTAAATTTTTGGTTTGGGTCGAGTCAAGTCGCACAAAATAAATTACAATTAAATTATAAGACATTTGATAAAGATATGATTTAATTAGCAAGTAAAACACATACACTTTATACTTGTTGTTTACGTGGTTTCATCTCTTGAAAAATATCCACTACATTATCAATCGAAACCTTCTTAAGAATATCCTTCTCTTAAAAATGTAGCAAGTACAAGTATTGTTTAAGGTATTCTTTTAAAAAAGTTTAGAGATAATTAAGGAATGTTAATAGATTAATGAAATATGTGTTAGGTGTTTAGTTAAATAAATGAGCTTAGAGATTTTACATAAAATAGACCTATTGATGATTATTCTGATATTACTTTTCTTAACTAAGTGAGCTATTATTTTAAACTTTAGTGGGTTAAATATCCCAATAAAAATAGGGCTTAGGGGTCGTAAAATATTTTATAGGGGTCAATATTAAAAAATACACGAGGTCAATAAAAAACCGTAAATATACATTACACATAAGGGTGAAAATCTGCAGGGTCGGTTAACCCCTCCCCTCCCTTCTTAGGTCCGCCTATGGATGGTGGTGAAGTGGAAGTGATCATGGTGGAATGTAAGTGTGGCAACGGTTCAAACGATGGCGAAACCGGACTTGGTGGCAACAATTGTGGTCGCTAGTGGGAACAATTAATAAAGAAGGGATGTGATTAGGGTAGTTGGGTTAATGTTTAAAATTTGGCAAATTTGATTTTAGAAAAATATAAAATATGATCTAATAACCGATATTAATCCATACTATTAGTTTGATCATTAATAATCTTAATTTCTATTTCGTTGTCAAGGGTAGTCATAGTAGCATAATTAAATCTATTACATTTGAATATTTAATTTCCACTTATTTTTCACTCCATTTTGTTATGTGTTTCCCTGTTTCATTTATAATATTTAAAATAAGCAAAATCAAATAAAAATGTAATGTAAGTCAATAAATGATTATGCTAGTAGGATTGTCTCGGTAACAAAAATAAAAATTATTATCGGCCAGATTGGTACTACAGTTATTATTGGCCAATAAATTATAGTTTACTTTATTAAAATCAAATTTGATTTAAAATTTTAATAATCTAGTATTTAGAGTATACTTTAATGGTTTTGTAAAAATCCTAGGGTCTTTATATATATGCAAATAATATTTATTTGTTTATTTAATTTTAAAGGTAATATGTTCATTACAAATTTTAGCAATTACATGTGTTAAGTTTGGCAAAACAATTAGGACCATAAATGTAATTTCTTAAAGTTTAGAAGCAAACCTACTACATGGATCCACACATTTAACTCTTTATAATGTGACATAAAATTCGAATTTACCGTTACGATCGACCGACCTTTTATTTTTATTTTCCTTTTTAAATTTCTATTCAAAATCAATCCACCATGAAGCATTGATACTTTCTAGTTCAATGTAATTATTTATATTTAATTTACTAGATTACTATCTCGTGTATTACACAAGAGAATAAATACAATATTAAATAATTGGTAATAAAAATTTATGATTCATAAAATCATATTTGAAGATAAAATATGATTATAATTAACTATGAATAGTTATCTTAAGTAAATAAACAAAAATATTTTTTAAACTTTTGTTTTATAAAACAATTATGGTTTTTCAATATTTTCTTATAAGAAAAATGAGCTTTCTTTAAAGAAAATTATTGTATTTTGTATTTTATAAAACTTTCGTTTTTACAAACTATGTTTTTAATTATAAATAGTTTTTTATTTATTAAATTATACATTGTTTAATTTGAAAATGATATGAATATATTATTAGTATTTAATATTATTAGAAATAACAGAGAAAAATAAGAAAACTAGTATAATTAAACTTACAATTATGTCATGTCTTAGATAGATAGATAAACATATAGATAAATAGAAAGATAGTCTAGAAACTCATTTATTAAACAGATTATAGATAGTAATAAACACAAAGAGTTATAATATGATATTTAATATTTTATTAAACGGATTACAATTATAAAACTCTTGTTTATTAAAAAAATCTAGTTTGTAATTATTTTGCTTGTTTTAATAAGACTGTTTTTTTATTAAACGGATTACAGTTATAAAACTCTAGTTTGTAATTTTATTAAAAAAGGACCGATTTATAATATATTTAATTTAAAAAAGGTTTAGTGTTTTAAAATTTTTTACATTTTATAAAAAATTTGTTTTTTATATAATATATTATAATACAAAGGTGATTTTTAATTTACTTAATAAAATCTACTTTTAAATAATAGTTTGATTTTAAAAAAATCTAAATAAAAGAGAGTAATGTACAAATAATAAAATTAATTTTTAATAAGAGAGGGTAATTAGTTTGAGTATTTAAATTACTTTTTGGAGGGAAAAATATTATGAGAATGTCTAAAAGTGTAACATTTCGTATTTTTATTAAATAAAAAGTTAACGTCGTGATGATGATGATGATGATGACGACGACGATGATGGCGATGATGATGACGATGATGATGACGATGATGATGATGATGATGATGATTATATGATGATGATAATGATGACGACGATGAAGATGATGATGATGATGACGATGATAATGATGACGATGATATGATGACGATGATGACGATGATGATGATGATGAGGATGATGATGATGATGATGATGATGATAATGATGATGATAATGATGATGAGGATGATGATAATGATGATGATGATGATGGTGATGATGATGGTGATGATGCTGGTGATGATGATGATGATGATGGTGATGCTGCTGATGATGATGATGATCATGATGATGATGATGATGATGATAATGGTGATGACGATGATGATGGTAATGCAGGATTGTTGAAGGGTGTAAGTTACAACACAACAACGCAAAGAGGAGATTAACTAAACTTTAATCAAACAGTAAACTGGATTAACCAAGTTGAGATACTAAGAACACAAATAATGCAAGAGAGACAGAACACAAAGAACACAAGTGTATGGTTTTCAAGAATGCAGTATATTGCTTTCTCTATGTTCTATTACAAGTGTTACAAAGCATATATGAAAGATACAAGAACATGAGATACTTATACTACATCCTACAACCGGCTATATTTGAAAGCCAGCTAGATACAATTGACTAGACACAAACAAAATCAATTGTAGAGTCAAAAGGCAGATTGCCTTTTGACTATGACTATGACATGCCATAGCTCACATCTTATCTATTACAAAAAGGATAAAGTACATAAAGTAGAAAGTTACAGACTCAAGACCTCAATGTACAGTTACCAAAAGCATGGACCTTTTCACCAACTCATGTAAGTTGGTGACTTGTAGAGATGCAGTGGAAATGTGTCCACCTTTATAGAACATTACATCAGATAAAGCATGTTACTATAAGTCTTCAGAAGAAATCTGTCTTCATGAACTTGAAGCTTCGAAAGGCTTTGTCTCTAAGGCTTCAGAAGACTTCATGTTTGGCTTTGGAAGATATTGGTCTTGGCTTTGAAAGATTCACACTTAGAGTATTTTCTGTTTCATGTGTGAAACTTCCTAAGCTTCTTCTTTAATGCACTTGTGTAGCTTGCAGGATAGACTTAAGATGTTTAGGTTGCATCAGCCTCTTTATTAATCTCTACAAACTCCCCCTAGGCTGATGCTACCAAAACACTTAAGAGACTTTAGATATCAATAGTCCTCACTAGGATGATCACCAATCCTTTCTTCATAAGGTGATCAGGATCCTTCACACTATCAAAGTATCTTCTCATATCAAAGAGGTCATGCAGAGGCAGTTGAAACATATCTTGCCATGTGTAAGTGTCTTCAGTGCCTTGATCTCTAATGACATGCCATCTTTCTGGATTAGTGGTGTATGTCCAAGACAAGATGGGTCTTCCTGATGCTAGAGGAGCTGTTTGAATTGGAGTTGATGTAGCATCCTCTGGCTGCACAATCTCAAGATGTTCTGACTCATCTTGGGATTTAGAAGAGGGTCTAGTCTTCTTCTTCTTTGGCTATGGTTTAGAAGCCATCCTCTTCTTTCTTTTATCAGATTTTAACTGAGAAGACTGGCCTGTAGCACCAGATTGATCTTCACTGTCTTTCTCAGTTGGGACTTCCTCTCTCTCTCAAGCTCAGAAGGAGAAGGAGGTTGATCCTATTGTGGATCAGAAGATGAAGCTTGCTGAGTTTCAGCGGGAGGTCCATGTTGTGTTGTCTCTGGTTGTTCAACCTTAACCTCTACTTCAGGTGGGGGCTTGACTTGGAGTGGAGTGTAAGTCAATGAGCTCTCCACCTTTGATCTTCTGCTTGATCACCCTAATATGCTTATCCATAGTGGATAGAGACACGGGGCCAAGTCTCCTTCCGAAGAATCCGTATAGCTTCAAGAAGCTCATCATCCTCTGCCTATTAGCAGACTTCTTCATGCTCTTTTGGATGATGGCTTTTGATTTTGCAGCTTCTTCCCTTAGTTTCTTCTTAGTTGTCTTTCTGTCCTTGATTATCTCAAGTCCAAGCTGTTTTAAGTACTTAAGCTCAACATAATCATAGGACAAGGGAAGGAGTGCATCTGCCTGATAGAAGCCTGTGGCACTCAGGTAATTGATCATCTTGATCCTTTCTTCTTCTTTGTCTACCTGAGGTTCTTGTTGAACCACATCTTCTTGTGCAGGACTTTCCTGAACTGGGAAGAGGGTAAGCATATCCTTGTACAGTCTTTTTCTTCTTTTCTCTTCTTTGATTTGCACTAGCATCTTCTGCCTCCTTCTTCTCCCATGACCTTTCTAGGTCAACCAGTTCATTCAACTCATCTAAAGGGAGAGAAATGACATTGTCTATGTCATAGTTCCTAGTCTGCAAATAGTTTATCCTGACTGCCCTTAACTCATCATTCTGAGTATCTGGTCTGGGGGTAGCCCTGATAGCAGACTCCATGAGTCTGGAAGACTCAGTAGAGGAACTTTCTCCCCTTAGCCTCCTTTTCCTCTCTTTCTCCTCCTCCTCAACCTCCTCGGTTGTCATTTTTCTTTTCTCTTTATCACTCACAAACCTTTGTGACTCAGGGTGGAGAGAGCTTTGGACTTCATTGCTTGTTGCAGCATCTGAGCTCAGGCCAGAGAGAGGTTGAGAAGCGCCTTCACCAGTAGGTGTCGCAGAAGGAATGTGGATCTCTACAGCAGTTGATGATGATAAGATAGGGCTCTCAGGTTCTGCCACTGGGCCTTCAGTCAAGGATTCCCCTATGAAGCTAATCTTAGGGTCCTCCTCAACATCCAGTTGACCGATGGCATTGCCTGATTGCCTAAGTCTCCTTCTTAAGCTGAACTCTACAATGATCCTGTCTTGGATTCTTTTAGCTAGTCTGTCAGCTTTTCTTGATTGGCTTGGGTTGACAAGTGGCATGTTGACTAGATCCAGACCTTCATAGTAGTCCAAGGTCTGAAAATGAAGACTTCTTGTTGTCCTTGAACTCTTATGATGATTAGGGCTTTTATGATATTATCATACTTCCACCCAATGATGTGATTAGAAGATGGTGAAGGTGACATAGCCCTTGGTATCCCATCCTCAAACAAACTCTGTATGAAGGAGTCTGTGTAGTCCACATCAATGTGAACTTGAGGAGGTTGTTGAGAATGCACAATTGCAAGTGAGGATGGTGAGTCATCAATGTCCATTCTTTTTAAAGAACTCCCAGGTTCTGTGGCTGTAATAACTTTCTCCCCTTTTGGTAGCATCACCCACTTGCATAGGTGAGCTGGAGGATAGGTCAATCACATCCACAGGAACTTGTGATCTTGGTTGAGCTCTTCTTAAGGGTCTCCCAGCTAGTTTTTTCTTAAGATATGAAATCTCAAGTTGCTGATCAGTGATCCTGTTGTGTAAGGTAGTCACCTGAGATTCAAGGTGACTGACCTTTGAGACTAAGTAAGTGCATGTTTTAGACAGTTTTTGCACTAGTAGTCTCAGATTCCTCTCATCTTCATCAGAAGACTCATTGGGGGATGAGATAATTGGACCAAAGTCCCCTTTCTCACCACCAGCTTGAGGTTCTTGGCTGCTGGTTTTCCTCTGTTCACTTGCAATCTCAGTTGAGAAGTCAGTGGGCTGAGTTGCCATGGTTGAGGTCTTAATGATGTAATCACTTTTAGAAGTGAGAGCCTCTTCATCAGTATAGAAGTCAAGGTGGGAATTGGTTGGTTGAGATCTATAGGCTGGGGATGGTAACTGTCCCTTGAGAGTTGATCACTTGAGTGTTGAGACTAAGAGTGATGGCTTAAGGCAGTTTGGTTAATGAGCTCATCAGGCTGAGCATGAGGAACATCAGCACTGATTCTTGAAGAGATGGGAGTGGTCTGCTCCTCAGGAGAAGTGGGAGCTTCAGTGTCCACTTCTTCCTGTATGGTTGAGTACATGGGGGCCTTCACAGACTGAATAGCCTGAGCAGGGGTTCGTTTGGATTTTCTTTGGTAGGTGATGGTGATTTGTGGCTGTGAGAGTGGCTGTGAGATAGCAGGTGTGGGCTCAACACTAGCTTGTGCTACTAGGTTGTCACCTTGAGCAATGAGCTCTAACATTTTTGGGACTAGGGTTGTTTCTACCCCAGAGAATCCAACAATGGGCTTTCTCGGAATTTTAAAGATGTCGGGTTCATCTGTCCCAATTTAAGAATGTTACCTGTTTCCCTCAACTGTGAGCCCAGTTCACAGTTAAGAATGTGCTGGACATATCTAGGAAACATGTAATACTCTTGTCACACCCCAACCTTGACAGCGAAAACATTGAGGAGTGAGAGTTAATATCGTTCACAGCCACATAACGCTATTAATAAGAATCCTAGGTTGATTCAAACCAAAATTGAAGCTCAAATCAGTGTTGATAATGATCCGAATCATGGGGCTTTTGTTTCCCACATGATTCGAGTATGTGTATGTTTTTAATTACCCGGTATCGAAGCTTGAAATGTCCAGAATGATGAGGAACAAGCCGCGACGAAGGTTGGACTCAATTCGTGTGCAAATGCCTATGGAAATCAAATTAACTTCGTGGGTAGTTTCGTATGGCTGACTAGAACTAAAGCCCTTTGTCAATTTCGGCTTAGTTTTGTTAGAAGATGCAGATTGATAGTGCTGCAGGTTGCGGCTTAGAGAAATCGAATGGAGTGTTTTGTGTTTGATTCAGGTAACAATCGAGAGTTGTTCAGATTAGAGATAGATAAACGTTTGATCGAGTGAAGTTAATTTCGTTATTAATGATTTTTAAGACTCGAACGTCTTTATGATTTGAAGCTTCGGTTACCCATTCGATTAGGATTAATAACTGATGTTTAAAGGTGGTTAGATAACGTATACCGGTTCGAATCACCTTCTGGAAATGTTTAGGATCAGTTTCGGATCAAAAATCAGTTGGGTTGGTGGTGTTCGGGCGTCGCCGGAGCTGCGCCGGGCTTGGCCGGCCGGCGACCGGATTAGCGGGGAGAGAGAAAAGGAAAAGGGGTAAGGTTTTGGTAATTTACACAAATGGTCCCTCAACTTCAAAATGTTATTATTTCATGTTAAAACTTTCATTTAAAGTTTTCAAAATTAACAAATTACCCCCTGACTTAATTATCTTTAAGTTTTAATTCTTTTCCAACTTATTACCTATTTAACATTTATCATTTATTATTATTATTATTATATTATTATATTATTATTATTATATTATATTATTATTATTATTATTATAACTTTTATTATTATAAACATTATTATTAGAGTTATTATTATTATTATAATTATTATTTTTCAAATTAATTGTAATGTTATTAAGTTTTATATTAAATACTTAATGACCAACAAACACATAAGTATAAATAACACACAATTTCATAAAGAGACATAAATGGTCCTTACAAGAATAAATGAGGTTAACTATTAATTAAACAAAAAAAATACAAGATGTTACAGTCTTCCCAACTTGAAAGAATTTGTCCCGAAATTTAGAATAAACTAGACGAAGAGATGCGGGTATCTATCCTTCATATCACACTCCCAAGTGAACTCAGCTCCACACTTGTTCTCTCAACGAACCTTGACGATTGGCGTAGTTGTGGTTCTCGTCTTCTTCATAATACGATCCATGATTTCAACAGGTTTCTCAACAAAGTGCAATGACTCGTCAATCTGGATGTCTTCCAATGGAACATGCAGACTCTCGTTGGCCAAGCACTTTCTCAAATTTGAGACATGGAATACAGGATGAACTCCACTAAGGTCGGAAGGTATTTCCAGTTTATAAGCCACTTTCCCAATCCTTTTCAAGATTTTGAAAGGTCCTACAAATCTTGGAGCTAGTTTACCCTTCTTTCCAAAGCGAACAACACCTTTCCACAGTGAAACTTTAAGAAGAACCATGTCATCAAGTTGGAACTCCAATGGCTTACGACACTTATCGGCGTAACTCTTTTGTCGGCTTCTTGCCACCTCAAGGTTCTTGCGGATTATGGAGACTTTATCGGTCGTTTCTTATATAAGTTCAGGACCAGATGAAATTTTCACCAACGTCGGTCCAGCAGATCGGTGATCTGCATTTACGACCATACAAAGCCTCGAATGGAACCACCGTGATACTTGAATGATAACTATTGTTATACGAAAATTCCGCAAGCAGTAAATGCGTATCCCAATCACCACCAAAGTCAAGGACATAAAGACGCAGCAGATCCTCGAGCGTTTGGATTGTTCATTCAGTTTCACCATCGGTTTGAGGATGGTAAGCCGTACTTAAATCTAATTGAGTACCCAAGAGTTCTTGCATCGACGAAAAAAAATGTGAAGTGAAACGAGCATCACGATCAGAAATAATGTGTAAAGGCATGCCATGACGACTCACAATTTCGTCAATGTAGATTCGAGCAAGCCTTGAAACCTTGTATGTATCTCGTATGGGTATGAAATGTGCTGTCTTGGTCAAACGGTCAACAATGACCCATATACTATCATGACCACGAGGTGTACGAGGTAACTTAGTTATGAAATCCATGGATATATGTTCCCATTTCCACATAGGGATTTCAGGTTGCTCAAGTAAACCACTTGGTCGTTGATGCTCGGCTTTAACCCTTGCACATGTGAGACACTTAGAAACATAAAACGCGATATCCTTCTTCATTCCAGGCCACCAATATTGACCACGCAGGTCCATGTACATCTTATCGGAGCCAGGATGAATGGAATATCGGGTTTGATGAGCTTCGTTCATAATGAAATGTCAAAGGTTATCACGATTTGGGATCCAAAGTCGATTCAAGAAGTAACACATGCCATTCGGTTTTGTCTCCAGTTGTGACCGAACGTTAGGCATCAAATCTTCATCTTTCCCTTCGTCAGTTAGTGCCGCTTGTTGAGCCTCACGAATGCATAACTCAAGGTCATTATCGATCCTTATGTTTTCAAGCATGATAGTAGCTTGTTAACATCCACATGAATCTCAGTATCAAATTCTCCTAGCGTATCAAACCATTGCCTTCGATCTCGAATTTCTTGGAGTGAGATAGTCTTGTTGTGGACCTTGCGACTTAGCGCCTCGGCTACAACATTCGCCTTTCCAGGATGGTAGCGAATGTCGCAGTCGTAGTCGCTAATCAACTCGATCCAACGTCTTTGTCTGATATTGAGATCCTTTTGGTTGAACACATGTTGGAGACTCTTGTGATCGGTGTAGACTATGCATTGCGTCCCATATAGATAGTGTCGCCAAATCTTCAATGCAAAAACCACAGCACCAAGTTCAAGATCGTGAGTCGTGTAGTTCACTTCATGAACCTTCAATTGCCTTGACGCATATGCTATAACTTTGCCTCGTTGCATGAGAACACAACCAAGACCTTGATTAGAAGCATCGCAATACACGGTAAAGTCATCGTTTCCATCGGGAAGTGTGAGAATAGGAGCGTTACACAACTTGCGTTTTAATGTCTCGAAAGCCTCTTCTTGCTCGGGTCTCCATTCAAAGAGTCGATTCTTTTAGGTTAGCGCCGTTAATGGTTTAGCAATCTTCGAGAAATTTTCTATGAACCTACGGTAATATCCCACTAAGCCTAGAAAAGAACGAACCTCGGTTGGGGTTGTGGGAACACACCAATTCTTCACGGCTTCAATTTTAGCAGGATCCACGTGAATTCCTTGGACATTCACCACATGCCCTAAGAATTGAACTTCCTCCAACCAAAATTCACACTTGGAAAACTTGGCATATAATTGTTCCTTCCTCAAAAGTCCAAGAATTGTTGCAAGTGCGTCTCGTGATCGATTTTTGTCTTGGAATAAATAAGGATGTCATCAATGAATACGATCACGAACTTATCCAAATACGGTTACATACTCGATTCATGAGATCCATGAACACGGTAGGTGCATTGGTCAAGCCAAAAGGCATGACCATGAACTCGTAGTGTCCATATCGAGTATGAAAAGCAGTCTTTGGAATGTCATCATCATGTACACGTAGTTGATGATACCCAGAACGTAGATCGACCTTTTAGAATTGAGTTGCTCCTTGAAGTTGATCGAAGAGATCATCGATTCAAGGAAGAGGGTATCGGTTTTTGATAGTAAGCTTGTTGAGTTCTCGGTAATCGATGCACATACGGAACGACCCATCCTTCTTCTTCACAAACAGTACAGGCGCACCCCATGGTGATGAACTAGGGCGAATGAAACCCTTATCGGTCAACTCTTGCAGTTGACTAGCTAGTTCTTGCATTTCAGACGGTGCAAGACGATAAGGTGATTTAGCCATAGGGTTCGCACCAGGGATTAAGTCAATCTTGAACTCAACTTCTCGCATGGGAGGTAACCCTTTAAGATCCTCGGTATAAACCTCGGAAAAGTCCCGCACAACAGGAATGCCCTTCAACTCCTTACCATTGGCTTTCGTATTAACTACATATGCCATGAAAGCCATGTAGTTTTTACTTAAGCATTTGCGGGCCTTGATGCAAGACATGCGTTTGAGTCTTTGGGATGATTTCTCCCCAAAGACCTTCAAAGTCTCACCAGTCGATAAAGGAATTCGGATACACTTCTCGAAACATAGAATTTCCGCACAATGCTTGGCTAACCAATCCAAACCAATGATAACATCAAAGCTTCCTAATTGCATAGGAATACGGTCAACGAAGAACTCGTGTTCGTTAAGGCTTAAGGTGCAATCGCGTATTACGACATCAACGACAATAGATTTTCCATCGGCAACTTCTACCGTGAAAGATCTTTCCAGGTTATCACGCAGTTTAGAAAGTAAAGGCTCGAATTCCAAGGACACGAAACTCCTATCCACACCCGAATCAAACAATACAGATGCATAAAGATTATTTACAAGATACATACCTATTTGGTAACAACCCATTATTGGTATGATGGACACAGATAGGAATTTTTTATAAGACAAGAAACGATTAAAAGAATTCAACGACGTACCATTCACCACATCGTTGTTGGCTTGGGCTTGATTGCGTTGATGTTGAAAGCCCTTCCACGAGCCGGTGGCACAGTTCCCGCATTGCGAGGACATTGCGGACGAATATGACCAAGCTCGCCACAGTTATAGCAGGTTCAGTTGGTAAGCATGGCAGTGTTGTTTGGTGCACGAAGACATGTAGCCACCAAATGACCATACTTCCCACACAACAAGCAGACTTAGCATGGGATGTTGCTCGCATGGTGGTACTTGCACGTATTACACATGGGGTATGGACCAGTATAAGCTCTAGCCATAGGGGCTTGATTTGCAACCACCATTTGTTTTTAGGAGCATTGGTGTGGTCACAGCGTAGTTGCGTGTCGGGGTGAACTTACGCTTTTTGTTTTGAGAAGATGACTCGGCCTTTACCTCTTTTGTTGCCTCGGGTGTCACCTTCGCAGTAGACTTGGAACCCTTTGCTGACATCGTGCCAGCTCTTATATGATTCTCAGTGAGCTGTTTAGTGATAGTAATCGCCTCCTCCAAAGTTGTGGGCCTACTACCCACCACGGCATCTTGAATTTGAGGTGGCACCCCCTTGATAAATTTCTCAATGTTACGGGGCACGGTGTCCACCATGTGTGGTAGTAGCATACTCAACTCATGATGCCAGGTGGAATAAGCCAAGTGATTCCCACCATCTTGTTTGAGATTCCAGAACTCCTCCTCTAGCTTTTGCAACTCGCTTCTCGGGCAGAACTTCTGGATCATGATATCCTTAAATTCTTCCCAAGGCAACGCCATTGCACCTCAGTTCCATGGTTTCTCTTTTCACTATTCCACCATGTTAGTGCTCGTTGTTGAAGAACACTTGTGGCATAGCGAACCTTGAACTCGTCGGGGCACTCGCTAACAATGAATGTGTTCTCCATACTTTCAAACCACTCGAGAAGTCCAGTGGCTCCTTCTTTTCCACTAAAGCTAGTGGGCTTGCACGAGTTGAAGTGTTTGAACGTGCAAGTACGGTTGTTTCCGTTTTGGTTGTTTCTATTCTCTCCATGAGCACCACTATTGTTCCCATTGGTGTTGTTGCTATTAGCCATTAGGGTGCTATTAAGTTCAGCAACCATGGTTGGGATGACGGCAACCATTTTCCGGGCGATCATTGCAGCTAGTTTACGGTCGGAACTTCCACGCTTTCCATGGTGACGAGACATGCTGGATATACAAAAATGAGTTAGTTACGGGAATGAGGATAACAATGGATAATAGTTTAGACAAGGACAAGCTAAGGGTTGTAAGGCACACGGAGTGATTCCATTTGGTAATGCATTACCATTTGGAAACGTTGACACGTCAAGGTGACTTGACCCAATTGCCTTAGAAACTTGTGTATATTGACCATAGTTTATCACTCATCCCAGAAATCCCCAGGTAAGCATGACTAGTGCCGTAGGATTTATGCGAAATGCTTGCCTTAGCCCGAAGGTCTTTTGCCAGGAAATCCAGGATACAGGTGTCTATGTGTCACACAATATTTCTTAGGTTCATGAAATCAAAACCTTGATGAGATTTATATAGATTAGACATAACGTCTAAAGATCCAAGTCGTAAGCATAGGCATAAGATTCCACGTGTCGTCGAGAATAAGATTAAGAAGTTTCATGTTCGGGGAGAGTCAAAGAGTCAAAGCAAAGTTTAGGGAGACAAGTAACAATGTTTAGGCAATCCTATGCTAAAGCATCAAATTGCACATAAGAAGGCATAGCATTATATAGCATGCAAACTATATAATTTACAAGATAGAATCACAATTCTATAAGGTTCATGCATACTATAGTCTAGGTCACCATTTCTAATAACCTAGATCCCTATAGTTATGGGCTCTGATACCAATCTGTCACACCCCAACCTTGACGGCGAAAACGTCGAGGAGTGAGTTAAGATCGTTCACAGCCACATAACGCTATTAATAATCCCAAATATATATAAATCATAAATCCCACTTATACCATTACAAACATAAGTCTCAAAGAAATTAAAATAAACATAATAAGTCATTTATTTCATTTATGTATCTAGGTCCATTCCTAGATGTGTAAGCTTCAAAGAGTAGAAATCAAGCTTGAGTATTTCCTGAAACATGTTAAAAATAAACGGTCAACAATAATGTTGGTGAGATTTCCATAGTTTGTAATACATAAATATATAAAAGATGGTAATTCATGTTATAAGTTAGAGAGCAAAGTAACTAGGGATGTAAGACAGAATGCACAATCAAACCTTGATAAAGTTTTACAAGTCTCAAACGTTTACAAGCATATACGATTAGCTAAGTGTACTTGGATCAACCAAGCAGGCTTGTCAGGCCCATAGATCTATGACGTCGCCAAGCTAGCAATAGTTAATGATTGTACATATAATCGACATTACATGGTAGTTACAAAGGTCATCTAATCACAACATATAAGTAATTGCCATTAGTTTACAAGTATCAAACGAGTTTACAAGTGCAAAAGTTATAAGTAACATGTTTCACCCCAAAGTGTGAAATAAACAAAAAAGGGGTATGAAAATACTCACATGATCAAAATATAATTGATGATTAATATGAATAATAATAAGCAAAGTTTCAACGTAGTCCTTCACAATGCACCTAAAACAAATGTATATTTACAAGGTTAAAGTTTAATAATATATATAATGGTTAAACGAGACTAGGGTTTCAATTTGGTATTTGGGGTTTTGATAAACAATTATATTTAACGAATAAAAATCAATTATATTATCTTGGAATAAATGCTAAGAAATACATATGTTTTATATAAAGATGAGAAGAGAAAACATTTATAATAATTTATAAGATTTATTAAGTTTAAATGAGATGTTTATAACTAAATGAAGTTAGCACGATTTAAATAATTTAAAGGCGACGTTTGAAATAATAAAAAAACTATTATTTAAAATCTAAGTTTTAAATAAAAGTAAGTTAACTATAACATTAGCTTTAGGATTTTTAATAAAAAATAAGAAGGTCATTTTTAACCAAATAATTACAGAAAAATTAATCATTTGATTCTGAAATAAACTAGGTTTATAAAATAATTTTCTATAAATTTTAGAAATTTTTAATATTTATTTTAAAGGCCAAAAGACCTAAAAAATGGCATGAGGTTCCCCGGGTTCGAACCCGGGACCTCTTGTGTATGGGTGACGCGTCTTACCAGTGTACCAAAGGCACTTGTCGTGCTAAGTTTGGGTTTTTAAACTTTAAAAACGCTAGTTACAAAACAGTCCCAAATCATAAGAAACCTAGTTTGATTCGAACCAAAATTGAAGCTCAAATCAGTGTTGATAATGATCCAAATCATGGGGCTTTTGTTTCCCACATGATTTCAAGTATGTGTATGTTTTTAATTACCCGGTATCGAAGCTTGAAATGTCCAGAACGATGAGGAACAAGCCGCGACGAAGGTTGGACTCAATTCGTGTGCAAATGCTTATGGAAATCAATTAACTTCGTGGGTAGTTTCGTATGGCTGACTAGAACTAAAGCCATTTGTCAATTTCGGCTTAGTTTTGTCGGAAGATGCAGATAATAGTGCTGCAGGTTGCGGCTTAGAGAAATCGAATGGAGTGATTTGTGTTTGATTCAGGTAACAATCGAGAGTTATTCAGATTAGAGATAGATAAACGTTTGATCGAGTGAAGTTAATTTCGTTATTAATGATTTTTAAGACTCGAACGTCTCTATGATTTGAAGCTTCGGTTACCCATTCGATTAGGATTAATAACTGATGTTTAAAGGTGGTTAGATAACGTATACCGGTTCGAATCACCTTCTGGAAATGTTTAGGATCAGTTTCAGATCAAAAATCAGTTGGGTTGGTGGTGTTCGGGCGTCACCGGAGCCGCGTCGGGCTTGGCCGGCCGGCGACCGGATTAGCGGGGAGAGAGAAAAGGAAAAGGGGTTGGGTTTTGGTAATGTACACAAATGGTCCCTCAACTTCAAAATGTTATTATTTCATGTTAAAACTTTCATTTAAAGTTTTAAAAATTAACAAATTGCCCCCTCTGACTTAATTATCTTTAAGTTTAATTCTTTTCCAACTTATTACCTATTTAACATTTATCATTTATTATTATTATTATAACTTTTATTATTATTACTATTTATTATTATAGACATATTATTAGAGTTATTATTATTATAATTTTTATTTTTCAAATTAATAGTAATGTTATTTAGTTTTATATTAATACTTAATGACCAACATACACATAAGTATAAATAACACACAATTTCATAAAGAGACATAAATGGTCCTTACAAGAATAAACGAGGTTAACTATTAATTAAACAAAAAAATACAAGATGTTACAACTCTAAGGAGTCTAAATTAGCAAGTAAATTTGTATAAACAAACTGAGAATACCTTAATTTGACCCCTTGAAGCATTCCATGGATTATAAAGGAGAGATCCTCAGGAATCTGGTCCCATCCACCATGCTTGTTTGATAAGCTGTGGATGATCACATGGAGCAGGAATCTCCAATGGGATGAGACCTTTCCTTTCCTAAAGGTCTTTACAGAGAAATCTCCCTCATATCCCATCTGCTCAAAGGAATGATTGACAGCTTCCTTTAGGAAAAACACCTCACCTTCTTCATCATCCAGCTGAAGATGCTTATTGATGATGGCCGGAGTGATGAAGATTGTTCTCCCTGCACTGTGGCAGACAGTGCCTTCTCCCCGTCCATAATGACCTCTTGGCAGGTCTTCTAGAATTCAAGCAGCTGATCCTTTATAGAGTGGAGGATCAATGGTCAGGGAGGTGAAGTAGTTAGACAGAGCTAAGAAACGACAAACCTCTGAGAAATGAGGATTTTTCTCGGAGCTTAACAAAGCAACCTGATTGTGTTGTCTGTGTAGCTGCATGGTAAAGTTGGGATCATTTCTGTGAGCAAGGTTGGCCATTTTGAAGTAGCTTAAGGACGAAGAAAGAAGAGAGAAAGAAATTTCAGAGAGAAATTTGGGGTTTTAGGTGTGGAGGAAGAGCAGATGATAGAAAGAGGGGGAAACCGTTGGGTTTATATGTGAAAAGGATTTCAGATAAAGTTTAATGAAAGAGGATAAACTTTGAAATCGGATGTCAGTCCCACCTCTGAAAAAGTAGTTTACTTTTGCTCAAAAAGTAATTTTCTTGGAAGTCAAAAAACTTTTGAAGGTTAATTATCTTCAGAAGTTTTAAGTAAAAAGCTTCCGAAGCTAAAATGACTTCGAAAGAATTTTCTGAGAGTTTTGAGAATTTTGCTTCGGAAGAGAATTTAAAACTTTAGTGCATTGTATATAAAACAACAAAGCTTCCGAGAGTTAATTTTGCTTCAGAAGTAAATGGTCCTTGAAAATAAGTAAGTGTCTGAGACAAGTATTTAAGCTTCGGACGATAAATCTGAAAGCTCTTCCGAAGGTAAATTTCTTAGACGTTATTTATTTTGAAGGCATGATTTGCTTCTGAAGTTAAAAACATAACTTCCGAACTATCAGAAATTTTCAAAAATCTAAGGAAAGTCTTCAAAAAGAAATTTTCATCCAGAGAAAACATGAGCTTATGAAAGTGATGAACTAGACAACTTAGGACACACATAATTATTTTTTCAGAAATAATAAGAATTAGTTTTAAGAAAAGCCTACTCAAAGTTTATCATCCCAATAGCTGATATTAGATATTTAAATCTTTGTTCATCAAAAGCCTTTGTAAACAGATCAGCATATTGTTCATCTATGTGAACTTTGACTAGTTAATTAATCCCTTTTCATAGTTATCTCTTATTAAATGATACTTATATTGATGTGCTTTGTCCTTGAGTGCTGCATAGGGTTCTCTGTGATTGAGATAGCACTGTTGTTGTCTATGTGAATAGGAGTCTCCTTGAAATTTAACCCGTAGTCCAGCATTTGATTCTGAATCCAAAGCACTTGAGCACAGCAGCTTGCAGCAACAATGTATTCAGCTTAAGCAGTTGATGCAGAGACACAGGATTGTTTCTTGCATTGCCATGAGACAACCCTTCCACCATGAAATTGACATCCCCCAGATGTAGACTTTGCAATCATATTGCAACCACCATAATCACTATCTGTATAGGCATACAAATGAAGTCAGAATTCTTGGGATACCGTAAGCCAAGTGTTGATGCACCTTTGAGGTATCTTAGAATCCTCTTGATAGTGATAAGGTGAGACATCTTAGGGTGGCTTGATATCTTGCACAGATGCAAGTAGCAAACATGATATCAAGCCTACTAGCAGTAAGATAAATAAGAGACCCAATCATAGCCCTGTATAAGTGCTCATCTACACACTCCCCCTCAGGATCAGGTCCAAGTGTGTCTTAGCAATCTTACAGTCAGTCATGTTGAACCTCTTAAGTATGTCTTGAACATACTTTGACTAACTTATGAAGATGCCATCTTCAACTTGCTTCACTTAATTCCCAGAAAGAAATAAGTTCCCCCATGGCACTCATTTCAAATCTGTCTTTCATCAGCTTCTCAAAGTCTTTGCAGAGCTTTGGATTTGTTGAACCAAAGATGATGTCACCTACATACACTTGAACTAGCAGTATGTCATTTCCCTGTCTTTTGATGAAGAGAGTTCCATCTATAGTACCTCTCCTATATCCATGTTTACAGAGATACTCAAACAGTGTCTCATACCATTTCCTGGGTGCCTGATGCAGCCCATAGAGAGCTTTTTCAAGCTTGTAGACATAATCAGGATGATCAGGGTCTACAAAACCAGGTGGTTGTTTGACATAAACCTCTTCATCAATCACTCCATATAAAAAGGCACACTTCACATCAAGTTGAAAGACCTTGAAGTTCTTGGATGCAGCAAATGCAGGAATATCCTAACAGCTTCTAATCTTGCCACTGGAGCAAAGACATCAGTGTAGTCAATCCCTTCTTCTTGTGTGTATCCTTGAACAACAGTGTAGCTTTGTTCTTGATGATGATGCCTCTATCATCTTTCTTGTTCCTAAACACCCATTGGTTCCAATGGTAGTCTTCCCAGAAGGAAGAGGACAAAGGTTCCAAACTTTCTGCCTTTTAAATTGAAGCAGCTCTTGTGCATAGCTTCAACCCAACTTCCATCCTTTAGAGTTCATCAACATTCTTTGGCTCTATTTGGGATAGAAAACAAGAGTTTCATCTCAATGATGTTTGTGGTGGGGTGAGATTTGTGGATCCTAAGCTGAGGGATCACAGCAACTTGCTGAGAAAGATCTAAATTAGAGAAATTTAGATCTGGCATGAATGTTTCTCCCACCACATCAGCACACTTCTCAAGTGAAAATTGATCCAAGCAGTGTGTGACATCATTGATGTTCTCATCTATGGTGTGGTTAGTGGCATCAAGAAATTCTTGGTCACTGTCACCACCACCATTATTATCTTCCACATTTGAGGTGTTCTTATCTGGTAGTAGAGCCTCTGAGCTGGAATTTGAAGGTATACCAGATGTATCAGTTTAGTTTGTCATTGTTGTGCTGATAGAAACCTCATTTGCAGAAGTGGTTCCAACTGGAGCTGAAGATGTATGACTTGAAGATCTTCCTAGCTCAAATCTTGGATTAGGATCACCTATATTTAAATTTTCTACAGATGCTGAAACATTCTCACAAGATTTGTTAAAACAGTTGGTAACAAATCAAGATCAAATAACCAATCCGGACCAGAACCAGTAACACAGGGTGTGTGTTCATTGAAAGTCATATTGGTTGACTCCTCAACAGTTCTAGTTCTGAGATTGTACACTCTATAAGCCTTAGCTTGGAAAGAGTATCCAATAAAGTATCCATCATCTGATTTCTCAGCAAACTTGGCAATTTGATCTTTGGTATTCAAGATTGTGCAAGGACATCCAAATGACCTGAGAAAACCAATGAAAGGTTTCCTCTTGTGCCAAAATTCATAAGGAGTCTTGCCATGAGTCTTAACTACTAAAACTCTATTATGCACATAGCAGGCAGTGTTGACTGCCTCTGCGCAGAAGGTGATGCACAGCTTAGAGTCAGACAACATGGTTCTTGCAGCTTCAATCAGTGTCATGTTTCTCCTCTCAGCAACACCATTTTGCTGAGGAGTCCTGGGAGCACTGAATTGTCTTGAAATACCCTTTTCATCATAAAATGTATCAAGGATTTGGTTCTTAAATTCAGTTCCTTGATCACATCTTATGATTTTGACCTTGTGATCAGACTGATTCTCAATCTTTAAGATGAAGTTTTCAGAATCTCAGGAGTCTCATCCATGTTCTAAGGAAGAAAACCCAAGTGAATCTTGTAAATTCATCTGTGATCACTAGACAGTATAAGGTCCTTCCTAAACTCATTACACTGGTAGGGCGAAGAGATCCATATGTAACAAGTGTAGGGGTGTAGTGATGGAGTTCCTTTCCTTAGGCTTCAGAGATACCTTATGTTTCTTCCCTTTCAGGCATGCAACACAATGGTCATCACTTGTAAACTCTTTCTTTGGTATTCCAGTTACCAAATCATGCTTAATCAAATTGTTCATGTTCTTAAAGTTTACCTGGCACATTCTTTTATGCCATAGGAAAGACTCATCACTATTTGCTTTAGACAGAAAGCATAAAACTTCTCTAGAGGGAGAGATTCTCGCAAATCGATCTTGTACATGTTTCCTTTCCTGGGGGCTCTAAGCAGGATATGCTCATGAGGAATGACCACACCAGACTTAAGAACAATGCACTCATGCTCAGTAAAGAGCATGTTATGACTCTGATCATAAAATTGAGATACACTCAGAAGATTATATCCAAGCTCTTTAACAAAATTTACCTTTTCTATGCTGAGCTTACCATTTGTGACCTTGCTCCTTCCAGAAATGTAACCACCTTCATCTCCTCCAAAAGCAATTGGTCCTCCATCAATCCTTTCAAAGTTCTGGAGTAGTGACCTATTGCCTGTCATGTGCCTGGAACAACCACTGTCTATGATCCAGACATTTTTGTCTGTCTTCAGCTGTCTCTGCACAAAGAAAATGATTAGTTACATTTAGAAACCCAAGCCTTGCTTGTCTTGGGCTCATTTGCAGAAGGTAATTCAATAGTAATAGATCCTATGGTTGTACTAAGAGGATCTTGAGCTATTGTTGATGGAGAAATCTCAGTCACTTGGTATTTCTTAGACATCCACACCACCTTTGGAGTCTTGGACTTGACCTTCAAAACTTCGGAAGCTTTTGGAACTTCGGAAGTTTTGATGACTGAACCTTCAAAAGATTCTGCAAACACTGCAGCAGACTTTAGTGCTTCGGAAGAACTCCTTTCTTCCGAGACCAACTTCTCTTCCGAGGGTAATTTTCCACTTCCCTTCTTCTTAGACTTGGAGCTTTCGAAGGGAACAAGTTTTCCTTCCGAAGCTTGAATCTTCTTAGAACTCTTTGAAGCCTTTGTTTTGGTCATATGGATAGTACCTTTAGGATTGAAGGGACAATCCTTAGGAATGTGAGTGGTACTTTCACACATGACACAATTCATCTTTTCTTCACAAGAGCCTTTTCCTTTGAATAGGGTTGTCTTTGGTCACATCCTTCTCCACCTTCATCTTTGTAGATGCTAAGACAGTCCTCTTGGGCTAAGAACTGTGCTTGGAGTTTGATGGTCCCGGTTGTGCAGTAGTGGTACACAACAGATCAGTCTTCTTCTTGCTACTAAGATGAGTTGAACAAGAACCAAAACTCTTAGCAGAAGAGTTTTGGTTGATGTCTTTAGTCCCTACCACTTTAAACCCTGCAAAGATAAAAACTTGTTTCTGCTTAGAGTCAAAAGTAGTCTTGATCTCTTGAGCCTTCTTTGCCTTTCTTTTGCTCTTTCTGATCAAGTTCTTTCTCATGGACTTGGTCATCACAATCTTCTTTTTCTCCTCAAAAGGATAGTGACCCTTCTTGGAACCCTCCTCTACACTCATCTCAGAGGGATTTTTCATTATCTTTTCTTTATTCTCTTCACTCCTAGGATCTATGAGAGGAAGCTCATCTTCACAAGTTCCACACCTACGAGATCTTACAGACAAGATTGTGATTGGAGGAGCTATCTCATTGGATCCCAGTCTCTGCCTGTTTTGATAGCACACTTTGTTGTGCAGGAATGAGGATATCATGTTTTTGAAGGTCTCTTCTTCAAGAACACACTTTTTTGCCCTTGCTTTGTAGATCACAAGCTCAGCCTGACACTTAGTTAACTTGGTTATGAAATCTTTGATTTGAGTCCTAAAATCTATGTGTTCATGTTTTAGAACTGAAATGGTTTTCTTTAAGTCCTCTGTCTTCAGTTTATAATCATTTTTAGACTTTCTAAAATCAGATTTTAAAATGTTTAAGGACTCAAGGTCAGATCTCAGTTCCAAGTTGTAGGACCTGTATCTGTTAACTTTAGCAATGCATTCAGGAGTACAGAGATGTTCCAATACCTTGGCTTCATCATGATCTGCCATTAGTGCTTGGTT